>CM036571.1:14438970-14861638 GCA_020745775.1 Theristicus caerulescens | reverse complement strand
CGTAGTCTGCAAGTCCGCGAGAGAAGGGCGTAGCTACTTCCAAGCCTGAACTGGGGATTCCCAGAGGGGAGGGGCCGTGCAGGGGGACCGATGGGGAGGTACCTCTCCTAGCCCATGCAGCCCAGTCTGGGTGCTCCCTGAAGCAGCGAGGGGAAATGGGGAATAGCGCTGGGGCACTGAGCACACCTGAAGCTCAGGGCTGCGCTGTCCCCTCAAGCCTGGGCCGAGGGCTCCCGGGCAGAGGTGCGTCCTCTCTCCGCACCCCACGTTCCCCACCTCCTCAGCTCACCTGCTGCCCCGCCCCTAAGGCAGCAGGGAGGTGACAACGCGACTGCAGGGATCCCTAGCGACCCCAGTAAAATAACTGTCTCTCGCTGATGTGAATTGCAGCTGGTGTTTACTGCTGGACCTCACCGCCAGGGTGGACGATGCGGCCAAAGGGACTGATAGAGGTCGGTGACTCTTGTGGCACAGGCACCTCCCCTGCAACAGAGCATTGCTGAGAGCGGCTGGATAAATCACGGGCTCTTCTGCTGCCACGCAGGGTGACCCAAAGAAGCAGCAGCCTGTGCCGAGTCTTCCTAGGGAAGCCCCTCCTGGGAAGCCCCGGCGGCTCTGGCAGCGGATGCTCGAACAGAGCCTTTTTCCCTTTCAGGAGCTGGCACTTGTGTCTGCAGAAGACCTGAAGACCCTCCGGTAAGAGATGTTTCCCGAGGTGGAATTGGTTCTGTGCCGAAGCGTCAGCCGACCTTGTGCTACCGGCACTCGTTTTGCTAACAGCCAGGGCTCCCGTAGCTCCCTGCTGCCTTTGCCTTCTGCTCAAACTGGTGCCGAAGGGAAGCACTTGCAAAGCAGGGAAAGCACATGTGTCTCTCCTCCTTGCCGAGCTCAGACGCTCCCCAGAGGGGACGGGCCGCTCTCTGACAAGATCTGCTTTCCGGTCATGCAGGAACTTACGTGTTTTCTTGGCGGAGCAAAGCCAAGAGATGCAGCGTGTGCTGGAGGAGGTGGCTCAACTGAGGGCAGAGATCAGCAGTGCAAAGGTGATCCTGCATTTTGGGGAAGGAGGCTTGGCTGGGCAGAACCCCCAAGAAAGCGCTCCTTGGGCTTGTTGGTGGGGTCGGACTGCTGACTGCAGCAACCCAGCCTTTGCCCCAGGGGCTTGCTGGGTGAGCTTCTGCGCTGCACACGCCCTTCTCTAGGCCCAGTTTAACCAGGCTGCTTCAGGCGGCAGAGGACTCCCGACAGCCTTCCCTTGGCACGCCGGCACCTCGGGCTGCTCTGGCTGGGCTCCTGAGGCAGTGATGAGACCCAGGCACGCTCACGGGGCCAGCCATCGCTTGCAGGGCCTGATCCCATCTCCCTGCTGGCCTGGAGAGCGTGGAGGGTGGGGACGAGGGGGTGGGGACCCTTGCCAACCCACCTCACAGCCACGGCCGTGGCCACGGACACAGATTCTGTTCCTCAGTCCTCACGTGGCTCACGTCAGCAGCAGAGTCTTTCAGCTCTGTGGACAAGGCTTGCCTTGCGTTTCTGACACTGACCCTTTGCCTCTGCCGGCGCTAGTAGCCACGCCGAACTGTCCGCTGATGCGGTCCTTTTCTGTGTTCGTTTATGGCGTTCCCAGGAAGCGAACCAGGCAGCGTCCGAGATGGCTTCGGAATTCGACGTCGAGATGTCTGACTGGGCCCTGAAAAGCTCTGGTAGGGACATAAGCAGCCCAGTCTCCTTGCCCTGCGCTTCTCTGTAGCACTCCCCAAAGAAGCCTGTGCTCCAGGCGCTGCTCTCCAAAGTGGGGGAGCTTCAGTGCTTCATGGGGTCCAAGAGCAAGGCTGTGGCAGAGTGGCTCTCTCGGACTCCCTCCCAGTCCTGCCCTCGGCCTCCACACGGGTGCCTCCGCCGCTGCCCCTGCACGTGTTCCTGTGCTGTTGGAAGGGCTCTCTTCCTCTCCACTGCATTTGAAGAGGGAATGGCTGGGCCATCCTTTGCTGCCCATGCCGCAAGCCCTCAGTTTTGCTCTGCTGTCATTCACGTGGGCGCCTGCTGCCTCCCAGAGCCCTCAGACCTTCTCCTCGTGGCGCTGTGAGAGAAGCAGTCACCGCCAGGCACGTGGCTGCCGTCATTCCCCTGCGCAGCTGGGCACCCCCAGCAGCGTGGTGATGAGGACAGGACTGACAGACGTGGAGCTGGCCGGCGGCAACAGAAATACTGTCTGAGCACCGAGTCCTCCTAGAATGTGGCCTCTTGCAGTCACCTGCTCTCCCTTCCTTCCAGGTGCCACCATCGACACGCAGAGAACTTCCGAGACCTACGACTGCAAAGAGAATTGGGGCTGCAGGGTTCTATGCTTCTTCTGCACTGCCAACCCTCCCGACACTATTTTGGAGGTATCGTAGCAGAACTCGCCAGGGAAGGTTTCCCTTCCTTCCTGTGAAGCTGGGGACCGACCTCAGGGGCTCTCCCCTCAGTCCAGTGGTACTGCTCAAGCCCACAGCATTGATCAGGTTCCTGAAACCAAAGCTCCAACACAGGGCTGGGCTTGCTAGAAATCAGTGGTTCCCCTCAGGAGGGGAATGGAGCTGAACTGAGCCAAACTGCTGCATCTTGCCCACAGTCCTCTGCCACAGCTGGCTGAAAGACTTTCTCCCTGGTGACCCTGTTTCCACGCCCATCCCTAGCAGCGCCTTTTCGGGGCTGGGAGGCGGGAGGTGGGGGGTGCCCTGCAGAGCCACGGGGCAGAGAGGTGTTTCTGCTAGGCCCTGACTAGGACGGTTTCGTAACCGGGATTCTCCTCTGCCCCATAATGCTGAGAGCCCCCTTTCAGTCAGGCAGGGACGAAGGCTCCTGCTTCTGTCCATTTCCTCACACGCGCCTCATTTTCAAGCCGAAATAGACCCCACAGACACAACGGCGCCTACGCTTCAAGCTACACGGGCAGTTGCCTTGGCCCCAACGCTCTCTCACGCTTCCTTGCTCTCGCGTTCTGCTTGCAGCCGGACGTTTCCCCAGGAAACTGCTGGTCTTTTCGAGGACATCAGGGCCAGGTGGTCATCAGGTTGCCAGCACGAGTCCATGTGACTGCCGTCACTGTGCAGCACATCTTCAAAGAAGTCTCTCCATCAGGGACCGTCATGAGCGCCCCCAGAGACGTCGCTGTCTTTGTAAGTCTCTGCTGGGCACTTCTGGCGGGGATCTGGCCTTGGGGGAAAGCCACGGCAGGGTCTTGCTTGCTTTTGTGCATCCTCTGAGGTTTGCGTCCTGCTCTCTCCTGAGCACTGCAGAGCCCTAGCGGGACACCTCAAGGGCTCTCGGGGTTTCATCCCTCTTAAGACTTGTTCGGGACAAGCACCTCAGGGTTCTTGAGCAAAACTCAAGGCCGAGACTGAGCTCCACCATAACCAGTGCTAGGCTACTGCTAGAGCCCCAGGAGAGGGTGGGTAGATAACAGGGCTGATCCAGCACGTACGTTCCCTCTTTGTCGGGACGGATCTGAGCTGCTCTCCTTGTGCTTTGCCCCTGAGGGAGTGGATGCGGCCGGAGAAGAGGAAACTCTCCTTGGGACGTTCACGTACAGCGTGGCAAAGGAGGCCATTCAGACCTTCCCTCTGAAGGTACGGTCCCCGCACAGGGGCAAGATGCCAGGGAGCAAACCAGGTTTGCCTGCAAGTCCACGGCAGGAAGAGCGTGAACGCTTTCTCCCCGGGCCGGGGGGGCGCGGACCACCGCCGAGAGAGACCTGGCAGGGTTGGGAGGGCTGAGGAGCACGCAGTGGTGGTAGCAAAAGGATAGCAAGGGCAGGGTCAGGCCCGTGGGAGCACGAGTCCCGAGAGATCCCTGGCTGCACCCACTGCCTTCAGCAGGGCCAGCTGCACGCGTGGCCGCTCCACCCAAGCAACGTCTTTGTGCCGGGGAGAAACAGGGACGCCGGGTGGCGAAAGGCGTCGGGCAGCACCGTCGCTCCGTCCTGTGGCCTGCTGGCTTCCTTCCCCCTTCCCGTGTCCCCAGCCTCCCCAGCAGCCCCGGTACCAGCAGCGAGCCTCAGGTTTCCACAGCCGCTCCCACCCACTTTCAGGAGCTCGTTCCTGAGCAGGAGCAGGGCTGGCAGGGGGAGAGACCTTGATGGCATTGTCGCTCTTAACACCCCCGCTGCCTTTTCCCTCTTTTCTTCACAGATCGCGCCGCTTCCCAGAGCCTTCGCCTATATCAAACTTCTGGTGAAGAGCAACTGGGGAAACCCAGCGTACACCTGCATTTATCGAGTGCAGGTTCACGGGAAGATGGCAAAACCAGAAAGCCTCGACTGAAACCGGAGGAAAAAGACATACATAAAACAGAAGAAAAAGGGGAAGGAAGACAAATAAAAACGATGTGGCAACTCAGATTGGTGTAGAAGATTTGTCTCCAATGTGAACCAGGGCCGGGGCTTGGGAGCTTCTCCCTTACTTTCCCCACAGTGGGGCCGGAGGAACAGATGGAACCCTTTGGCCCAGCACCTTCCCAGCGTCCCGGCTGTCGGTTTGTCGGTTACCCCATAGTTTCTGAACAAAGGGGTGTGGGGAGCCTGTCTGAGCGGCCTGTGGGAAACCCCATTCCTCGGCCCATGAACGTCCCCGCTCTCGAGCTCGCTGCTCTCTGTCGGGGCTCCTTTTGTGTCACCTCGATTAGTGTCGACGGGGAATTTCCCAGCGTTTGGCCCCTTGTTCTTCTGACCTCCCCTTGGCATGGGGACGACCCTGACCCGTCTTTCCTCTTGACGGACCACCGTCTCTGGGGTTCCCAGAAAGGCTGTGCGGTTCTGCAGCCCTTGGGCTGTTCCCGTCATGGGCTCCACCATCTAACGCTAAGGCTAGGCTTATTTTGCAACACTTGGGTTTTCCCTCCCACTGTTGCTGTCATCATGGGCATCATGTCCTGGGCTACAGCGCCTTCTCTGCTAAGGACATCCCGGGCAGCCACTTGGAAAGCTCGTCCAGAGCACTCCAGGGATGGGGAGGTTTAGAATCCAGTCTTCCTGGCAGCTGTCTTACAGCATGTAGTATTGGGAGGGGGTCAGGGTAGCAGGAGCATTCCCTGGGGGGTTTTGAAGGATCCCAAGGGGTTCCTGAGAGATGGGGCTGGGGAGTGGGTGTCCCGAGCCAATGTCAGGGGAGGTTTTGATACGATCCACGGACGAGATTAAGACGCAAACGAGGTCAGATGCCGTACAGCCCTCTTTTAACTTTATTCTTTCAAACAAGGGGACAGCGATAGGACAGAGAGAAGGAGGAAAGTGAGAGTCAGAATGCCTAACCAAGCAGAGGAGGAGACGCGATAGGGATAGCTACCACCATCACCGATCCAGCGACATTCCGTGCGTCCACGCCCCGTGTGCGCAAGTAGCCAAGAGGGAAGGGGAGGAGCGAGGGCCAACCAGCAACCCCCAGGAAGGAACGCGCAGTCCTTTTATAGGGGGTTCGCCCATGCGCAGAGCCCATTTTCGCATGTGCGGTACGTGTTGGTCATGCTACACGTGGCGGTCTCCTTTCCTACCAACCCACGTGCAAGCAAAGTTTGGTCCGGCAACTTCTCCGAAAATGCGATACTGAGGTCGGGAAGTGGGGGGTGATGCAACAGCAATGTCGAGGCGGACACAGTCCAAAGCGGTCCCTTACACTCCACCCCATGGCTTGACATTGCTGTCTTCGTGGTGGTGTGAAATATAGAGATAGAGAGAGAGAAAGACAGAGGAGGCACATAACAACTCTTATAACGATATTGAAGTATGTACATGGCAAAAGGCAGGGCAAGGTACAGCAGAAAATATATACAGCTTGTTTTATATTAATGGAATGCTTAATAAACAAAACGTTGCACAAGGTAGATGTCCTTCTTTCTAACACTCTTAGGTTTAACAATGTCTTATTCCATAAAGTGGATTTGAGGAATTAGGTGAAGGAGGCGGACATTCGTAGGGGCAGTTACAAAGTATCAAGGAAGCATGGCAGAATCTCAAGCATGCGGTCTTCCTCGTTGGTAAAGCAGGCGGCTAGTAGCTCTAAAAATGTTCAAATAATTGATACAATCACGGTCTCTTCTCCCCAGTAACAAATGACAGGACGAGAGGAAATGGCCTCAAGCTGCGCCAGGGAAAGTTAGGTTGAATATTAGGAAAAACTTCTTCACCGAAAGGGCTGTCAGGCATTGGAACAGGCTGCCCAGGAAAGTGGTTGAGTCTCCATCCCTGGAGACATTTAAAAGATGGGTAGGTGTGGTGCTTGAGGACATGGTTTAATGGTGGACTTGGCAGTCCTAGGTTAATGGTTGGGCTCGATGATCTTAAGGGTCTTTTCCAACCTTAACAATTCTATGATTCTATGATTCTATGATTTTGGCTGGCAGATGGCGCAAATTTGTTTTATGCCATCAGGTGAGATGGTAGATACGAGTTACATGTTGGATACCACATGTTGGATCAATCGGATAAACCAAGGAACAATACATGGTAAAAACGCCAGGGTAGCAAACGCACATAGTAGGTAGGGTATAAGCCGTTTTACCCAGAGTGTTCCGGGTAACCAGGACCATAAGTCACCAGTCCAGCCGTTCCAGGTTCGAGGGGGGACGTGGGCCAGCTTTCTGATATCTTTAGTCAATTGGAGGACTACCTTGCCTACATCGTCTATTTCTAAACAGCAGTTAGAGACATTTAATTTCCCACATACCCCTCCCTCTTCAGCTAATAAATAGTCTAAATCCATACGGTGTTGAAGGATTGCCGTGTGCATTTGTTGAGACTGTGGAGTTAAAAGATCTATAGCATTAGCAGTTTTATTGGTGATGATTTCCAAAACTGCTTGTAGTCGGATTATGCGGTTTAAATTATAGATTGGTTCTCTTGCCCCTGATATCGGATCATTGGGGTTCCAGGTGGCAGGTCCGTAGTGTTGAATTATCCTTTTGGGAGGCCATACGTTTTCCCCCCATTTTTGTGTTCTGCCTATGTTAACTTCAACAGCTCGTTTGCTGCGGGCAATCTTTCCGTCTCCCAAGTTATACAATCTTATTCCCAATTGAGAGCCGTCTGTGTCTGGAAGAAGGAAGAATATAGGACGGATAATTCCCAAATAGCAGACCCCTGACCAATGCGCTGGCAGTTGTTTGTAGGTGGTATGTCCACAGATCCAATAATGGCCCTTTTTGGCATTAGCACCAGTGGCAAATGGCCCCGCTGCGCTCTTTGGGAATTGGAAATACATTGTATTGCCATCGCCCAGTGGGCTAAAAAAGGTCGTTGGGTTATTATTTGTTCGGCCGGTGCAATACCAGGCACTGAAATTGTTCTTCCATTCACAGGTTTGATTATAGATGTGGTCCCCCAATCATCAGAAAATTAAGGTTTCGTTTTTGTTTGACCAATACCCCTTAAACCCTCAGCTGTGTCCAGCATTATCTAGCCACATCCATATGTGGACTCCCCTGGTTTTGTCTACCAACTTATTCATAACTGTCCACTGACATTTGCTTTCCCCCACATAAACCCCTCCCCTCTGGGTGCGGTTTAGACAGTATGGCCCCACAGTAGGAAATCGGACCAGCCATGTTCTGCTATCATCCCAAGTGATGTTGGTAGTTTTGCTGTACTTGCTTACAATTTGGGCTGGGGTGAGGGGTGTGGAGGTCCGTGGCCAGATTGGCAACCCTAGGGGTCCCTCACAAACCCAACAGTGGCTCAGGTTAAAAGCTTGACTCACAGCTTTTGCTAATACTACAAATTCATTATCTTTAAAAGGGGGGTCAGGAGGAGGTGGGGGAACCACTGTCCTGTCGCCCTGTCGTGGTTTAACCCCAGACAGCAACTAAGCACCACACAGCCGCTCGCTCACTCCCCCCCCGGTGGGATGGGGGAGAGAACTGGAGGACTAAAAGTGAGAAAACTCATGGGTTGAGATAAAGACAGTTTAATAGGGAAAGCAAAAGCCACGCACACAAGCAAAGCAAAGCAAGGAATTCATTCACTACTTCCCATCGGCAGGCAGGTGTTCAGCCATCTCCAGGAAAGCAGGGCTCCATCACGCGTAACGGTTACTTGGGAAGCCAAACGCCATCATGCCGAATGTCCCCCCCTTCCTTCTTCTTCCCCCAGCTTATATACTGAGCATGATGTCATATGGTATGGAATAGCCCGTTGGCCAGTCTGGGTCAGCTGTCCTGGCTGTGCCCCCTCCCAGCCCCCCCATGCACCTGGCAGAGCACGGGAAGCTGAAAAGTCCTTGACTAGTGTAAACTCTACTCAGCAAGAAACATAACATCAGTGTGTTATCAACATTATTCTCATCCTAAATCCAAAACACAGCACTATACTAGCTACTAAAAAGAAAATCAACTCTATCCCAGCTGAAACCAGGACATGCCCTTATAGATGAGTCCCCAAAATAGTATAATTAAAAATGGCATGTGCATTCTAAATTACGTTAGAAAATAGTAGTAATAGTAATAATAATAATAAAAATAAAATAATATTTGTATAATAATATAAAAAGCAAGTGATACACTATGCAATTGGCTCACCACCCGCTGACCGATGCCCAGCACGTCCCCGAGCAGCGATAGCTGCTCCCTGGCCAACTCTCCCCAGTTTATATACTCAGCATGATGTCATACGGTATGGAATAGCCCTTTGGCCAGTCTGGGTCAGCTGTCCTTGCTGTGTCCCCTCCCAGCTTCTTGTGCACCGGGCCATGCATGGGAAGCTGAAAAGTCCTTGACTGGTGTAAGCACTGCTCAGCAACAACTAAAACATCAGCGTGTTGTCAACATTATTCTCATAAGAAATCCAAGACACAGCACTATACCAGCTACTAGGAAGGAAAATCAACGCTATCCCAGCTGAAACCAGGACAGCGAGCCAGGCAGGGAGATTGTATTGGACTTTGGGAGGCTCCCGAGAGAGAGAGTGCCAGCGTTTGTGAGGCTGTGAATAGGTGTCATGGTTTAACCCCAGCTAGCAACTAAGCACCACGCAGCTGCTCGATCACTCCACCACCAGTAGGATGGGAAGAGGATCGGAAGGGCAAAAGGGGAAAACTCGTGAGTTGAGATACGAACAGTTTAATAACTAAAGTAAAATAAAAATAGAACAGTAGTAATAGTAATCATGAAAATAATAATTAAAAAATAATAATAGTACGATATTAATACAGAGCAAGCGATACACTGTACAATTGCTCACCACCCGCCAACCGATGCCCAGCACGTTCCCCCAGGCAGCGATCGTTGCCCCCCCTCCCCGGCCAACTCCCCCCACTTATATGCTGAGCATAACGTCATGTGGTATGGAATAGCCCTTTGGCCAGTTTGGGTCAGCCCCCCTGCCTGTGCCCCCTCCCAGCTTCTTGTGCACCTGGCAGAGCATGGGAAGCTGAAAAGTCCTTGACCAGTGTGAGCGCCACTTAGTCATTCACTTAGTCACATAAAACACACAGCATGACAGACTATTAGCTGTGGACAATACAAAGGTAGAAAAGAATCCATGAGCTTAATCTAAGGAAGAAATTCTGTATTTGTTTGTATTCTGCTGACTTCTAAATGTCTGTAAAGTGTTTCTTGGATGGGGTTACTTATCTGAAGTAGGGCCTTCTGCCAGAAAGATCTAGAAGTAACTGATTTAACTAACTCCTTAATTTTTTCATTCTTTTCATAGAATCATAGAATCATTTAGGTTGGAAAAGACCTTTAAGATCATCAAGTCCAACCATTAACCCAGCACTGCCACGTCCACTGCTAAACCATGTCCCTAAGCACCACATCTACCCAGCTTTTAAATACCTCCAGGAATGGGGACTCAACCACTTTCCTGGGCAGCCTGGTCCAGTGCCTGACTACCCTTTCGGTGAAGAAACTTTTACTAATATCCAGTCCAAACCTCCCCTGGCACAACTTGAGGCCATTTCCTCTAGCCCTATCTCTTGTTACTTGGGAGATCGACCCCCACCTTGCTACAACCTCCTTTCAGGTAGTTGTAGAGAGCAATAAGGTCTCCCCTCAGCCTCCTTTTCTCCAGGCTAAACAATCCCAGTTCCCTCAGCTGCTGCTCATAAGACTTCTTCTCTAGACCCTTCACCAGCTTCATTGCCCTTCTCTGGACATGCTCCACCACCTCAGTGTCCTTCTTGTAGTGAGGGGCCCAAAACTGAACACAGGATTCGAGGTGCGGCCTTACCAGTGCCCAGTACAGGGGCACTAACACCTCCCTGGTCCTGCTGGCCACCCTATGCCTGATACAAGCCAGGATGCTATTGGCCTCTTGGCCACCTGGGCACACTGCCGGCTCATATTCAGCCACCTGTCGACCAACACCTCCAGGTCCTTTTCCACCAGGCAGCTCTCCAGCCACTCCTCCCCAAGCCTGTAGCATTGCATGGGGGTCTTGTGACCCAAGCGCAGGACCCGGCACTGAGCCTTGTAGAACCTCACGCAGTTGGCCTCGGCCCATCGATCCAGCCTGGCCAGATCCCTCTGCAGAGCCTTCCTACCCTCCAGCAGATCAATACTCCCACACAACTTGGTGTCATCTTCAAACTTAATGAGGGTGCACTTGATCCCCTCATCCAGATCATTGATAAAGACATTAAACAGAACTGGCCCCAGTACTGAGCCCTGGGGAACACCACTTGTGACCTGCCACTAACTGGATTTAACTCCATTCACCACAACTATTTGGGCCCGGCCATTCAGCCAGTTTTTTACACAGCAAAGAGTATGCCCGTCCAAGCCATAAGCAGCTTTTTTTTCTCCCTTCCTTTCAGTCTTTCCTGTGTGCCACTGAGCTATTTTCTCCTCTGTTCCTTTAAGACCTAGATCTCATCAAATACTTCCCAGTTGTCAAGTCCTGAGCCAGCAAAGCACTGTAGGAATTTGGCAGTCTTCCAGCTGGCAGAGGTAAGGTAAAGTTCTACCCGTTAGCGTCACAATGGGAAGATGTGTGTATCTTTTCTCAAAAAAAGTATGAATTGTGTAAGGGTTGCTCTAGTATCAAATTTGGTATTTCTAGACGCATAAATTAGTAAATAAAGGAACAGTAAGAGAATTAGGCAGTGGCAATGGCCCCAGGGACCTAGCTTTTCTTTATGTACTTGTTGATCTGCATAGTTTCTTGAAGACCACACATGAAAAATATGCTTCTTTTTAGAAAAATTAGCCTTATAACTATAATAAAAACAATGCTCAGGACAACAGCAAAATGCCCTGGTTTCAGCTGGGATAGAGTTAATTTTCTTCCTAGTAGCTGGTATAGTGCTGTGTTTTGGATTTAGTATGAGAATAATGCTGATAACACACTGATGTATTAGTTCTTGCTAAGTAGTACTTACACTGGTCAAGGACTATTCAGCTTCCCTTACCCTGACAGTGAGAAGCTGGGAGGGAGCACAGCCAGGACAGCTGACCCAGACTGGCCAAAGGGCTATTGCATACCGTATGGCGTCATGCTCCGTATATAAACCAAGGGGAGTTGGCTGGGGGGGCAGCGATCGCTGCTCGAGGACAGGCTGGGCATCAGTCGGCAGGTGGTGAGCAATTGTATCATCCATCACTTGCTTTGTATATTATACTATTATTACTACTATTATTATTACTACTACTAATACTTCTATTTTACTTTATTTTACATCAATTATTAAAATGTTCTTATCACCGCCCACGAGTTCTTCCCCCTTTTACACTTCTGATTCTCTCCCTCATCACACTGGGGAGCGGGGAGTGAGTGAGCGGCTGAGTGGTGCTAAGTTGCTGACTGGGGTTAAACCATGACACAGGCCCACAAACACTGGGGATCGGCGCTTGCCTGGCCTCCTAAAAGTCCAAAACTCTCTCAGTCTCCCGCTCATTGTAGCCAGAGCCCAGCTCAGAAATTGCAAATATACAGCGATTTCTCCCACACAAAAGGTGCCAGGAACAAAAGCTATTGCTATCCCTAACCTTCCCTTCAGAGCCCGTTCACAGCCCCACAGACATTGGGACTCTAAATAAGACTATACACTTAACGGTCCCAACAACCTCTGTCACTTCATTGCTCTCATGTTCTGACTGAAGCCGGATGCCTCTCCCCGTGTGATGTCAGAGCCACCACTGTGAGGTCAGAGCTGGCTGCCCTGTGGCACGCGGGGAAGGAGCCCACAGTTGCCGTGTGGCTGTTGCCCTGGGCAGGCGCGCTCCTGCTGTGGGGCAGCGTGGGGCTGCTGCCGGAGCTGTTTTGGCCTGGGCAGGCCACACTGCTGGGGTGAGGGGGAAGAGCGGAGCGGGGAGCCTGCCTTTGCCCAGAGATGGCGAGGAGAAAGGCCCCCCAGAGACGCCAAGGGCCCTCCAAAGTCTCCTTGAGGAACGAGGGTGGCCAAGAGCCGGCAGGGGAGGCAGCGGGGCCGAGCCGCTGCCAGACGAGTAGGTACGGAGTCTGGCATCTGCCCGGGGCATCAGGTTGGGCTGGTAGCACGGAGGGGGCCTAACACGGTCAGCGGGGTGCGGAGCAGCATGGGGAAGCCCCCCTTCTGTGGGGATGGGTCTCAGCTGAAAGCCTGGCTCGCTCTCCCAGCCAAAAGCCAATGTGCAGCAGGGGCTTTTGGGGAGGCGGTAGCCTCGTGCTGCAGGCTCAGAGCCCAGCCCTGCTGCACGGGGAGGCCAAGTCCCTGGGACCTGAGACTGGCCCCCTCGGGACACTGAGGCACGATCCTGCCTGGCTGAGGGGGGCAGCTGTGCGGGGCAGAGAGGGGTCGGGAGACTGCCAGCGCCCAGGGAAGAGGTGGGGGGGCCATGGTGGGGGACAGCAGCCCGTGCCCCCTCCCCGAACGGCCACTGGGAGGTGTCTGCCGAGGGGCAGGTTGGTGCCAGGGGCCGGTTGGTGCCAGGGGCCGGGGAGCAGGGAGGGACGGGGTGAGAATCGGGCTGGGCTGCCGGGTGGGCTTCCCGAGGCGGGGGTCTGCTGCTGCCAGCTTGCTGCTTCTTCTCCCACTGCAGGCCTGTAAAGCAAAGGATGGGGAAAGGAGAGGGGGGGCCCCTGGGAGCAGCCCAGCTGCGCTGCCCTCTCTCGCTGCTGCTGGGATGGTCCATCCTCTGGCAAGGGCCTCTGCTCAGGCTACTCCTGCCTACCTCGGCTCCCGCGGCGTGGGGACGGTGGGCAACCGGCATTTGTCTTTTTCCTCCCACAGGAACCTCCGCATGGAGGTGGAGCTGGGGATACTCTCTTTGATGCCAGCTCCCGGCTCAGCCACTCAAGGGCCTGCCAAGTGGCGCGACAAGGCCACAGAGATTGCAAGTAAGCTCAGCACTGCTGCTTGCTGTGACGTCCTCGGGGGTGAACTTGGAGAGATGCTCTGTGCTAGAGCTCTGGCCAAATGTCACAAGTGGCAGGAGAAGTGCAGGCTGCCCTGCTCTTTGCCCCAGGGAGGGAGTGTGTAGGACTCGGTGCCCGCCTCCCCGCAGGGAGCTGAGACACGCGCGGCTGGGCATGCTAGAGAAGAGAGCTCAAGAGACAGCCCTAACTTTTCTCTGCTTTCTTTGCCCAGGGACGGTCTTCAGCCTTACTGGCCATCCGGCAGGCGCCCTTGTTTCCCCACGGAGACATGTGCTGCGGACGTGCATCTCTGCCGTGTACGTATCACACCATGTTTCTGCTGTGGACGGGGGAGAGAAAGGGGATGTCTGAGGGCCAGTGCAAGCAAAGGGGGGAGCAGAGGCTGTTCCCCAGCCAGCAGCCTGGGGCGCCCAGTCGGGCACCGAAGCCGGGGCGCGGCTCGTGCTGTGGCCATTCTCAGGGAGAGCCAAGAGCAGAGCCCCTCGGCAGTCTCACTCCCACGCATTTGCCAGAGCCCCACGCTTTGGCTGCGGTAGGGCAAACTGCCGCGTAGCCAGACGCTCGGGCGCAGAGCCAAGCCTCCGCAGGGGAAGCGTTTTCCCCAGCTCTGGCAAGTGACCGCGCAGGTCTGGGAGGGCTCTGGGAGAAAAGGCAGACAAGGCTCCTGCGCTTCCCAGCTGTGCGGAAAAACACCCCATAGAGAGATCTGTGGGATGGCGAGTGAGAACAGGCAGGCCTGCTTTCTCAGCCAAAGAGAGGGCAAGGTCCCCACCAGAAAGGCTGCTGAAAAGCAGTCTTCATTTGCTCGACCTCTTTACTTGCCTGCCTAATTTCCATTCCCTTTTGGATGGTGCTTCTGGAGCACCATCTTCCCCTTTGGGGAAGATCTGCCGGCAGCGTTGAACGGTGCGGACAGAAATCGTGTTCCTCCTGGGCGCTGCTCTGGCAGCTCTCTTGTCAGCAGGAGGCTTCCAAAAGCGTGGCTTTTTGTCCTGAAAAGGGAACCCCACCGGTGAAGGGGTTTGCCCAAGACTTGGATCATCGGCAGCCACAGGACTCCCTCTTTTTCAGGCAAAAGATGGCCCTGCAGAAGAAGAGGATCTTGAAAGTCTTCTTCTTGTTGCTCCCAGTGGCTCTTGGTGAGTTTTCAGGAGCAGACACCTGCGAGCGACAGCCTGGCTCTGCTGGATGCCAGCTTTCCTTTTGGGCCAGTATGGGCAGAAACTCCCGTGGCCCAAGTGCCTCCTGAGTACGTCCTTGACTGGGACTGGCTTTTGGACTGCCAGGAAGACTGGGAGTCTCCCAGCCACGCTGCTGCTCTGGCCACTGGACCACGTGGCTTGCGTAGTCTGCAAGTCCGGGAGAGAAGGGCGTAGCTACTTCCAAGCCTCAAGTGGGGATTCCCAGAGGGGAGGGGCCATGCAGGGGGACCGATGGGGAGGTACCTCTCCTAGCCCATGCAGCCCGGTCTGGGTGCTCCCTGAAGCAGCGAGGGGAAATGGGGAATAGCTCTGGGGCACTGAGCACACCTGAAGCTCAGGGCCGCGCTGTCCCCTCAAGCCTGGGCCCGTGGCTCCCGGGCAGAGGCGCATCCACTCTCCGCACCCCACGTTCCCCACCTCCTCAGCTCACCTGCTGCCCCGCCCCTAAGGCAGCAGGGAGGTGACAACGCGACTGCAGGGATCGCTAGCGACCCCAGTAAAATAACTGTCTCTTGGTGATGTGAATTGCAGCTGGTGTTTACTGCTGGACCTCACTGCCAGGGTGGACGATGCGGCCAAAGGGACTGATAGAGGTGGGTGACTCTTGTGGCACAGGCACCTCCTGCAACAGATCATTGCTGATAGCGGCTGGATAAATCACGGGCTCTTCTGCTGCCACGCAGGGTGACCCCAAGAAGCAGCAGCTTGTGCCGAGTCTTCCTAGGGAAGCCTCTCCTGGGAAGCCCCGGCGGCTCTGGCAGCGGATGCTCGAACAGAGCCTTTTTCCCTTTCAGGAGCTGGCACTTGTGTCTGCAGAAGACCTGAAGACCCTCCGGTAAGAGATGTTTCCCGAGGTGGAATTGGTTCTGTGCCGAAGCGTCAGCCGACCTTGTGCTACCGGCACTCGTTTTGCTAACAGCCAGGGCTCCCGTAGCTCCCTGCTGCCTTTGCCTTCTGCTCAAACTGGTGCCGAAGGGAAGCACTTGCAAAGCAGGGAAAGCACATGTGTCTCTCCTCCTTGCCGAGCTCAGACGCTCCCCAGAGGGGACGGGCCGCTCTCTGACAAGATCTGCTTTCCGGTCATGCAGGAACTTACGTGTTTTCTTGGCGGAGCAAAGCCAAGAGATGCAGCGTGTGCTGGAGGAGGTGGCTCAACTGAGGGCAGAGATCAGCAGTGCAAAGGTGATCCTGCATTTTGGGGAAGGAGGCTTGGCTGGGCAGAACCCCCAAGAAAGCGCTCCTTGGGCTTGTTGGTGGGGTCGGACTGCTGACTGCAGCAACCCAGCCTTTGCCCCAGGGGCTTGCTGGGTGAGCTTCTGCGCTGCACACGCCCTTCTCTAGGCCCAGTTTAACCAGGCTGCTTCAGGCGGCAGAGGACTCCCGACAGCCTTCCCTTGGCACGCCGGCACCTCGGGCTGCTCTGGCTGGGCTCCTGAGGCAGTGATGAGACCCAGGCACTCTCACGGGGCCAGCCATCGCTTGCAGGGCCTGATCCCATCTCCCTGCTGGCCTGGAGAGCGTGGAGGGTGGGGACGAGGGGGTGGGGACCCTTGCCAACCCACCTCACGGCCACGGCCGTGGCCACGGACACAGATTCTGTTCCTCAGTCCTCACGTGGCTCACGTCAGCAGCAGAGTCTTTCAGCTCTGTGGACAAGGCTTGCCTTGCGTTTCTGACACTGACCCTTTGCCTCTGCCGGCGCTAGTAGCCACGCCGAACTGTCCGCTGATGCGGTCCTTTTCTGTGTTCGTTTATAGCGTTCCCAGGAAGCGAACCAGGCAGCGTCCGAGATGGCTTCGGAATTCGACGTCGAGATGTCTGACTGGGCCCTGAAAAGCTCTGGTAGGGACATAAGCAGCCCAGTCTCCTTGCCCTGCGCTTCTCTGTAGCACTCCCCAAAGAAGCCTGTGCTCCAGGCGCTGCTCTCCAAAGTGGGGGAGCTTCAGTGCTTCATGGGGTCCAAGAGCAAGGCTGTGGCAGAGTGGCTCTCTCGGACTCCCTCCCAGTCCTGCCCTCGGCCTCCACACGGGTGCCTCCGCCGCTGCCCCTGCACGTGTTCCTGTGCTGTTGGAAGGGCTCTCTTCCTCTCCACTGCATTTGAAGAGGGAATGGCTGGGCCATCCTTTGCTGCCCATGCCGCAAGCCCTCAGTTTTGCTCTGCTGTCATTCACGTGGGCGCCTGCTGCCTCCCAGAGCCCTCAGACCTTCTCCTCGTGGCGCTGTGAGAGAAGCAGTCACCGCCAGGCACGTGGCTGCCGTCATTCCCCTGCGCAGCTGGGCACCCCCAGCAGCGTGGTGATGAGGACAGGACCGACAGACGTGGAGCTGGCCGGCGGCAACAGAAATACTGTCTGAGCACCGAGTCCTCCTAGAATGTGGCCTCTTGCAGTCACCTGCTCTCCCTTCCTTCCAGGTGCCACCATTGACACGCAGAGAACTTCCGAGACCTACGACTGCAAAGAGAATTGGGGCTGCAGGGTTCTATGCTTCTTCTGCACTGCCAACCCTCCCGACACTATTTTGGAGGTATCGTAGCAGAACTCGCCAGGGAAGGTTTCCCTTCCTTCCTGTGAAGCTGGGGACCGACCTCAGGGGCTCTCCCCTCAGTCCAGTGGTACTGCTCAAGCCCACAGCATTGATCAGGTTCCTGAAACCAAAGCTCCAACACAGGGCTGGGCTTGCTAGAAATCAGTGGTTCCCCTCAGGAGGGGAATGGAGCTGAACTGAGCCAAACTGCTGCATCTTGCCCACAGTCCTCTGCCACAGCTGGCTGAAAGACTTTCTCCCTGGTGACCCTGTTTCCACGCCCATCCCTAGCAGCGCCTTTTCGGGGCTGGGAGGCGGGAGGTGGGGGGTGCCCTGCAGAGCCACGGGGCAGAGAGGTGTTTCTGCTAGGCCCTGACTAGGACGGTTTCGTAACCGGGATTCTCCTCTGCCCCATAATGCTGAGAGCCCCCTTTCAGTCAGGCAGGGACGAAGGCTCCTGCTTCTGTCCATTTCCTCACACGCGCCTCATTTTCAAGCCGAAATAGACCCCACAGACACAACGGCGCCTACGCTTCAAGCTACACGGGCAGTTGCCTTGGCCCCAACGCTCTCTCACGCTTCCTTGCTCTCGCGTTCTGCTTGCAGCCGGACGTTTCCCCAGGAAACTGCTGGTCTTTTCGAGGACATCAGGGCCAGGTGGTCATCAGGTTGCCAGCACGAGTCCATGTGACTGCCGTCACTGTGCAGCACATCTTCAAAGAAGTCTCTCCATCAGGGACCGTCATGAGCGCCCCCAGAGACGTCGCTGTCTTTGTAAGTCTCTGCTGGGCACTTCTGGCGGGGATCTGGCCTTGGGGGAAAGCCACGGCAGGGTCTTGCTTGCTTTTGTGCATCCTCTGAGGTTTGCGTCCTGCTCTCTCCTGAGCACTGCAGAGCCCTAGCGGGACACCTCAAGGGCTCTCGGGGTTTCATCCCTCTTAAGACTTGTTCGGGACAAGCACCTCAGGGTTCTTGAGCAAAACTCAAGGCCGAGACTGAGCTCCACCATAACCAGTGCTAGGCTACTGCTAGAGCCCCAGGAGAGGGTGGGTAGATAACAGGGCTGATCCAGCACATACGTTCCCTCTTTGTTGGGACGGATCTGAGCTGCTCTCCTTGTGCTTTGCCCCTGAGGGAGTGGATGCGGCCGGAGAAGAGGAAACTCTCCTTGGGACGTTCACGTACAGCGTGGCAAAGGAGGCCATTCAGACCTTCCCTCTGAAGGTACGGTCCCCGCACAGGGGCAAGATGCCAGGGAGCAAACCAGGTTTGCCTGCAAGTCCACGGCAGGAAGAGCGTGAACGCTTTCTCCCCGGGCCGGGGGGCGCGGACCACCGCCGAGAGAGACCTGGCAGGGTTGGGAGGGCTGAGGAGCACGCAGTGGTGGTAGCAAAAGGATAGCAAGGGCAGGGTCAGGCCCGTGGGAGCACGAGTCCCGAGAGATCCCTGGCTGCACCCACTGCCTTCAGCAGGGCCAGCTGCACGCGTGGCCGCTCCACCCAAGCAACGTCTTTGTGCCGGGGAGAAACAGGGACGCCGGGTGGCGAAAGGCGTCGGGCAGCACCGTCGCTCCGTCCTGTGGCCTGCTGGCTTCCTTCCCCCTTCCCGTGTCCCCAGCCTCCCCAGCAGCCCCGGTACCAGCAGCGAGCCTCAGGTTTCCACAGCCGCTCCCACCCACTTTCAGGAGCTCGTTCCTGAGCAGGAGCAGGGCTGGCAGGGGGAGAGACCTTGATGGCATTGTCGCTCTTAACACCCCCGCTGCCTTTTCCCTCTTTTCTTCACAGATCGCGCCGCTTCCCAGAGCCTTCGCCTATATCAAACTTCTGGTGAAGAGCAACTGGGGAAACCCAGCGTACACCTGCATTTATCGAGTGCAGGTTCACGGGAAGATGGCAAAACCAGAAAGCCTCGACTGAAACCGGAGGAAAAAGACATACATAAAACAGAAGAAAAAGGGGAAGGAAGACAAATAAAAACGATGTGGCAACTCAGATTGGTGTAGAAGATTTGTCTCCAATGTGAACCAGGGCCGGGGCTTGGGAGCTCCTCCCTTACTTTCCCCACAGTGGGGCCGGAGGAGCAGATGGAACCCTTTGGCCCAGCACCTTCCCAGCGTCCCGGCTGTCGGTTTGTCGGTTACCCCATAGTTTCTGAACAAAGGGGTGTGGGGAGCCTGTCTGAGCGGCCTGTGGGAAAACCCCATTCCTCGGCCCATGAACGTCCCCGCTCTCGAGCTCGCTGCTCTCTGTCGGGGCTCCTTTTGTGTCACCTCGATTAGTGTCGACGGGGAATTTCCCAGCGTTTGGCCCCTTGTTCTTCTGACCTCCCCTTGGCATGGGGACGACCCTGACCCGTCTTTCCTCTTGACGGACCACCGTCTCTGGGGTTCCCAGAAAGGCTGTGCGGTTCTGCAGCCCTTGGGCTGTTCCCGTCATGGGCTCCACCATCTAACGCTAAGGCTAGGCTTATTTTGCAACACTTGGGTTTTCCCTCCCACTGTTGCTGTCATCATGGGCATCATGTCCTGGGCTACAGCGCCTTCTCTGCTAAGGACATCCCGGGCAGCCACTTGGAAAGCTCGTCCAGAGCACTCCAGGGATGGGGAGGTTTAGAATCCAGTCTTCCTGGCAGCTGTCTTACAGCATGTAGTATTGGGAGGGGGTCAGGGTAGCAGGAGCATTCCCTGGGGGGTTTTGAAGGATCCCAAGGGGTTCCTGAGAGATGGGGCTGGGGAGTGGGTGTCCCGAGCCAATGTCAGGGGAGGTTTTGATACGATCCACGGACGAGATTAAGACGCAAACGAGGTCAGATGCCGTACAGCCCTCTTTTAACTTTATTCTTTCAAACAAGGGGACAGCGATAGGACAGAGAGAAGGAGGAAAGTGAGAGTCAGAATGCCTAACCAAGCAGAGGAGGAGACGCGATAGGGATAGCTACCACCATCACCGATCCAGCGACATTCCGTGCGTCCACGCCCCGTGTGCGCAAGTAGCCAAGAGGGAAGGGGAGGAGCGAGGGCCAACCAGCAACCCCCAGGAAGGAACGCGCAGTCCTTTTATAGGGGGTTCGCCCATGCGCAGAGCCCATTTTCGCATGTGCGGTACGTGTTGGTCATGCTACACGTGGCGGTCTCCTTTCCTACCAACCCACGTGCAAGCAAAGTTTGGTCCGGCAACTTCTCCGAAAATGCGATACTGAGGTCGGGAAGTGGGGGGTGATGCAACAGCAATGTCGAGGCGGACACAGTCCAAAGCGGTCCCTTACACTCCACCCCATGGCTTGACATTGCTGTCTTCGTGGTGGTGTGAAATATAGAGATAGAGAGAGAGAAAGACAGAGGAGGCACATAACAACTCTTATAACGATATTGAAGTATGTACATGGCAAAAGGCAGGGCAAGGTACAGCAGAAAATATATACAGCTTGTTTTATATTAATGGAATGCTTAATAAACAAAACGTTGCACAAGGTAGATGTCCTTCTTTCTAACACTCTTAGGTTTAACAATGTCTTATTCCATAAAGTGGATTTGAGGAATTAGGTGAAGGAGGCGGACATTCGTAGGGGCAGTTACAAAGTATCAAGGAAGCATGGCAGAATCTCAAGCATGCGGTCTTCCTCGTTGGTAAAGCACGCGGCTAGTAGCTCTAAAAATGTTCAAATAATTGATACAATCACGGTCTCTTCTCCCCAGTAACAAATGACAGGACGAGAGGAAATGGCCTCAAGCTGCGCCAGGGAAAGTTAGGTTGAATATTAGGAAAAACTTCTTCACCGAAAGGGCTGTCAGGCATTGGAACAGGCTGCCCAGGAAAGTGGTTGAGTCTCCATCCCTGGAGACATTTAAAAGATGGGTAGGTGTGGTGCTTGAGGACATGGTTTAATGGTGGACTTGGCAGTCCTCGGTTAATGGTTGGGCTCGATGATCTTAAGGGTCTTTTCCAACCTTAACAATTCTATGATTCTATGATTCTATGATTTTGGCTGGCAGATGGCGCAAATTTGTTTTATGCCATCAGGTGAGATGGTAGATACGAGTTACATGTTGGATACCACATGTTGGATCAATCGGATAAACCAAGGAACAATACATGGTAAAAACGCCAGGGTAGCAAACGCACATAGTAGGTAGGGTATAAGCCGTTTTACCCAGAGTGTTCCGGGTAACCAGGACCATAAGTCACCAGTCCAGCCGTTCCAGGTTCGAGGGGGGACGTGGGCCAGCTTTCTGATATCTTTAGTCAATTGGAGGACTACCTTGCCTACATCGTCTATTTCTAAACAGCAGTTAGAGACATTTAATTTCCCACATACCCCTCCCTCTTCAGCTAATAAATAGTCTAAATCCATACGGTGTTGAAGGATTGCCGTGTGCATTTGTTGAGACTGTGGAGTTAAAAGATCTATAGCATTAGCAGTTTTATTGGTGATGATTTCCAAAACTGCTTGTAGTCGGATTATGCGGTTTAAATTATAGATTGGTTCTCTTGCCCCTGATATCGGATCATTGGGGTTCCAGGTGGCAGGTCCGTAGTGTTGAATTATCCTTTTGGGAGGCCATACGTTTTCCCCCCATTTTTGTGTTCTGCCTATGTTAACTTCAACAGCTCGTTTGCTGCGGGCAATCTTTCCGTCTCCCAAGTTATACAATCTTATTCCCAATTGAGAGCCGTCTGTGTCTGGAAGAAGGAAGAATATAGGACGGATAATTCCCAAATAGCAGACCCCTGACCAATGCGCTGGCAGTTGTTTGTAGGTGGTATGTCCACAGATCCAATAATGGCCCTTTTTGGCATTAGCACCAGTGGCAAATGGCCCCGCTGCGCTCTTTGGGAATTGGAAATACATTGTATTGCCATCGCCCAGTGGGCTAAAAAAGGTCGTTGGGTTATTATTTGTTCGGCCGGTGCAATACCAGGCACTGAAATTGTTCTTCCATTCACAGGTTTGATTATAGATGTGGTCCCCCAATCATCAGAAAATTAAGGTTTCGTTTTTGTTTGACCAATACCCCTTAAACCCTCAGCTGTGTCCAGCATTATCTAGCCACATCCATATGTGGACTCCCCTGGTTTTGTCTACCAACTTATTCATAACTGTCCACTGACATTTGCTTTCCCCCACATAAACCCCTCCCCTCTGGGTGCGGTTTAGACAGTATGGCCCCACAGTAGGAAATCGGACCAGCCATGTTCTGCTATCATCCCAAGTGATGTTGGTAGTTTTGCTGTACTTGCTTACAATTTGGGCTGGGGTGAGGGGTGTGGAGGTCCGTGGCCAGATTGGCAACCCTAGGGGTCCCTCACAAACCCAACAGTGGCTCAGGTTAAAAGCTTGACTCACAGCTTTTGCTAATACTACAAATTCATTATCTTTAAAAGGGGGGTCAGGAGGAGGTGGGGGAACCACTGTCCTGTCGCCCTGTCGTGGTTTAACCCCAGACAGCAACTAAGCACCACACAGCCGCTCGCTCACTCCCCCCCGGTGGGATGGGGGAGAGAACTGGAGGACTAAAAGTGAGAAAACTCATGGGTTGAGATAAAGACAGTTTAATAGGGAAAGCAAAAGCCACGCACACAAGCAAAGCAAAGCAAGGAATTCATTCACTACTTCCCATCGGCAGGCAGGTGTTCAGCCATCTCCAGGAAAGCAGGGCTCCATCACGCGTAACGGTTACTTGGGAAGCCAAACGCCATCATGCCGAATGTCCCCCCCTTCCTTCTTCTTCCCCCAGCTTATACACTGAGCATGATGTCATATGGTATGGAATAGCCCGTTGGCCAGTCTGGGTCAGCTGTCCTGGCTGTGCCCCCTCCCAGCTTCTCATGCACCTGGCAGAGCACGGGAAGCTGAAAAGTCCTTGACCAGTGTAAACTCTACTCAGCAAGAAACATAACATCACTGTGTTATCAACATTATTCTCATCCTAAATCCAAAACACAGCACTATACTAGCTACTAAAAAGAAAATCAACTCTATCCCAGCTGAAACCAGGACATGCCCTTATAGATGAGTCCCCAAAATAGTATAATTAAAAATGGCATGTGCATTCTAAATTACGTTAGAAAATAGTAGTAATAGTAATAATAATAATAAAAATAAAATAATATTTGTATAATAATATAAAAAGCAAGTGATACACTATGCAATTGGCTCACCACCCGCTGACCGATGCCCAGCACGTCCCCGAGCAGCGATAGCTGCTCCCTGGCCAACTCTCCCCAGTTTATATACTCAGCATGATGTCATACGGTATGGAATAGCCCTTTGGCCAGTCTGGGTCAGCTGTCCTTGCTGTGTCCCCTCCCAGCTTCTTGTGCACCGGGCCATGCATGGGAAGCTGAAAAGTCCTTGACTGGTGTAAGCACTGCTCAGCAACAACTAAAACATTAGCGTGTTGTCAACATTATTCTCATAAGAAATCCAAGACACAGCACTATACCAGCTACTAGGAAGGAAAATCAACGCTATCCCAGCTGAAACCAGGACAGCGAGCCAGGCAGGGAGATTGTATTGGACTTTGGGAGGCTCCCGAGAGAGAGAGTGCCAGCGTTTGTGAGGCTGTGAATAGGTGTCATGGTTTAACCCCAGCTAGCAACTAAGCACCACGCAGCTGCTCGATCACTCCACCACCAGTAGGATGGGAAGAGGATCGGAAGGGCAAAAGGGGAAAACTCGTGAGTTGAGATACGAACAGTTTAATAACTAAAGTAAAATAAAAATAGAACAGTAGTAATAGTAATCACGAAAATAATAATTAAAAAATAATAATAGTACGATATTAATACAGAGCAAGCGATACACTGTACAATTGCTCACCACCCGCCAACCGATGCCCAGCATGTTCCCCCAGGCAGCGATCGTTGCCCCCCCTCCCCGGCCAACTCCCCCCACTTATATGCTGAGCATAACGTCATGTGGTATGGAATAGCCCTTTGGCCAGTTTGGGTCAGCCCCCCTGCCTGTGCCCCCTCCCAGCTTCTTGTGCACCTGGCAGAGCATGGGAAGCTGAAAAGTCCTTGACCAGTGTGAGCGCCACTTAGCAAGTACTTAGCACTACTTAACAAGAACCAAAACATCAGTGTATCTTCGACATTGTTCTCATCCTAAACACAAAACACAGCCCCATACTGGCTACCAAGAAGAAAATTAACTCTACTCCAGCTGAAACCAGGACAATGGGGTTGCCTGGGTACTTGAAGAGCAGCAAGAGCTTTTGGTGCTGGCACCTTTGGTGTGGCAGGAATCCCTGGAGGTTCGCAATTGCTGAGCTGGGCTCTGGCTCTACTCCCTGCGCCAGGCAGATTATATTGGACTTTGGGAGGCTGGAGAAAGAGAGAGCACCAGCGTTTGTGGGGCTGTGAATGGGGTTGCCTGGCTACTTGAAGAGCAGCAAGAGCTTTTGGTCATGGCACCTTTGGTGCATTATTGGCATGACGAGGAGCTTCCTCAGGAGAGCTGGTCCCACCGTAGACGTCTTCTTCCGTAGTGGCTGCTGTCTTGAGGAGCTCTGTTGCCTTTTGCTCAATGTCCCCTCCTGAGAGAAGTGGGTGAGAGGAGCCTGACCTGACAAGACCAGGGGTCTCAAGGGCGGGGGGGACAGAAGGAGACCTGTTTGGCTGAGTGAACAAACTGATGCTGGTACAAGGGCTGATGATCAGGAAGTACACAGCCCGATGCCAAGAAGAGGGAGCCTCTTGGTCTGCAGTAGAAAATCTTTCCCTGACTAAGGCCACAGCATCAAGGCTATGCTCAACCAGTGTGAGAAACCTGGCATCCATCTCCTCATACCGGGAGGGGGCTTACTGAGGACCTTCTCTGGGGCGCCTTCCCTACCAAGCCTTCAAGGCTGAGCGGAAGGATTGTCGCGAAATACCCTCTCAGCCTCCAGAGGTACCCTTGGTAATGGAGCAAACGGAGGGAGCAGAGTGCCTCCATGGGGCAGGCGGGCCTGGCTGAGCTACATGCTGCGAAGGAGCTTGACTTGGACAGGGGGAGCTTCCTTGCCTTTGGACGCACCCTCTCGGGTCACCCTTCAGTTACAAACACATACCCGCCGCAGGCCCACCAAAAGGCCCTGCTTCCGCCTTTGAGAATGCTTACCAAGTGGGACCCTGCATTTCATGGGGGCGTTGCAAGTAACTCCGTCCAGGTTAGCTCAGGTCCCCGTGGGTGAGACATCCCAGGCGGGTGAGAGAAGAGGTCTTCCGATACGGCAGGGTGTGAGCAGGCAGCGAGGAGGTTAAGGCGGTGGAGAGGAGAGTGCATGGTGGTGTTCTGCCAAAAGCACAGCAGGGCACCATCGTGGGCCCTACTGCTGGACACAGCTTTCTTGACTAGTGCCCCGTCCCAAATCTCTCTCTGCTGGGCTCCCAGGCACTGTTCGTTCTCAGAGGAGCCAAGCCGGGGGTCAGAAAAAGGGCCCGACAGCTAATGTCCTCTGCTCCCTCCCGGTCTTGCAGGGTCGCCTCCCTCCACGAGACATGTCGTGCTACAGCCCGTGCTGGCCAGCTGCCTGCGGCCCAGCCCCGCTTGCCAACAGCTGCAACGAGCCCTGCGTCTTGAAGTGCGCCGACTCCAGCGTTACGATCCAGCCCCCGCCAGTCCTGGTGACGCTGCCGGGCCCAATCCTCAGCTCCTCCCCTCAGAGCACAGCCGTGGGATCCACCGCGTCGGCTGCCGTGGGGAGCTCTCTCAGCGCTGGCAGTGTGCCCATCGCTTCTGGGGGCTCCCTGGGGCTGGGGGGCTTTGGGTGGTCCGGTCTGGGCCGTGGGCTCTGCGGGCCTCTGGGGCGGGGCAATCTCTTATGCTGAAGCCCGTGGAGGATTGCCTGCCCATGGTCGAGCGCCACGAGCCTCGAGGAAAGCCCTGCAGCCAGCCCTGAGAGCGTGGCCATGGTCTGCAGAGGAGCCGAGCTCCCACCGCTCCGCCTGGAGGAAGGGGCCTGCGCTGGCCTTCCGTCTCTTCCCAAGGAAGCCTCTCTCTTTCCCCCTCTTGCTCTGCTTTACCTCATTCTCCCCATGAAATACCTCCTCCTTCCTTCCGTAGCAATGCGTCTAGGTGATACGTGATTGCCAGAGCCTTGAAGGGGAATTGGAAAAGCAGCATCCCTGGCGTGGAGGTTTTCCTTCAGATGGCAGCACTTGCCTGAGCTTTACTCAGCCTCCAGAATGCATTGCTTAAGCTCTCGTCTTTTCCATTTTCCTTTGACTTTCTCATTAAAGACATTGGGCATCAGCTGTGCAAGAGAGTCATGTTTCATTCTCCCCTCTTCTCCAATCCCAACCAGCTGAGTATCCAAAAGAGTTCCTCCCTTGGTCAAACTATGGGTTTCTCCATCCTTCCTGGCTTCATAGGATCATAGAATCACCCCATTTGGTGGCGAAGAATAGCTGGTCCACCCTTGCGTGGGAAGGGGAGCCTAGATGAGATTGTCTAGCAGCCTGTCCAATCGCATCTTGAAAACCTCCAGTCACGGTGACTCTACCACGTCCCTGGAGAGCTTCTTGCAGTCAATGATTGTTCTCGCTGTAAAAAATGTCTTTCTCATATCAAGGTGAAACCTGTCCCGGTTTCTCCCTGGCCTCTCCATGTGACTCTTTGTTAAGAGAGAGTCTCTGTGCTCTTTGTAGCAGCCTGTAAGTACTGGACAACTGTGATGAGTGCAGGGGAAGAGAATCACAGGACAGCACGAGACTCAGTACGGGACGTTTTGGGGGATGTATGGGATGTTTTGCGGGAGGAACCAGAGATGAGGGAAGGGAGGGTTCAGGGTGGTACTGGGAGGAAGAAAGGTGAGAAGGGTAGAGGGAAGATGGGATAACGTGGCTGTCACTCAAGAATTGATTGTCGTTCAGGATGCTTGCCTGGCCATGCCCTGCTTCTGATCAGTGCAGCCGTTCCTGTCTTCTTCTTAAGTTCTATTCCTCTATTACCCCAAACAGAAAGGGATCCTTCTGGGCTGTCCAAACCTCCAAGCTCGTCCGGCCATGAGAAAGAGTTCTGCTCTTCTTCTCTTCCCTGAGGCCGGCCAGGTGCGGCTAAGGTGCTGCTGAAGAAGCTGACCTCTCGGCAGCAGGCAGCCCCTTTCTCGTCTCCCACAAACTCTCCCTCTGGATTCAGACCCAACTAGTCTGGCAGCGCGGGCAGTGGTCGCCTTTACCTGGCTCGCAGGCCTTAGGGATATGCGAGGCTGGTGGGGGTCAGCAGCCTCCTGAGCTCTGAGCCCCTTGGCCAAACCCCAGTCTCTTCTTCTCGCATCTTGTTTGCATGCTGGTGTGCCCAGGCACACGGCTCACAGGTGCTGATCACCATGAGCCACAAGGCATCCCTGGAAGTGCAAAACTACTGGGAAATGTCCAGGGACTGGGAGTTGGAAGCGGGTGGGCAGAGAGGCAGAAGTGCAGATGTGTGTAAGAGAGAGGAGGTCGTGTGGGCAGGAAGAGGCTCCAGCCACCCCTGTGCCTTTCATAGCCACGCTGGATTGTCCCTGTCCCCCTGACCCCTGCCAAGTCGCTCCTGACCACCCGGGACAGCACATCCCTTGGTGGCACGGCTGGTTGCTGGCTACTCCTGCCTCCACGCGGGTCTTCATAGAATCATAGAATGGTTTGGGATGGAAGGGACCCGTAAAGGTCCACCCCCCCTGCAATTGGCAGGGACATCTTCCACTAGATCAGGTTGCTCAGAGCCGCATCTAGCCTGTCCTTGAATGTTTCCAAGGAAACATTCCAAGGAAACATCCAAGGCAACTACCACCTCTCTGGGCAACCCCTTCCAGTGTTTCACCACCCTCATCGTAAAAAATGTCTTCCTTATATCTAGTCCGAATCTACCCTCTGTTAGTTTAAAACCATTACCCCTTGTCCTGTTGCTAGAGGCCCTGCTAAAAAGTCTGTCCCCATCTTTCTTATAAGCCCCCTTTAAGTACTGAAAGGCAGCAATGAGGTCCCCCCGCAGCCTTCTCTTCTCCAGGCTGAACAACCCCAGCTCTTTCAGCCTTTCCGCATAGCAGAGGTGTTCCATCCCTCTGACCATTTTTGTGGCCCTCCTCTGGACCCGCTCCAACAGGTCCATGTCCTTCCTCTGCTGAGGACTCCAGAGCTGGAGGCAGTGCTGCAGGTGGGGTCTCAGCAGAGTAGAGGGGCAGAAGTCTTCCCTGCAGATCCCTGCTTTGTCACACAACTGGTTAAGGGCTTGGTGTGTCTGAAATACGAGGGGAGGCTGTGAGAGCTGGGATTCTTCCCCTACCTGATGGAAGGGAGTGAAGAGGGAGCCAGACTCTTCTCACTCGTACCAACTGGCAGCGCAAGAGGCAATGGGCACAAATTAAAACACGTGAAATTCCATCTCAAGGCAAGAAACCACTTTCTTACCATGAGGGGGGGTCAAACAGCAGACCAGGTTGCCCAGAGAAGTTGCGGAGTCTCCATCCTTGGAGATACTCAAAACCCAACTTAGGACTATGTCCTAAGCAACCAGCTCAAGTTGACCCTGCTGGAGCAGCTGGCTTCGACTAAAGCATCTCAGGAGGTCCCTTGCAACCCCAGCAATTCTGAGATTCTGTGAGATTCTGAGATTCTGTAAGAGCAATGTCTGCCATAAGAAAGCGCCTTACTTGCAATGTTCTGTGACAGGGAGCAGTTTATGCGTATTTTGTTTTTCCTTCCCGTGGCTGGTTGAGCCTTGCTGAAGGCAAGGTAAACAACATCCGCTGCTCTTCCCTTCTCCACCAAGCCAGTCACCTCACTGTCAAAGGCTACCAGCTTGGTTAAGCGTGACTGCTGCTTCATAAATCCATGCTTACTACTCCCAAACACCTTCCTGTGCTGCCTATGTTGGGAAACTACTTCCAGGATGTTTTGCTCTATCATCTTCCCAGGGACTGAGGAGAGGCTGACCGTCCGTCCTGTGAGTTCCCTGGATCTTCCTTCTTTTCCTTCTTGTTCCTCTTGCCTACGTGGAGACAGAAGAGGTTGAGGTGTGTCCTGAGCCACTTCAAAACCTTGCAAGTTCTTTTCAGGCAACTCTCCTCTCAAAACAAGAGCTTACTCGGGGGCACACCTCGAGCTGCTCACGCTCAGAACATCTGACCATTGTTGGGCTGACCGACGAGGATGGGATTCGAACCCACGCATGAACAGTTGCGTATCCCATGCATAGTCTGTTGTGGATATGAAAAATCCCTGGGATTCACTTTCTGGGTTCTTAACAAAGGCTTTCCTAAAAATGTAGCCAGGGCCATCATTGGCTCTCATCAATGCAGCAGTCTATTGAGTCCCTGCTGTAATCAGTGCAGCGCAAGGGACAATTCAAGAGAAAATTCGGGCTTCCTTCATACTCTGTTTTGTGGCTGTCGAGGTGTGCCGATGAGTAATGGGGCTCCTTCCACAAGAGCTCTCACCCCCAAACTGGCCTTATCTCCATTGCTATGGGATGTCAGGGGCAAAAGATGAGGTTCGCTCAAACCCAGGAACAAAGGAGAAACCCATAGTTTGACCAAGGGAGGAACTCTTTTGGATACTCAGCTGGTTGGGATTGGAGAAGGGGGGAGAATGAAACATGACTCTCTTGCACAGCTGATGCCCAATGTCTTTAATGAGAAAGTCAAAGGAAAATGGAAAAGACGAGAGCTTAAGCAATGCATTCTGGAGGCTGAGTAAAGCTCAGACAAGTGCTGCCATCTGAAGGAAAACCTCCACGCCAGGGATGCTGCTTTTCCAATTCCCCTTCAAGGCTCTGGCAATCACGTATCACCTAGACGCATTGCTACGGAAGGAAGGAGGAGGTATTTCATGGGGAGAATGAGGTAAAGCAGAGCAAGAGGGGGAAAGAGAGAGGCTTCCTTGGGAAGAGACGGAAGGCCAGCGCAGGCCCCTTCCTCCAGGCGGAGCGGTGGGAGCTCGGCTCCTCTGCAGACCATGGCCACGCTCTCAGGGCTGGCTGCAGGGCTTTCCTCGAGGCTCGTGGTGCTCGACCATGGGCAGGCAATCCTCCACGGGCTTCAGCATAAGAGATTGCCCCGCCCCAGAGGCCCGCAGAGCCCACGGCCCAGACCGGACCACCCAAAGCCCCCCAGCCCCAGGGAGCCCCCAGAAGCGATGGGCACACTGCCAGCGCTGAGAGAGCTCCCCACGGCAGCCGACGCGGTGGATCCCACGGCTGTGCTCTGAGGGGAGGAGCTGAGGATTGGGCCCGGCAGCGTCACCAGGACTGGCGGGGGCTGGATCGTAACGCTGGAGTCGGCGCACCTCAAGACGCAGGGCTCGTTGCAGCTGTTGGCAAGCGGGGCTGGGCCGCAGGCAGCTGGCCAGCACGGGCTGTAGCACGACATGTCTCGTGGAGGGAGGCGACCCTGCAAGACCGGGAGGGAGCAGAGGACATTAGCTGTCGGGCCCTTTTTCTGACCCCCGGCTTGGCTCCTCTGAGAACGAACAGTGCCTGGGAGCCCAGCAGAGAGAGATTTGGGACGGGGCACTAGTCAAGAAAGCTGTGTCCAGCAGTAGGGCCCACGATGGTGCCCTGCTGTGCTTTTGGCAGAACACCACCATGCACTCTCCTCTCCACCGCCTTAACCTCCTCGCTGCCTGCTCACACCCTGCCGTATCGGAAGACCTCTTCTCTCACCCGCCTGGGATGTCTCACCCACGGGGACCTGAGCTAACCTGGACGGAGTTACTTGCAACGCCCCCATGAAATGCAGGGTCCCACTTGGTAAGCATTCTCAAAGGCGGAAGCAGGGCCTTTTGGTGGGCCTGCGGCGGGTATGTGTTTGTAACTGAAGGGTGACCCGAGAGGGTGCGTCCAAAGGCAAGGAAGCTCCCCCTGTCCAAGTCAAGCTCCTTCGCAGCATGTAGCTCAGCCAGGCCCGCCTGCCCCATGGAGGCACTCTGCTCCCTCCGTTTGCTCCATTACCAAGGGTACCTCTGGAGGCTGAGAGGGTATTTCGCGACAATCCTTCCGCTCAGCCTTGAAGGCTTGGTAGGGAAGGCGCCCCAGAGAAGGTCCTCAGTAAGCCCCCTCCCGGTATGAGGAGATGGATGCCAGGTTTCTCACACTGGTTGAGCATAGCCTTGATGCTGTGGCCTTAGTCAGGGAAAGATTTTCTACTGCAGACCAAGAGGCTCCCTCTTCTTGGCATCGGGCTGTGTACTTCCTGATCATCAGCCCTTGTACCAGCATCAGTTTGTTCACTCAGCCAAACAGGTCTCCTTCTGTCCCCCCCGCCCTTGAGACCCCTGGTCTTGTCAGGTCAGGCTCCTCTCACCCACTTCTCTCAGGAGGGGACATGTCTGAGCAAAAGGCAACAGGGCTCCTCAAGACAGCAGCCACTACGGAAGAAGACGTCTACGGTGGGACCAGCTCTCCTGAGGAAGCTCCTCGTCATGCCAATAATGCAGAAGGAGCATTGCTGAACTGCGGATGGGGGAGGCAGTGCCCGGACATTGCTTAGACAGCGCTGGCCGTACGTCCGGAGCCTTGGAAAGAACCACGGCTGGCAAAGAAACCAACCAATGCCCTGTTTGGCACCCTAGACCGTTCACCGAGGACAAGGGAGGCAAAGTACATGCAGCCCTCCCCTGAAAACTGTCCTGCCAACCGAGGAGACAAGAGGCAAAATGAAGTGAGGCTTACCAACTTCACAGAGCAGAGGAAGGCACGAGGAGAGGATAGAGGAGCTGGGAGTTGGGCACGCTTTTATACTGCGGCCCAGAGCCCCAGGGGAGCTGAAAAATGACACAAACATGAAGCATGTTGAGAAACAGCAATTTTGGTTTCTCAAAGCTCTGCTGGCAGATGACAGACATGCCTCCTTTGCCTGAAACGCTTGGCTCCCTTTTCATCCTGGGTAGCACTGAAGTGATTTTGTTGATAGCAATTATGTTTCTTCCCCAGACCAACGCTCGTTTGCGGTCTCACTCCAGTTGCTGGTGAAGCCTTGCAGCAGATCCGGGCCATGAGCAGGAGCTGTGCGCCTCCTGCCCTTCCTGGGCAGCATGGCCACCACTTACACAGGACTTTGCCTGTGGAGCACGCCTGAAGGCCGCTCAGAAGGGTCTCTCTTTGACGGGCTGAGGCCGACCCTGAGCAACACCAGTGCCTGCAGGCTATGCAGCTGGTCAGAGCCCAGCCAAGCCTCCACAGGATGGCTGTTCCGCTGAGGGACAGAGAACGGAGGAGACTCAGATCCCCGGGGTGACTGGAAGGTGATGGTCAAACAAGGCCCTCCTGCGGTCTGGAGAGAAAGCCTGTTGTGTGCAGGGATGGGGACACTGAGGCCATTGCTGGAGTGGGTCAGGCTACTCAGTGGCAGATCTCTGCTGCCCTCGGGCCTCAGTGATGCACACACTTTCCAGCCCTGCAAAGGGTGCCCAGCAGTTCAGCCGTTGTCTCCAGTCAGGGAAGGCCAGCGTGTTTTCGTTGGGAACTGCACAGCCCTTGCCTTGCCTGCCCGGACTTTACTCATTACTCTCCCGAGGAGAAGCAACGGCTCAACGTGGCCCTGGAGAGCGATGAAGGAGCCTGCTGACTCATGCCTGAAAGTGAGCCATCACCAAGTGGACCTGTTTGCTTCGGCGCAGTCTTCCCAAACAACGCTCATCTTTGCATCATTGCCGGGTGGCTTGTTCAGGTCACTGACCCAGAGGGTCTGGCTTGTTTTCCCTGGCTCAGGGACAGATTGGCACATTCAGGGCCCTTTAATTGCAAGGTGGCACCAGCAGGCCACCTCAGGGTCACCTGTGAGTCACCAAAAAGTGCTGAGGCACTATGAGAGACCTCAGCGCCACCTGGGTGCGAATCGTCCATGCACTGGCATCAGGGGCTCTGGGGGAAATGGATTCAGACGTGCAGAGGACCCTGGGCGCAACCTCATGTCCGCATTCCTGCAGCAATGCAGCTTTTTGTACGGTGTTGTCATGGCTGTTAGCGTCTTGCCCAACCGCTTGGTGACTCCTTGAAATCCTGTCATGCTCCTTGGTGAAACAGCAGCCAAAGGAGGACAGCACGGACGTGCCCTGACGTTCCCACTGCCGGACGTTTCTGGAGCACAGACCAAATCGAGGAAAGTTGCCGCCCCTGTGTGTCCAGGGCCTGGCGAGCCTGCTTTTTTGACGGACCGGCGTGACAGACCACCAGACTGAGGCTGCAGCACTGCATGGCACCAGATGGTGCCCCCTGCTACCCTACGAGACATGGAGGAGACTGTGCCGGTCTGGAAAGGTCGGGGGGGAACTCAAAGGCCAGGCCAGCCCTATGGCTCCTCTGTTGCCAGCCGGTGCACTAATGGATGAGTGCTCAAACCGCTGATGTACACGCAGCAAACGCCAAAGGCCACGGTGGGTAAGGAGAGAAGCTGAGTACAGCCTTGCTGCGCCTCCCTGCGCCTCCCTCTCTGCTTTCCCTTCGGGCAATTGAGAGGTCGGTCGTGCAAAGAGGGGCAGACGCCAGGACAGACACTCTGCTCCTCACATAGCCTCCTTTGCCGCCAGACAGGAGCATGACACAGCCCGTCACAGCTCTGCTACAGCAGGCAGTGAGTACCATCGCTGGGCTGCTCTCCTCCTTGGCCTGCCATCCTGCCCCGCTGCTGGATGCGGGAAGGGTGGGGAAGCATTCCTCTACCACAAGAGGAGCCTGGCATTTGCTGCGCCTGAGCAAAGCTGAGGCAGCGGGAGAGGGCGCGTGCACCCACCTGCCTCAGCAGGCGTGTGGTAACACCTGAGGGCAGGAAGCGGACAGCACAGGCCCATCCTTGCTCCGCAAGATGCCTTCTGCTTTGAACTGCAGCCGCAAGAGGACGTGTCCTTCCCGCGGCTGGCAAGGCAACCAAAAGCGAAAAGCACCCTCAGTCAAATGCCTGTGAGGTTACTCCTCAGCCACTTTGACCTTGCACCCTTGGGACTGACGACCCACCTTGAGAATGAGAGCTGACAGATTTCCATAGAACAAGGCCGTTTTGTTTCCCCCTTCCCCTTTTTTTTTCCTTTCTTTTGAGGACACCACAGAGCTACCTGGCCACCTCTAGGAACGGTCCCAGTGCCCCCAGCCCTTCACGCAGTGGCTCTTCTCTCCATTACACAGAGGGGCCTTCTTTGGCCTTCGGCTTCCAACCACCTCTGGGGATGGGAGTCCCCTCCTTTCCGTGTCCCTCGGCCAGGCAGGCATCCAGACAGGGCTCGGCTGATTGCTGAGCCCTTCCATGGCCCTGCGGGGCCTTGTGTTTCTCAGGGTCAGCCTCAGCCCTTCAACAGGAGACCCACATGAGTGGCCTTTGTCAGGAGTGCTCCACAGATGAAGGCCTGACTGATAGTGGTAGTCACGTTCCCCAGCAAGGATGTGCACAACCCACACACAGGGCCTGGAGCTACTGAAACCCTTTCCTGGGAACTGGCACGGGACCTCGAATGACCGTTGCTTTGAGGAGCCAGCATGCAATGCATCACTGTGCTCTCACCCAAGAGGGAAATGCAAGCCAGACACGTTCTTCATCTCTTGGCTGCGCTTTGCAAGCCTCCAATTGCTCTTTGTTTACGTGCTTCAGAAAGAAGGTGTGTTCCAGCTCTCCTGAGGCGCTGGCTCACCATATAAAAAGCCTGTGCCACTCCGGGCCCTTCCATCCACATCTCTTCCCTTGCTCTCCACGGTGAACTTGGTAAGGCTGAACTCACTCCTTCTCCTCCTGCTGGTAGGATTTCTGTCAGGGGGACTGCTTCCCTTCTCTGCGTGGTCCTTCTGATACGTGGTCCAGGCTTGAAAATACACTGTGCTTCCCTCTTGTGGGAGGTGAGTTGGTGAGGGAAGAGGGAAGGCTTTGCTCCCTTCCCAGAGGGAGTCGGTTGGGCTCCTCAGTAGCAGTGGCTCTGCTGAAGTCTGAGGCTGGACGACCAGTCCCGTCTAACCGGTCACCAGGTGCTTCCTCCCCCCATCCGTAGTGCAGCGCCATGCCCTGGTCACTCTTGGCACGGAAAGGAACTTTCCAGGGAGATGTGGCCCTACCCAGGCACTGTTCGTTCTCAGAGGAGCCAAGCCGGGGGTCAGAAAAAGGGCCCGACAGCTAATGTCCTCTGCTCCCTCCCGGTCTTGCAGGGTCGCCTCCCTCCACGAGACATGTCGTGCTACAGCCCGTGCTGGCCAGCTGCCTGCGGCCCAGCCCCGCTTGCCAACAGCTGCAACGAGCCCTGCGTCTTGAAGTGCGCCGACTCCAGCGTTACGATCCAGCCCCCGCCAGTCCTGGTGACGCTGCCGGGCCCAATCCTCAGCTCCTCCCCTCAGAGCACAGCCGTGGGATCCACCGCGTCGGCTGCCGTGGGGAGCTCTCTCAGCGCTGGCAGTGTGCCCATCGCTTCTGGGGGCTCCCTGGGGCTGGGGGGCTTTGGGTGGTCCGGTCTGGGCCGCGGGCTCTGCGGGCCTCTGGGACGGGGCAATCTCTTATGCTGAAGCCCGTGGAGGATTGCCTGCCCGTGGTCGAGCGCCACGAGCCTCGAGGAAAGCCCTGCAGCCAGCCCTGAGAGCGTGGCCATGGTCTGCAGAGGAGCCGAGCTCCCACCGCTCCGCCTGGAGGAAGGGGCCTGCGCTGGCCTTCCGTCTCTTCCCAAGGAAGCCTCTCTCTTTCCCCCTCTTGCTCTGCTTTACCTCATTCTCCCCATGAAATACCTCCTCCTTCCTTCCGTAGCAATGCGTCTAGGTGATACGTGGTTGCCAGGGCCTTGAAGGGGAATTGGAAAAGCAGCATCCCTGGCGTGGAGGTTTTCCTTCAGATGGCAGCACTTGTCTGAGCTTTACTCAGCCTCCAGAATGCATTGCTTAAGCTCTCGTCTTTTCCATTTTCCTTTGACTTTCTCATTAAAGACATTGGGCATCAGCTGTGCAAGAGAGTCATGTTTCATTCTCCCCCCTTCTCCAATCCCAACCAGCTGAGTATCCAAAAGAGTTCCTCCCTTGGTCAAACTATGGGTTTCTCCATCCTTCCTGGCTTCATAGGATCATAGAATCACCCCATTTGGTGGCGAAGAATAGCTGGTCCACCCTTGCGTGGGAAGGGGAGCCTAGATGAGATTGTCTAGCAGCCTGTCCAATCGCATCTTGAAAACCTCCAGTCACGGTGACTCTACCACGTCCCTGGAGAGCTTCTTGCAGTCAATGATTGTTCTCGCTGTAAAAAATGTCTTTCTCATATCAAGGTGAAACCTGTCCCGGTTTCTCCCTGGCCTCTCCATGTGACTCTTTGTTAAGAGAGAGTCTCTGTGCTCTTTGTAGCAGCCTGTAAGTACTGGACAACTGTGATGAGTGCAGGGGAAGAGAATCACAGGACAGCACGAGACTCAGTACGGGACGTTTTGGGGGATGTATGGGATGTTTTGCGGGAGGAACCAGAGATGAGGGAAGGGAGGGTTCAGGGTGGTACTGGGAGGAAGAAAGGTGAGAAGGGTAGAGGGAAGATGGGATAACGTGGCTGTCACTCAAGAATTGATTGTCGTTCAGGATGCTTGCCTGGCCATGCCCTGCTTCTGATCAGTGCAGCCGTTCCTGTCTTCTTCTTAAGTTCTATTCCTCACTATTTTCCCTGGTGAGGGGCTCTCTATTCTGTGTGCATGTGTGTGTATGGAAGTGTAGGGGCCAGCAACTGGAGTCAAACCACGGGTCGCCATGGTTCCTGTCTCGCTGGTGCCAGTCACTGGCGTGGGAGCAGAGGTCATTGGGGCTGTTTGTCTGGGGTGCCGGCACCGGGACAGACCAGGGTGAGTGGAAATAATGTGCCAGCAAGTGGAGCAAGCGAGGGTATGCAAGTCCGTGTGTGATTGCTCTCCAGTATCAAGCCAGATGCTGCAGCGAGTGGGTAAAGTGGCTTGGGAGCCACGTACGGGTGTGTGCCGCTAAGGGTGAGGTCACAGAAGGAGCTGGCCACAGGAGGCAAGCAGGGGGTCCTGGCCAACTGCCAGAGACACCACAGGGCGTGCTTGTTTGTGTCTGTATGCTAGTCTCTAGGGGCAAGATGGAGAATCCTGCCTACCAGTACCCTGAAGAAGCCAAACTCATCTTGAAGTTTGAAACTTGAAGCTTCAAGGCTCTCATGAGCTCCCAGGTTCATCATTCTGCTGCTTAGCCTCCCGTGACCATGTCCTTCTCTTGACCAGGTGGCCTCCCACCCACTCCTGAAGAATAGGCTCTTGAGGGGATCCTCACCCACTCCATGGGAAAGCTCTGTGCATTGAGGGCAGTTCCTTGCAGGAAGCACAACCACCCCTCTTCTGTCTTCCCTCATTGTTCTTTCTAAAGAGCTTCTCCACATCCACGGCAGCACTCCAGTCCTGCCTAATATCTCACCCCAGCCCTCTGAACCCTCTAAGACTGCAACAGTGCAGGAACATCTCCTCTTTATCTCCATGATGTGTGAATCTGTGTTGCGAACAGTCGATTTAGACCACTTGAAGAACCACTGTCAAAGGTATCTGCAATGATATGATATTGTAAAAGTGCACCTTAATAAAGTTCAATGGCAAGGTTCACTCTATTACTTACTGCACAAAGGATATAACAATGATTCAAAGTTACCAATACAGAATCTTAGCACACTATAATACAAGATTATGCTGTAATACCAAAGATCTGCAGTTGGCAACAGGTCTCTCTGCCTCGAGGAGTAACCTTAAGAAGCCTCCCAGCTCAAGGGGAGATCACCACCATGCAGCCATCTGCTTAGCGGGGAGAGCTCAAAGGCAGCTCAGGCTGTCATATTTGTGGAATAAAGAGTTTGGCTTGTAGCCAAATTACATGCAATGGAAAAGGTATGCATGAGACTCCTTGTACCCAGAACTTCCTTTTTTCTCCGATAAATGAGTCTTGGAAAAGTCACCTGCTATTCCTGTGTTAATCGCATGATCGGTGTTCCAAGCTCATATGCATCGATGCTCACCGTGTCACTCTGTTCCTTTGTGAGTTTCCAGAGAACAGATTTGAACTAGAGAAGTTCTTGGCCCAATTATGGCTTAAGCCTTTAGCTCCTTTGGAGCCTGTACCAAACTACCGCTAGTTCGGTTAAGGAGTCAAGTGCATCCATCACAATCTACTGCTGTAGGCACAACAAAGCTGCTGGCACAACAAAGCTGCGATGTGCTGGTGTGGAAAAGCGAGGTGGGAAATTCCAGCCCAGAGGGCAGAGCTGTCCCCTCAAAGCAGAGAGTAAAAGGTCTCCCCCTTTGTTCCCCTTTGCTCCTGCACTGGAAGGGCCACGTCCTTACTGGAGGGCGTGGCAGCCCAGGGCACTTTGGGCTAGAATGAGTGGTCGATCTCAAAGGTTTTTGCTTTCGTGAAAGGGAAGGGAACAGCCCTTCCACACCTCCTTGTCGTGGGGGAATCCAGCGTGCATCTTCCACAGCACCAGTGGGACACACGCCGCTGTGCTCTGTCTGTTGTTCACTCATGCACAGTCCAGCCAAAGGCAGGTCAGAGGTGCCGGCCTAAGGGCAAAGTCTCTCAGGGGGGTTGGTTTGAATCCTACCCCTGACAAGGACTGGAAGTAGATGAGCCTTGAGACCTTCATTTTTGCTGCGAACATTTCTGCTCACAAGGCATTTCGGGTCCCTGTGGGGGCACAGGGAAAAACACATGGGAGGTTAGAGGGCAGGACACAAAAGCCCAGTGCCCTTCTGCACTCCTTTACCAGAGTGCATGGAGGAGAGACAGGCAGGCTGGAGGAGGAGGAGAGAAGGCCGGGTCCTTCCTGGTAACTGAGGGCTTGTAGCATGGAGGGGTGGCACCAGGACCTGTTTAGTGAGGCAGGCAAGGGATTTGCAGTGCAGAGCAGGATGTGTGCAGTGAGGGCCAAGATGCAGCCAAGAGGAGGCAGCAGCCAGCCAGGCCTCCAAGGAGGGACTGAAGTGAAGGCAGGAGGGTCATGGCCTGAGAGGTTTGGCCCAGTTAGGTGCTGCTCTTCAAGGTGCCTTTAGCAGGGTCCCGCTTGCAGGGCAGAACCTTTCCCAGGCCGAATCCTGACACACATGCTCCCCCACTGCACTAAGCCCCCTGTGGGGAAGGTGAGGAGGCCTCCCCCAATCTGTCCCAGCCCAAAGACCAAAAACGTGGGAAGCTGCTTTTCTTGTGCATCAGAGCAGGAGACTGATGTGCAGCCAACAGTGCTAAAAGGCTGCTGACACCAGGGGCAGGGCTGTGACACCTGAGCCAAATTTGGACAGCACCGCTCACAGAGGAGAAGGATGAAATCCTGCATGGCAAAAGGACCCTTTTCCCTGGCTGGGACTGAAGCTCAGGCTGGTGCAGAGGGAGTGCAAATCCTGAGCACTGGAGCACCAAGATGAGGGAAGACCAGACCTTCCCACCCCCAGGGATGGAGAGCCACCCAGCCCCAGGGCGGTGGACCTCAGCAAAAACACATGCCAGGAGAAGCTGAAAAGGGACAAGTGCCAGTGCCTTTCTAGAGCACTCAGCAATGACTCAGGTCACGGTCTGAGAGCACCAGAGGCGGGGAGGGCTCCTGCCTGGGGAGCTCAGGAGCCTGCTTCAGGGGGAAGGAGATGGGCACCACAAGCCTGTAGACACTCACAACAAATGGTACTGAGCCTTTCCCTGGGCTTGGAGAGAGTGCCCGAAGGAAGCAGGGAAGGAGGACTGAGGATGGTACAGGGAACGCCTGGCCGTCCTGCCCCCACGACTGAGCCGTGGCTCTGCCGCAGTCGGGGCTGTCAGTCCCTCCTGTAACCACCCTCCTATCTCCTTTCCTGCTTCCAGGGATCACGCGTGTGGCCCAGGGGAGGGTTGGGACTGTCCCTCTTGAGAGTCGGATCACTCTTCCAAAACACCCAGCTGTGCCCTCTCCCCTTGCCCTCCCCACAAAGGCCTCTGGCCCCCACAGCAGCCTGCAGGGAGCAGTTCCACAGGTGCCTTGTGCATGGCGTGACTCTGCCTGATGATCGCACCAGCTGCCCTGAGAAATCGGGGCTGGCTACTGCTGCTGCACTTCTGCACACCCTTCCAGCTTTCCAGGCCAAGTTACAGGTGTCATTCCTCAGGTGTCGAGCCTGATGCTGATTCCTTTCATGTCTCCATCAGCAGCCTGGACGGTGGGGCAGATAACACTCTCAGCAAGTTCATGGACAACAGCAAGCTGGGGCAGATCCAAAGAGGCAGAAGATATGCTGGAGGGGAGGGCTGCCCTTCAGGGGGGCTTTGAGAATCCAAAAGAGAGGGCTGGCAGGGCACCTTCAAAGTTCAACAACACAGATGTGACAACCTGCAGTCTACTTTTAGGGCAACCCTGTGGAATGGTGCAGGACAAAGCCAGACTGGCCAGCCGATCAATAGGAGCACAAGCTTCCCAGAGAGACTGCAGCACCTCCATCCTGGGAAACGTTCACAGCTCAGCTGGACAAGGCCTTTGGCAACCTGATCAAGCTTTGCCTTTGGCCCTCCTTTTAGCAGGACCAAGGTCCAGATGACCTCCAGAGGCCATTGCCAACCTGACTTCTGCTCTCATTGCTGTCATACACAGGTGCCAGTTCACACTTCGGCTGGAGCGCAGAATTTGTTACCTACCTTTCCCTGTCGCTTTGGCTCTGTGTGGTAGGGGATGCAGCAGCAGCAACCCTGTGAGTACCATGGGGTCACGGCTTCACAGGTATTGCCACTGTCATCTCCTGATTGGTCGCAGCAAGGGTCAGAGTTGTATTTTCAGCCATAATTGAAAAAGTAAGTGCATGAAATCCCTCTGAATTTAGTCCCCATCATAGATGTGATGGGGGGGTGTCCTTCCCCATGCCCAAAGAGCACAACCTCTTTGCTTGCTCTAGATTTGACAAGGCAAGTTTTAAACAGATGAACTTTAACTGCTCCCATTAGACACTGAACTCATTCTGTGCCTCCCTGCTGGAATACTAGTGCATGTAAGGAAGGGGAGATATTCAACTCACACATACACACACAGAGATGCATGTGCACACACACGCACACACACAAACTTGAAGCAGGAAAATTTCTGCATGTGATGAGAGCAGGTCTGCTGAACAAAAGAATGTTTTTCATGGTGAAGGTAGATTGAATAGAAGTTATCGGGATGACAATACCTGTGAAGAAGCCAGGGAAACATCCGCCAGTGCTCTGCACTGCTGGTTGCACCAAGTGCCCTAAGGCAGCTGAAGCAGAAAACCAAACAACAAATCCTGATTTGGGCTTTTTTGTTCTTGTTTTAAAGGTATGAAATTGCCCCGATTGATTTGACAAGGAGGTGGCTGAGGAGAAGCATGCACAGACTTGCGATCCACTTTTGTTCTTCAGGCCTGCCCCTCTCACAGCCTCCTCCTGCCAAGCCTCAGCGCCAAGGGGAAGGTGTCTGGGAACTCAGTCAGGCCCTTGTTGGCTGCCTCAAGGGTTTCCAGGCACGTGCCCAGAGCTGGCGCTCCAAGCCTGCTGAGTTAGGTAGAGAGGCGTGCTCTCTCCTTTCCCCTCAGCTTTGCTCAGCCTCTGCAAACCCCAAGCTTCCCTGAGGCATGTCTTGGGCAGTTTGACCTTGAACAGCCAATCTAAGCTTGGGTCAGCATGGATACAGCACTGCCTGCCTGCTGGCCTTGGGGCAGAAAGAGTTGTGTTATGCTCTCATCTAATGGGAAAGGAGGTGGGGGTGAGAAAAGGTGTCTCTGTCCTGGCCTTTATCTCTTTGCGAGGTTCCTGAATTGCACTTTGCAGGGAGGGCAGAGGGAGGGAGGAGCAAAAGGGCTGTACTCAACTTCCACCCTTACCCACAGCTTTTTTGGAACTGGGTGCTTGGCGAACATCGTTCATTAGAGCATGTAATAGGATGTAAGAGGACGCAGGCTTTACCGGTACTTGAATTCTTGGCGAGTGGTTACGGGACGAGTGCTCTAACAAGTGGGCTGCACAGACTGAAGCTGTGGAGCAGCACAGGAGCAAAGCGCAGCCTTTCTTCTCCTCTCTCTCTGCTGTCCCTTCCAGCAACTGATCTACCATCCTGTCGGAGAGGGCAGACACACCTTTTCTCTTTGCCTCTTCTTCCCCATCAGGTAAGAGCATAACACAGGTCTTTCCAGCTGAAGAACAGCAGGCATGCTGCCCCCAGCTCAGCTGGTCACCCTGCGACGCCCAGCAGTGTGTTCCGCGTCACCTCCAGGCTCACAGCCAAGGACTTGGCTCCCTAGGAGCAGGTGCCGCAGGGGAGCTTGAATTTTGCAGCAAGCAAGCAAGGGTGAAGGGAACGGAGAGGGCAGGCACGTATCCCTGACTGAACAGGTTTTTCTTGCTGGTTTGGGGTTTGTGCCTGGGAACACTTTAGGGCAGGAAGCCCTAACAATGCTCCGTGGCCTAAAAAGGCCTTGAGGTTTTTTTATGTTTGTTTCCATAACCATTTGCCTCTTCTCTCCTCCCCTCCCCTCCCCCTGTGATTTTATACACAGGGCCCCTTCTCTGGCCCCAGCCCATGGACACATTCCAATATTTCACACTAGAAAGGACAGAACGCAAGCTGGGAAAGCTTCTGGGACACCGCTTTCTGTGAGTGAAGATAGCTTGTCTGGGAGACATCTTTGCTCCCTGCCCTTCATTTAAGAAAGGGCTGGCTCTTCGAATCCTTCCCCACCACACTTCACCCTGGAGGAGGAGAGACTTTGGCTGCTTTATCGTGGCATTGCTTCATTTCATTTGGGTTTCAGCTAAAACTTCTGCTGGAGCTCCGAAGCTGTCAACACCTTGAGGCAATCATGGCCACGGCTTGCTCTCATGCTTTTCTTTTTACCCATATACATGTGGGTGTGTAGTTTAGTCTGAGGGGGTGGTGGGCACACCTGAGTGGCACAATTCTTGGCTGGTGACTCCACTACAAGCTTCTGGCCTGTGCTGAAATTTCTTCACATGTGTTAACCCCTTTGACACCCTGACCCACACCTCTGGTAAGGCCAGGGTGGTTCTGCTCCTCATGTTCTCCACGAACCCCTGTGCTGCCACACCACCAGCCCTCCACCCCATCTTCTCCACAGGCATCTTGGCAGGGTATGAGCCCTCAGCACAGAGCTGAGCCGTGCAGCGTAGCCCACAAATACAATATTGCCATTGCTGGTAAGGGGCACCGGCCTGGCACTGACTGTGCCAGGCTCGGGCTTGCCAAGCTTGCTTTGCATGAAATCGTCTCGACCTGCCCAGAGCTCTGTTTCGACGTGGCTTAGCTGTAACCACAATTTTCCTAATGACCAGGTGGCTGTCTAATTTTGTTTTACTTTCACTTTGTATGGTACAACCCTCTTTTTTGTTAGGGAGTTGTATTATTGTATTGTTGTTGCTCCTGTAATGTTGTATTGTTATTACAACAATAATAGAGCTATTCTGTGCGGAATGAGACACTCAGGACTCGGGTAATGACACAATGTAGAGGAATACCAGAGTGAGACAGCAAAGGCCTTGAGAAGTAGAACACGGCATGCAGTGTGGAGGAGTAACAGGCACAGGATGAGAGATGGGGCACAGGGTGGCCCTGGACACCAGGAGCCTAAAAGCATCTCACCATTGGACAGTGAAAGACATGCAGCCCTGGGGCTGGATAAAACCAGTTTCAGGGAGGTAACAAAGAGAACAAAGAACAAGGGACCAACCTATGCAAAATGCACCATGTATAGTACCCACAGATGTAGCACGAACTTGCAGACAAGTGGAGAATGAGCAAGGTGTGAACGTATGTTAACAAACATATAAAAATGAGACCGAGAGGATCCTAGGAAGGATCCATCATCATTGCCATCACGAGCTCACTCCTCCTGGGGAAGGACTGGCAGTGCTGAGGATTTGCCAAACCTTTCCCCACTAGACGGATACCATCAACCTCAGCAATCAGCGGAGCAGCGGAAGGGTGGGCACAACAGCACAGAGAGACAGAGGCACTGGGAAGTGTGCGTATATCCATCTTAGCTGTGTCGAATTACTCAAAAGTTTTCCATAGTACTATTCTTCTGCTTTTTTTACTTTTTCTTTTTTTCTCCCCCTCTCCCCCCCAATAATTTGACCTGGACTAATAAGAATTCTTTGATTAGACTTGATTTTAAGTTTACTATCCTTGGCTTTACATATAAGGTGTTTCCTTTTTCCCCAGTAGACGTTTTTGAACATAATAGCGCCACAGTGCATATTTTCAGCAATCAGTGCTTGCAAAACATGAGCTTGTCGTTCACATATGTCCTGGTTTCAGCTGGGATAGAGTTAATTTTCTTCTTAGTAGCTGGTATAGTGCTGTGTTTTGGATTTAGGATGAGAATAATGTTGATAACACCCTTATGTTTTGGTTCTTGCTGAGTAGTGTTTATACTAGTCAAGGACTTTTCAGCTTCCCATGGTCCGCCAGGTGCATAAGAAGCTGGGAGGGAGCACAGACGTGGGGGGCTGACCCAGACTGGCCAAAGGGCTATTCCATACCATATGACATCATGCTCAGTATATAAGCTGGGGGAAGAAGAAGGAAGGGGGGGGACGTTCGGAGCGATGGTGGTTGTCTTCCCAAGTAACTGTTATGTGTGATGGAGCCCTGCTTTTCTGGAGATGGCTGAACACCTGCCTGCTGATGGGAAGTAGTGAATGAATTCCTCGCTTTGCTTTCCTTGCATGCATGACTTTTGCTTTACCTATTAAACTGTCTTTATCTCAACCCATGAGTTTCCTCACTTTTACTCTTCTGATTCTCTCCCCCATGCCATTGCGGGGGCAGTGAGCAAGCAGCTGTGTGGTGCTTAGTTGCTGGCTGGGGTTAAACCACGATACATAGGACAACTCCACGGAAGAGATACACAGCCTTCTCTTGAAGAAAGCAATCCAGAGAACTCTACCTCCTTTGACTGAGGAACAAACCTTCATAAACATCAGCTGGCACTTGCCTGGCTACAGAAAGTGGATTAGATGAATTTTCTCATTTAACAAGTAGTTAGGGCATCGAGGGCTCTGACCAGATTCCATGGGTCCAACAAAAGGCACTTCCAGATACTGCAAGTTTTGATAATGCTGGCAGAAAGAAAAGTACTTCAATAAGAATGTGGGCATTGAGTCACGGGTCCAATGTATGCCTGAGAGCATTTCCCCCAGCTTTCTTCATGCCACAGGAGAATGGCCTGGTGCCACCTTGCAGTTAAAAGGCCCTGAATGTGCCACTCTATCCCTGACCCAGGAAAAAAACAGGCATGGCCTTCTGGATCACTGACCTGAACAACACTCTGCAGCACAATACAAGGGTGAGAGGTCTTTGGGCTGAATGTCCTTATGCAAAAAAATCAGCTTGGTTTGGCGTGACTTTCAAGCAAGCACTCAGCAGTCTCTCATCCCTCTCCAAGCTCAGTGGCTTTCCCTCTTACATCCTCTCCACTGCCCAAGCAGGATGGGTGCCCCCACCTGGAAGAGTAAAGTCAAGTCAAGTCTATAGGGCAATGGCTATGCAATTTGCAGAGAACAGTTTGACATTTCTTCACTTGAAGAAGTGACAAAACACCTTGCGTAGCAGGAAAACGTGTGAACCACGGAGGCTGGAGGTAAGCAGAGGCCCACCGTGAAATGGCCTGGGGATCTGAGCCTCCTTCATTCTCTGCCCTTCAGGGGGACAGGCATCCTGCAGGGGCCTGGCTGTGCTCTGAGCTCTTCCACGGCTCTGCAGGGACTTGTTTTTCTCCAGTCAGCCTTGAGGCCGACTCAAGGCTGAGTTTGGCCTCAGCCCCTCAACCTGAGTTGCCCCAGCCAACAGCCAAACACCCACACAGCCACTCACTCACTCCCCTCTTCTGCAGGACAGAGAGAAAATACAAGGAAGGCAAGAAGACTTGTTCATCAAGATAACAGGAGTTTAATAGGTGAAAAAAAAAGCTGCACATGCAAACAAAGCAAAAAAAAAAAAAAGTAATGTATTCACTACTTGCCATCGACAAGCAGATGTTTAGGCACTTCCTGGAAAGCAGAGCCTCAGCATGCATAAAGGTTTCTTGGGAAGACAAATGATGTAACCACAAGCATCCCCCTTCTTCCTCCTTTCTTTGAGCTTTTCTTGCTAAGCATGACATATTATGGTATGGAATATCCGTTCAGTCAGTTCAGGTCAGCTGTCCTGGCTCTGCCTCCTCCCAGTTTCTTGCCCAGCCCTAACCTACACCCTTGGGCCCACCACTTCTCCTTAGGTGCTCCCCACTGGCACCAGCCAGCTGCTCAGCTACTCATCACTGTCTCCATTACTGCCCTTTGGACACGGGTTGCTCTCACTGATTCCCCCCAGCTCTGCTGACACCTCCTGCTCTGCAATGATTCCCTGCTCTGTAAGCAGATTCCTACAGGATACACATCTCATTTCCTGGGCCTCAAAGGAGACTGCTTTACAGGAGACAAAGGATCAAAAGTTTGGTGCTGGCTTGTCTGTTTTCTTCTTATTTTTAAATAAAATTATCCTAATTTATACAAGGCAGTCAAGCAGGAGCATGATTTTCTATCTCAATTTAAAACAGAGAAAATTTATATCTTTGTTGTCAGGCTAACTTTTTTGTCTTTTATATATACATATGTATATATGTATGATCCTTATGGGTCCCTTCCACCTTGAGATATTCTATGAATCTATGTATGTATGTATGTGTGTATACAATTATAAGTGTGCGTGTCTGTGTATTTATGTGTTTCTCCTTTACTCTGAAAGCCCCAATTGATACCTTGTCTTGCACTTTCAATGTTTCCCAGGAACTGAGCTTTAAATTAACCTAACAACATTCATGTGCCGTAAGCTGCTTCAGGGCCTGCTTTCACAATCCAGTGAGCCTGGAGTAGAGTTTCAAAGAGCTTTGAGACTTCAACTGACCTCAGACAAGGTTCAGAGGCAGCATTTGACTTTGGAAAGCCCCTGAGCAATGCACTTGGGCTTGCTTTGTCACTTGCGTGTTGATATTTGGGAGGGTCTAACCTCCAGCAACCCCAGCACAGCAATCCTGGGCTGACTGATATCCTGTGGCTCCTGAGGAGGGTGTGAGACTGTGTCAGTAGTTGCCTTCAGGTGACCCCTGCAGACACAGAGGTTGACACCACTGACAGCACGTGGGAGCTTAGTTTCACCTAGGATGACCCCACCACCCACTACGGTGAAGGGAGATTTGACACACCATATCTCCAGAAGGTCAGTGTGCATCAGAGGATTGGCCCTGTTCAGGCAACAAAGAGATGGGTTTTGTTGATAGGTCCCCCTTAGCCGAGTTCAGAGGCAAGAACTGATCACAGAGGAAACCTGAGCAACCTGCAGAGACAGGGACTAAACCCCAGTGACCATGGAGCTGAGGTCTGGGTAAGGAGCTAACCATGGGTCCTTGGGCAACAGCTGGGACTGAGGGGACCTAAGACAGCTTCTCTGTACAGCTGATAGTATTGGATCTCCAGACATCCAAAATGCAACCTGGTGGATGACAAGTGAGCCATTAGGACACCTGAGAGGAAAGACTTGACCTCACTTGCCCTCAGCAGCTGTCAGAGACAGGATTTGGTATTGGCCTCAGATTTGAAAAATAGATGAGGAACAGACTAAAGGGGACCCTGAGCATGGGCTGAAGTAAGCTTTGCCTTAGTTAACTACCGAGGAGGCTTCAGAATGGGGCTTCCCACCTGGTGAACCCTTCACTGCAGAGTGGCTTGATGGCTGACCTGGGAGCAGTGTGCAGTGCCTGTGCTGGACCTCCAGTATCCCATGGGCCACATGGGGACCTCAGCTGGCTGCTCCACACAGTCAGAGGGAAGGGATGGGAGATATGCCACCAGGACCTACACAGGACAAACCAGGGAAGGGGCTGCACCTGGTGGACTCTATGTAAGGGGGCAACAGCATCCCCCTCTCCCAGCAGCTCTGTGATTGGGGAGATCCTGCAAGCCATGCTGTAGGAATTGCCATGCCCACTGCTTGTGTGGAAGCCGTTTGCAGCTCTGCTCTCAGCCCCAGGGAGCTGGCTCAGCAGAGGTGCTGGTCACTGTCATCAGCAGGGACAACCCCTGCCACTTATGAGGTATCGGGGTGAAGGAACAAGTTTACACAGATGTCTGTGGCCTGGCTTGAAGTTGGGCCACTTCCCCAGTCCCTACCTCACCGATACAGCTATAGGATCCTGTGGTAATCTCTGCTGAAGGCCTTGCTGGAGTCAAGGCAAACAAGATCCACCATTCTCCCCTCGTGCACACCATCGGTCACCTCCTCAGAGAGGACTGTCAGGCTGAGCAAGCACAACCTGCCCCTGTGGGAGACATCCTGGCTAGGTTACTCTAAACAATCCTTTTATAGGCACAAAGGGAAACATATCTTACATATGAGTCCAAGGTTTTGTTGTTAGTATAACTGAAATGGTAACAGTCTTCCCCAAGAATCACTGTAAATCCCAATCTAATAATTACAGAAAAAGAAAGAAAAACAAAATACAGAGTACTATTACAGAAGAAGTTTCGATAATAATGATAGTTGCAATTGGTTTTTACATGCTCCCTGGTATCCACCCCATTCTCTGCAGCTGTGCTCATTCCTCCTCTGTTCCTCTTAGTCTTGAGGTCAACAGTACCAGCATTACCAGGATCCCTCGCTGGAGCACAGTGTGATCACGGGACTTTGAGCTTTTATACCTTCATCCCATGGGGATCCCACTAACCTTTAGGAGGTACCTCTTCCTGCTCTCCCTTCTCACTTCTCTGGGACAAGTTTCCTGGGTAAAGGTCCCCTGTGCACCAGCTGCCCCACCTTTTGTTTCAAAAGAGTACACAAAAAGATGCTGAAGGGTCTTTGCTCTTCAAACATACATTTCTATAAAGACAAAGCAACACTGTAAATGGATAAAACTCATGCCTGAGGTAGACAGATTAAAATAAAAATGTCTGAAAATCATTATTTCTCTGGCATCTCTCTTGGAGTCAATACACGAACTTGCATGCTTGAACAAACTTTATTCAGTCATCACTAGCAACTGCCTCTTTCACATGGCTGTGGTTTGGCTCAGATCTGCCCTCTGCTTCAAATAAGCCCTTCACTCTTCCTGCAGTGTCCCAGCTGCAATCATGCTCTGCCTCCTCCCAGTTTCTTGCCCACCCCTAGCCTACACCATTAGGGGGAGGAAGGGGGTGGGAGGAGGCAGAGTGGGGAAAAGAAAAAGCCTTGATGCTGTGGAAGCACTGTTCAGCAATAGCCTAAAATATGCGGTTTTAGTCATGAAGCCAAAACACAGCACCGTACAGGCTGCAGTGGTGAAAATTAACTCCAGTCAGACTCAGTACTGTTCCCCATGAAGGGGAAGATGTGAACAGCACATTCACGTGGCCTGAAGGTACTGAAACTTTCTGTCACAATCTGAAATGACATCTCAAATGACCATTGCTTTAAGGAAGGAGCAGAAGTACTGCTGTACTCTAATGCATCACTGTGCTCTCACCCAGGAGGAAATGCAAACCAGACCTTTCAGATGAAAGAGACAAGGTTTTGGTCTCTTGGCCATGCTTTGCAAGCTCAAAATTGCTGTTTGTTAATACGCTTCACAATGAAGAGGGGTTTCAGTCTCCCCAGGGCTCTGAGCCACTATTTCATAGATCCATAGAAACATTTAGGTTGGAAAAGACCCTTAAGATCATCAGCTCCAACTGTTAACCTAACACTGCCAAGTCCACCACTACACGATGTCCCTAAGTGCCACGTCTACTTCCAAGGATGGTGACTCAACCACTTCCCTGGGCAGCCTTTTCCAATGCTTGATAACCCTTTCAGTGAAGAAATTTATCCTAATATTCAATCTAAACCTCCCCCAGTGCAACTTGAGGCCATTTCCTCTTGTCCTATTGCTTGTTACTTGGGAAAAGAGACCGACCCCCACCTCTCTACAACCTCCTTTCAGGTAGTTGTAGAGAGCAGTAAGGTCTCCCCTCAGCCTCCTCTTCTCCAGACTAAACAACCCCAGTTCCCTCAGCAGCTCCTCATAAGACTTGTGCTCCAGACCCTTCACCAGCTTTATTGCTCTTCTTTGGACACACTCAAGCACCTCAATATCTTTCTTGTCTTGAGGAGCAAAAAACTGAACACAGTATTCGAGGTGCAGCTTCACCAGTGTACAGGGGGACGATCACTTCCCTAGTCCTTCTGGCCACACCATTCCTGATACAAGCCAGGATGCTCTTGGCCTTCTTGGCCACCTGGGCACACTGCTGGCTCATATTCAGCCAGCTGTTGATGAACACCCCCAGGTCCTTTTCCCCCAGGCAGCTTTCCAGACACTCTTCCCCAAGCCTATAGGGCTGCATGGGGTTGTTATGACCCAAGTGAAGGAGCTGGCACTGAGCCTTGCTGAACCTCTTACAGTTAGCTTCAGCCCATCGATCCAGCCTGTCCAAATCACTCTGCAGATCCTTCCTACCCTCCAGCAGATCAACACTCCCACCCAACTTGGTGTTGTCTACAAAGTGACTGAGGGTGCACTTGATCCCCTCATCCAGATCATTGATAAAGCTATTAAACAGGACTGGCCCCAGTACTGAGCCCTGGGGAACACCACTTGTGACCGGCCGCCAACTGGATTTAACTCTGTTCACCACAACTCTTTGGGCCCGGCCATCCAGCCAGTTTTTAACCCAGTGCAGAGTATGCCCATCCAAGCCATGAGCACCCAGTTTCTCCAGGAGAATGCTGTGGGAAACGGTGTCAAAGGCTTTACTAAAGTCCAGGTAAACAACATTCACGGCTTTTTCCTCATCCACTGAGAAGGTCACCTTGTCATAGAAGGAGATCAGGCTGGTCAAGCAGGACCTGCTTTTCATAAACCCATGCTGACTGGGCCTGATCCCCTGGTTGTCCTGTACATGCCATGTGATGGCACTCAGGATGATCTGCTCCGTGACCTTCCCTGGCACCGAGGTCAGGCTGACAGGCCTGTAGTTCCCTGGATCCTCCTTTTGGCCCGTCTTGTAGATGGGCATCACATTTGCTAACTTCCAGTCAACTGGGACCTCTCCGGTTAGCCAGGACTGTTGATAGATGATGGAAAATGGCTTGGTGAGCACCTCCACCAGCTCCCTCAGTACCCTTGGGTGGATCTCATCCAGCCCCATAGACTTGTGTATGTCTAAGTGGTGTAGCAGGTTGCTAACCATTTCCCCTTGGCTTATGGGGGCTTCATTCTGCTCCCCATCTCTGTCTTCCAGCTCAGTGGGCTGTGTACCCTGAGAACAATTGGTCTTACTACTTAAAAAGCCTGTGCTGCTCCAGGGCCTCCCACTCTTGTCTCCTCCCTGGTAAACTTGGTTAGTCTGAACTCACTCCTCTTTCTGCTGGCAGTATTACTGTCAGGGTGACTGCTTCTCTTCTGTGCATCATACCTCCAACATGTGTTCTAGAACAAAAAAAAACAGTGTATTTCCCTCTTCTGGGAGATGAGTCCAAACTGGAATTTTGTATTCCTTCCAAGAGGTAGTTAGCTGGTTTCTTTTTTGGCAGTGGCTCTGTTGAAGCCAGGGCATAGTCCTGGTATTCTCTAGTTTTGGTTACCAGGTGCTTTTCCCCTATTGATAGTGCAGTAACCTGTCTTGGTCACTCTCAACATGGAGAAGAATTTTCCTGGGTGATGTGTGTGTCTCCTCCCAGCGTGGGTTTCCTCAGCTTTCCTGTTCTGTTTTACTCAGAGGTGTGATCTTCCTCAAGTGGGAGATGGGAGATTAAAATGACCACAGATGGTCCAAGGTGGAAGGAAACACAATGGGAAGAGACACTGGTGCTGAAAAAATTGGCCAGTGTCTGCCGGGATAAATGCACATTAGTGGAAGTTATACACTCAACATTGGTGAGCTTCTGGGGTTCCAAGAGAAGCACCTTTCCAGATTAAAAGAAAAAAAAAATATATACTTTGGAGTGCAAAGTATTGCACTATGTGTGAGGCAGTTGAGGGTCTGTAACAAAAGCAGCATTTGAGGGTGTCCTCCATCCTTTCTGTTGAAACCCAAACCTCACACCAGGAGGTGGGTTATTAATTATTGTCTTTGGTGCACCTTTCCTACCAACTTCTTATCTGCAGCTTTCAAGGTCAGGAAGGTTAAATATTGTGGGTTGTGAGGAACCAGTAACAAAAAGTTTCAGCACATGCAACAAAAACTGGATTGGAGGCAGGAGAGTGCTTCCATGGGGAATACTGGGAATGGCAAGGCTGGCTGATGTTCTGACTGTAAAGAAGCTGGAGGTGGAACAGGGGACTCTGCCCTGAGTTCCAAGCCCTCCCACAGACTACCTCCAAGTGTGTGGAGAGGTCTTCTGGGATTAGATAAAAATTAGAAATTAGAGGAATTCCTGTTAGAGCTGATCCTTCTTTCAGCAGAGGGTTGGACTAGATGATATGATCCAACAGTCATCCCATGGGCCAACTCCTAGTACTGAGATGCTTCCATCCATATTCATATTTTTTCCTGGAGAAAAAGGGGAGTGGTTGCCTCAGTGTGTGGAGAGGTTGGGTGAGTTTCTGCAATAGAGGAATATGGCCAGTGGAGGAATCCCAAAATTCAGCTTTCACCCAGAGAAGTTGTGTTTGCAGCACCAGATCTACACTGTTAACTCTCTGGGTAAAAGCTGTTCCCTGAGATGTGTTTTACAGTGTCCAGTGCAGTGCAGCTGCAGCTTATGTGAAGTCTACTCAAAATCTGAAATCCTGATCAGGTGCAATTTCTGGAACAATCAGATTCACCTAAAGCTGGGTTTGTAGCTGTTCAATAGATACTAATATAGGCCAAACACAACTGTCACTCTTGAAGACTTCTACTAGATGTTTCTAGGCCCTGAAAAAAGAAGAGCTGACAGTGGAAGTTACTGTTTGAAATACCTTAAAGTTCCTATAGAGCTTCAGCATGATAAATTCAGTCTATGAACCATATTCTGAAACTTCAGTGGACAAAACTCTGTCTGCTCAGCCCTACACTGTGGCAATGACCAAATGTTTGCATGAAAATAGGCAGAAGAATAATATATGAGAGTTTATTGAGGTTGAGTTTTGTTAAACATGTTGTGAAGTAGATACTTGGTGTAATCATGGGAAGAGCTGAGGATTTTCTGAAGTTTGGGTTTTATTGATAAACATCCCTTCAATTTTTAAGGAAAAAAAAATATTTTGCCTGCCAGAGTGTTTTAAACAACTGTTTTCAGTTCTCAGTTAAAACCTCCAAGGCTATGCTTTCCTGTGAAGTGCTGAGAAAAGATTAGCAAAGAGAGCTGGAGAGCTGGCACTGCAAAAATCTGTTCCCTAGTCTGTTCCAGTGCGTATTTAACAGGGGGTAATATCCACATTGGCCTTGAGAGTCATCTGTTTGAAGTGACCCTTTAGCACACAAATTAATTTTTAATGAGGCTAAGATCTCTAAAACATACAGAACACAACTGTATTCATGGCAGGTTAAGTCTCTGTGGTGCTCCCCTGATGCAGATTCTGCCCTTTTCTAGCTTTGTACTTCAGGGACTCAGAACAAAGTAGGTATTTTTTCTATTTAGATTAGGTGTCCCAAACTCTGCAAACACAATATGTGCTCAAATAAGCATTTCTGCACTGTTACCATTTGAAAAAAAAGAAAAAAATTAAAAGTGTAGGGGGAAAGAAAAGTTAAGTTTTTTTCTACTTTTTCAGTTTTTAAGCACATTTTCCAGCAGGGAATGGATAGGTTCATGAAAGAGACAGAAAGAAGGATTTCTGCCACTTGCCCAAATTGAAAACTGATGCATTTCACCTTTGAAAGCAGCAACAAATCCTATCACGTGCAAAGAAGAGGCCAGTCCTATGAGCTGTACTCAGAGGCCCCTGCATCCGATCCGAGCCCTACAGGATGACCATACGGTCTTGCTGGGGCAGACTTTGGGCTTTGCACAGTGCTGCATGGAACAGGCAACACTGTCTGCAAAAATGGAAAACCAAAACAAAATGTCAACTTCAGAAGAACATGCATGCGGGGACAATAAGGAAAAGACCTGGAAGGAATCTGAAAAAAGAACTGGCCAATGGGTCTGTGAACCATAAACTGGATTTCGAGGTCAGTGTCACACACAGAGGGCAGATGGTGGTTGGCTCCTTTTCCACTTCGTTGTGGGGCATCTCACAGCTACCTGTAACATCATTATGGGTGCGGGCTGGTGCTGTTTATATTTCCTTGTCCTTAGGTTGATGACCTTGTAGAACGTTTCAGAAAGCTTTGGCTGACTGACAAAGTGAAGAAGTCAGGAATGTGATGGGACTTTTCTGCCTTACCATTTGGGCCGGCAGCAGCTCAGTAAAGAAGATGAGCACAGAAGCGACAGTGGAGCTCAAGGAAAAAAGGGAGAAGGTCTGGAAAAGTCTAATTAGCAACCAACTCCCCTCATACCCTGGTCAGTAAATCTCTGTAACTGAGTTAATTTATTTTCTAGTGTTTTGTTCTGTACAAAAGTAGCAATATGTCAGTAGACATGTCTATGCCACCGCTTCTGCTAAATGAAACTTACAGTGCTCCTGGGGAGGTGGGTAAGCTTTGGGAGTATAAATACCCTTTCTGAAGGTGCTAAAAGGCACATTGCCGATCTGAACAGAAGCCAAGTGGAAACCGGGCTTGCAATCCAGGATGCTTACAGCTTACACAAGGCTGCAAGAAAGCACTTTGAAAGAAACAAGGTGATTGTGGCAGACGTGAATACACAATGGCAGGCAGACTTGGCAGAGATATGCAACAGTTTTCCAAATACAATGATGGTGTTAAGTACGTTTTAACAGTGCTAGACAAAACTAGTTCTAAAAGGCAAAACTAGTTCTGAAATTATTGGAGCTTTTAAAGCAATTTTTAACAGACTGACCATGGAAAAGAATCTTTAAACCAGCCTTTTAAAGCAGCTGTTAAAGCAGTGTACTGTTCACCATTTTGTTACTAATAGTGAAGTAAAAGCCTCTGTTACTGAGCATTTTAACAGGATGCTCAAAACCAAGATACGGAGATATTTTACACCACACAACACTTCACTACATTGGTGTGTTGTCAGAGTTTATAGAGTTATGAGAGCTTCCACAGAGCTGCAGATGTGAATACTTCGAACACCACAAGGGTTTGGAAAACTGCACCTGGGGCTGTGTTTAAAATTAAAGCATCTGCTTCTGACACCCTGCCCGCTGACACCCTGTCCCTTGACCAACAGTGTTGGTGTAGACAGACTGCTGACACCTTGCCCCTGACACCCTGTCCCTTGACCAACATCAGCAGTGTATGCAGGATACTTGCCCACATTGTCTGTGTAAGGTAAGATTCCCTCAAATCACACTGCCATTGCTGGAGCCATGGGGCGGCACAACGCTTACACGCATTCGAGGCGTTTGCACACTTGGCTGTTGCTGCCAGATGACCCAGACACTGAGTGTCCCTGGCAGTCCAATGGAGCCGTGGCATCACATCCTGCGTTTGGTATTGGTGATCAGAGGAGTCACCATATAGGCGCATTGTTGCGCACCTTTCTTAGTGCCTCAATAAAGCTTTGTTATAAAACAAAGTCTGTATCCTCAGACTCCATTACTGTTTGGTCCACAGAGCCTGTGGCAATTTCTTCCCAACCTGACTTCCAGTAGAAGATCGTTGTTTACCTGGACTTTAGTAAAGCCTTTGACACTGTTTCCCACAGCCTACCTGAAAAATCAATAATGGATAGCAATCTGAGGGCTGTACCAGGGTAGGAAGCTTTCTCTTCATGTCTTTAACCCAGGCCCCAGGGAGGCAGCAGACTTCCCTAAGAAGTGGGTCTGGTCTGCATATTGGCCCTTCTGTTCTCCTCAGAAGAGAGTCTCCTATGACAATGTCCCATCTCTTTTTCTTTGTGGGAGTGGTCTTGACGCAGGGCATAGGCCAACTTAACCTCGGTGACACCTCCGAGCTAGATGTACCATTGTCCTCCTCGTTCAGTTCCACTTGGAAAGCCTCATACCTATTATGCAAGGGCACCTGGGAAGGTGGGGCAGTCGCAGAGGAGACACACCTGCTGCGCTGGGCAGGAACGTGTCGCCATTGCCCCCTATCCCTTACATCACTGTGTTTAGCCAGGCAGAGAGAGTATAGGGAATCGCCCGTATCATGTGTGCTATCTGCCTGTTGGGCCTGTCTCAGGGAAGGTAAGGTGTGATTCCAGTAGTCTCTCACACTCCCTGATACTCCTCAACCTACTCACCTCCTCCCAGAGCTCTGTCACTAAGCAGAGGAGCTCCTCTCCCTGGGCGCACCTCCCACAGCTGTGCTCTCTGCTGCCATCCGACACTGCAAGGCACATCCTGCAGCCTGACACCTGGGTGGCAGCGTGTTCCCACCAGAGCTCTGTCTGGGAAGATGAGTCAGTCGTGGTGGGTGCAGAGCTTGGAGAGGCCATGGCTTTCTGCCACGTGGATACCATTGCTCCCTGGTCGAGCTGGCAGGGCTTCAGTGCCCTTCTTGCACGCCTTTCTGTGCAAAATGCCGTGCCATGCCCTGTTTGCCTGCCCTGTTCGCAGCACTCCTGGTTGCTAGCACTCTCCACAGGCTTCTTTTGTATGTAGGTGTCCTGGTTTCAGCTGGGATAGAGTTAATTTTCTTCTTCGTAGCTGGTATGGGGCTGTGTTTTGGGTTTAGGATGAGAACAATGTCGATGATACACTGATGCTTTGGTTCTTGCTAAGCAGTGCTAAGTATCGCTAAATAGTCGCTAAGTAGCGCTTACACTGGTCAAGGACTTTTCAGCTTCCCCTGCTCTGCCTGGTGCACGGGGGGGCACAGCCAGGGGCACTGACCCAGACTGGCCAAAGGGCTATTCCATACCATATGACATCGTGCCCAGTACATAAGCTGGGGGAAGAAGAAGGAAGGGGGGACATTTGGGGTGATGGCGTTTGTCTTCCCAAGTCACCGTTACGCGTGATGGAGCCCTGCTTTCCTGGGGATGGCCGAACACCCGCCTGCCCATGGGAAGTAGCGAATTAATTCCTTGTTTTGCTTTGTTTGCGTGCGCAGCTTTTGCTTTACTTATTTAACTGTTCTATTTTATTTTACCTCAATTATTAAACTGTTCTTATCTCAACCCACAAGTTTTCTCCCTTTTACCCTTCCGATTCTCTCCCCCATCCCACCAACAGGGGAGTGAGCGAGCGGCTGCGTGGTGCTTAGTTGCCAGCTGGGGTTAAACCACAATAGTAGGAGGGGGGCTTGGCTGACGTTGCTTCTGGCACCACACAGGTCTCATCAGCCACTGTCATGCGAGCTGCAAGCTCCTGGCGGGTCTCTCCTGGTGGCTCTCTCCTGGCAGCTCTCTCGGCTCCCCCGCTTCGGGAAAGCGCCCTGTACACTGCACTAGAGCGCTCCGCTGCTGATCGTGCCGGCACTGGAGCTGCTCGCCTTGGTGACTGAGTGCTGATTTCAGATGAACAGGGACCCCTGGAGTTCAGACTCCAGAAGGATGTGCACAGAGTGTGGAAGGGTGAAGAGGCTACTCAGGAGGTACAGAAGGCATGGCCTTTGGGAAAGCCAAAGCTCAGCTGAAGCTGGAACTAAGCGAAGGATGGGGAAGGCAACAAAAAGGGCTTCTGTACAGGCATCGGCAGCACAAGGAAGGCTTCGGGAGCTAAGGGAAATGTGGTCCCCTACCGGAGGGGGGAGGATGCAAAGAGGACAGAGCCAGGCTCTTTTCAGTGGTGCTCAGTGACAGGATCAGAGGCAAATGGTGCAAACTAAATACACAGGAGGTTCTCTCTGAACATCAGAAAACCCCTTTTCACTGTAAGGGTGAACAAGCACCGGCGCAGGTTGCCCAGGGAGGTTGTGGAGTCTCCATCCATGCAGATATTCAAAAGCCATCTGGGCATGGCTCTGGGCAACTGGTTCTAGATTGCCCTGTTTGAGCAGGGGCATTGGAGCAGGTGACCTCCAGAGGTCCCTTCCAACCTCAACCATTCTGTGATTCAGTGAAATTTTCTAGTAGTATCTGTAGCAGTGAAGCTTCAACCACGGTGGAAGCTGATGCAGCTGGGAAGCATGATGCCAGCTGGACACACACCAGAGACCTGATGGGATTCACCCTAGGGTGCTAGGGGAGCTGGCTGGTATCATTGCAAGGCTGCTCTTGATCATCTTCAAAACGTGTGATAGGTTGACCCTGGCCAGCAGGCAAGCATCCACACAGCTGCTTGCTCACCGCCTCCCTCTGCACACTCCTGCAGTGACAGGGGGAAGACAAGAGGAAAAGCAAAAGTGAGAAAAGCAAAAGTGAGAAAACTCGTGGGTTGAGATAAAAATAGTTTAACAGGTGAAGGAAAGAGGAAAAAAACCCAAGTGATATAAAAGGAATCAGTCACCACCTCCCACAATAAGAATGATGTCCAGCCAGTCTTTGAGCAACAGCCAGCCTGGAAGACAACACACACACGCCTCCCCCCGCCCCACTGCTCCTTCCTCTACCCTAGTTTTTATTGCTGACCATGACACCATATGGCATGCAGTATCCCTTTGGCCAATTTGTGTCAGCTGTCATGGCTGTGTCTCCCTCCAATTTCTTGCCCATCCCCAGCCTACTTGCTGGGTAGGCAGAGTATGAAAAAGAGGAAGTCTGAACACTGTGCAAGCACTGTTCAGCAGCAGACAAAACATTGGTGTGTTATCAATAATGTTTCAGTCACACATCCAAAGCATAGCACCTTGGCTCCTATAAAGAAAATTAACTCCATCTCAGCCAGATTTAGTACATTCCCTTCCCTTGTCAACAAGGGAAGCTTGAGATACAAAGCTTGAGAAACAGAGGGGTCAAGGACACCCTGATGAGAATTCTTAGAACAGACGAATCATCTATCTGTTTATGAGAGTTATATAAAGGAATAAAGCTCAACAGAAGGCTTACACTAAAAAAATTATTCTAGACTACCATATACACCCCATTGCAGCCTACCCAGAGGAAACTTGTTTTATAGCTCTACACTTTTTACAGAAGGATGCATGGGAAAGTTAATAGTAATTCCTACTGGAACATTCTTGCCTCTAAATTGGAGATATAGATTTGATGGATGGACTATTAGATGGATAAGAAACTGGCTGGATGGCCACATCCAAAGAGTTACAGTTACAGTCCAAAGCTCCGTACTGGGACCAATACTATTTAATATCTTCATAAATGACATAGTGGGATTGAGTGCACCCACAAGTTTGCAGACAACACCAAGCTGAGTGGTACAGTTGATACGCTGTAGGGAAGTGATGCCATCCAGAGGGACCTTGACAGGCTTGAGGAGTGGGCCCATGCAAACCTCATGAAGTACAACTCAGCTTGGGGTAATCCCCAATATCAATCCAGACTGGGGGATGAATGGATTGAGAGCAGCGCTGTAGAGGAGGACTCGGGGACACTGCTGGAAGAAAAATTGGGTATGAGCTGGCAATGTGCGCTTGCAGCCCAGAAAGCCAATTGTATCATTGGCTGCATAAAAGAAGCATGGCCAGCAGGCTGAGGGAGCTGATTCTGCCCTTCTATTCTGCTCTCATGAGACCCCACCTGTAGCACTGCATCCAGTTCTGGTGTCCCCAGAACAAGAAAGGTATGGACCTGTTAGAGCAGATCCAGACGAGGGCCATGAAAATGATCTGAGGACCAGAACACCTCTCTTATGAAGAAAGGCTGACAGAGATGGCGTTGTTCAGCCTGGAGAAGAGAAGGCTCTGGGGAGACATTATGGCAGCCTTTCAGTACTTAGAGGAGCTTATCAGAAAGATGCAGAAAGAGTTTTTACCAGGGCTGGTAGTGACAGGACAAGGGGCAACAGTTTTAAACTGAAAGAGGGTAGATATAGAATGGACATAAGGAAGAGATCTTTTATGATGAGGGTGGTGAGACACTGGAACAGGTTGCCCAGAGAAGTTGTGCATGTCCCGAACCCAGAAGTGTTCAAGGGCAGGCTGGATGGGGCTTTGAGTAATCTAATTAGTGAAAGATTTGCAGGAATTCTGTTAGATTATTCACAATGAATTCTGGGCTCTCGGTTCATGGGCATCCTATCTCAGGTTGAGTCACTGCAGGTTGCTATTCTTACCAGTGGCAAAAGAAAAGTTTCAGAAGGGTGGTCAGACTTGAGATGGGCTGCACTCCATCTATAAAGGCAGCTTTTGGCATGAGCATTCGAATTCACTCTTATCCATTAACTGTGAACTTTAAGCAAGGTGACATAAAGTTTAAAACACATCCTGGGCATGTGAAAGGGAAAGGTGGCGGGTGCCTTTAGGAATAGAGGCATCCAAATGGAAGGTGGAGCACCTGATGTCGCTGCCTTTATGGTGGTACCTGTCATGTGTAGATGACTTGGAAGTCTCCTTAGCACAGGAGAGGTGAGCCATATCACTTCAAAACCTAGAGAAATGGGACTGTTAGGCCTTTTTTAATCAGCCTCCCCACATCTATCCAAAAAGCAGTATTCAGTTAATGTTCCTCTTTACACACATCACATCATACTCAGGCATGTCATCATACACTTTCCTGTTTTTCTCCTTCAATCATGCACTTGTCAGGCATGTGTAATTGGCTAATTACTTTCTCCATGTGCTAAGACACATTCAAACCTCATTTCACCATCAGCAGCTGATGATGAAACTCATCACACAGCCTGTGGCCTGTACAATACAGATGTCCTGTGGTCATCCTTTATACTCAGTGAAAAGGAACAGAAATTTCTAAGGCATGGTTTCACCATGTTTAAAACAGATTACCTAAATCATGTCCTCTTTGCTAAGGAAAGTCTAGAAAAGTGTATGAGATAGAGGCAGCTGGAGAGAAGTTCAGTTGCCTGAACATAAGGGCCATTTTAGACACTTTATGGTGTGAAAGGCATCTGCATGGGACTGGGAGGCATAATACAGGGCCTATGGGAGACCTTCACTGTAATGAAGCAGAGTCACAGGCCAGGTGGGATATCACAGGGTCTCACCAGCTTTGTTTTGTGCAATGGTGGTCCTTATCTTGAAGCAAGCCCTGAGCACAGGGGAATGTAAAAACTGAACAGCAGCAAATATATTTATTTTTTCTTTTCTATTGAAAAAGATTTCTCTATGATCACTAGATTTTCTATTAAAGAACACATCTATTTGTAAACTTCACTGATCCCAAAATCCATAACTGGGTCACTCTTAGAGAACCCAATCCAGCAAAATACCAAGCACCTAGCATACCATATAAATTCTCAGGAAGTTTCCAAAACCAGTGATGGCATCACTAGGCGAGAGTCTGGCTGCAGAGAGCCCTGCTCAAGAAATGTAGCATTTATTCCGTCTGATCTTTCCTTCTCTCAGGGAGCTAGCTTCTGTTGTGTTTCTTCATTTAAACATGATCTGATCCACCTTTGGAGAGAAGAAGGAAAGAAGAACTGTTAAATGTATCTCAAATATTGACTACTGCCTGACACCTGAAAGCACTGCACAACTAGAGACAAATACCATTCCTGCTTCACAGCATCATGCTCCTGAGCCTGCCAGACCCCAACCTTGCTGTCATCCCCATTCCCCAGCTGCTGTTCTCATAGCCCAGAAGTATCATGTGGAAGGCAGTGAGGATCAAAAAGCCTGGTCTGGTCTAAGCCTTTCTGCTTCCATGAAGGCCCTTCACCAAGACAATTTCTTCTTGTTCATAGCACACAAATCCCATTCAGCACACACTTAACTACAAGTAATTCAAACCTAACTGTGTTTCAGTCAGAAGAAACAAGTGGGGTGCCTATCTTAGCTGCCTCCTCAGCTACAGAGCACAATGCAAGACCTGTGGTCTTCAGAAAAGCACCTCACTAGACCTAGGAATGATCCAGCTCTCTACAGACCCTGGTCTCTGCCGGGTCTCCTTCAGCATGAGGGCCTTCTTTATAAAACACCCCTTCCACTGAAAGGAGACACAATCCACCAAAAACTGCAGTGTGAGGATCTCCAAGGGTTTAAGAGATGGAGTCCTAGCTCCTTGGAGGCTGTGAAAGAATAGCCATATAATTCTGACCCCAGATCTTATACCATGAGAAAGCAAAGCAGTAATTCTAACCAGTTCAACTCCTGTGACATCAACAACCTTGAGGAAGGGATTGATATCTGACTGGTAACTTTAGAAATGGGATATAATTCTCCAGAGAAGGTAGTAACAAGGCCTGAAGCAGACAGCTGGACAAAAGCAATGACAGGTATCAGAAAAATTCATTGGGAATCAAGGGAAAATACATCTTCTTCATACGGTACATGTGGCACTTATCCAGCCTGTAGGACTCAGGGCTAGGAAAGAAGATACCTGCAGGGGCACCCTTTTCACAGACTATTCTTGCTCTCCAAGGAGGGCAGGCAGGGACCATGGGATGAGCAGGGACCCAGTGCTGCAAACAAACGTTGTTTGCAGCCTTCTCTGAAAGAAGCAGCCACACAGACCCAGTGACACACCCCACTGAGTACGGCCCATGCGGCAGCTGGAAAAATGCCCCATGGACCCCTGTGTCCTCACCGCATTTTCTGCAGCTGCCAGTCAGGATGTTTCAGCTTCTCACACAGCAGCTGCCATCCAGAGTCTCCCAGGCTGTTAAAAGAAAGGTCCAGCTCTCTCATGCTCAGACTGGTGCTGAGCACCGTGGCCAGGTCCCCACAGCAGGTGCCGGTGAGTCTGCAGATACGTAGCCTGCAGAAGACACATTGAAAAGAGGTGTGAGGCTCACCATAGCTGTGACGACCAATGCACCCTCCCACCAGCTCCATGACTGTAAGCTATGCCTACCCTACTCCACACCCCACCTACATGCCAACCACTCTGTCAATGAGGGACCAGTATTGGAGCCACCATGCATTCCCAGTCCAGCCTGTAGTCAATCCTCAGCCAGCCCCTTCTCAGAGATGCATAGTGGAAGGATAAGAGGCAATGGGCACAAGCTGGGTAACACAGGAAACTCTAGTCAGATTTGAGAAAAGTTTCTTAACCAGGAGTGTGGTCACCAAGGGTCCAGAGAGGCTCCAACCTAAATCATGTTATGATTCTGGGTATGGGCAATACCCTGCTGGTTGACAGCCCTTCTAGCAATAGGTGGAGCCATGGATAGTCTGGAAAAGAGGTCGGTGGAGACACTGCTACAGTCCTTCGAACCCTCCCTGCATTCATGATATAAACTCAAGGATGTTTTTTCAACAGAAAACATAGTGACAGTAACTCCACTTTTGCCAATCTAATCCGTACTGCAGGACCTACTCGTTCCTGGCAACATTTCACATCTCTAGATGAAGACCTCCACTAGCTTCTGCCCTGCATCCTTCCACTGCCCAGCTACTCTCCTGGCTCAGGTGGGAGACCTGACAAGACTATATTAATTGCCGAGTTCACCCATGTTCGTGTGTTTCAGGATCCACTTCCTCCTGCACTGGCTCCACATATCCTTACACAATCCCTTCAAACTTCCACAGTATCGCTCCTGAATCCCACTATAAAAGTGGGGACCAAAAGCTTAGCAGCAATTTCCTCTGATGACCTTGTAAAAGGTATGGCTTCCCCCACTTCATGAGTTCTACCCATCTGAACATTCCTCTCTCTGCTGAGAGGCTTTAGATCTTCCCCACTTTTTTCTCTGGTATAAGCCTTGCCCACCTTTGCCCCTCAGCATCAGGACACAGGCATCAGGGCATCCTGCAGGTCATCTCAGCTGGCACAGGCTGTCTCTGTGCAGGATCTCAGTCAAGCACCTCCAGGGAGCCCTGTGGCAGTTGTCTTTCTTCTTTCAGAGGATCTCAATAAGCAGCTTCCCAAACACTTTCAGTGCTGAGACTCCTTTCCCCGCTCCCCCCTCCCCCAGTCCATGCTAACCCTGCCCACTCTGATGAGTGCTGGAGATCACTTGAGAAGAAAAGGCATGCTTCGTGGTTTTTCAGACTGTGATGTGAGTGCTACTGCTCCCATTTCAGTCATGAGAGATGTTTGGCTGAATCCCACTGCCATAACAACGGGATGGAGTCTCATTCAAGACAAAGGGGATATTTGGATAGCAATCTGGAGCCTGCAGACTAAACACAGGGCCAACATACACAGGTAACTGGAGGGCTATGTGAGAGAAAAAAGATCCCTACATTTCAGTTGGTCACACAGAGGCCTCTGCACTACTGTGAGACAGAAAGGCACCCCAAAGGGGTGGACATCCCCCTAGGGTGCTGCAGATTCACACACTGGAGGGAGGAGTCAGCCCTGACAGAAGAGACCTTTCATGGTGAGGGATGCTCTGCCCTCTTCCACTACTCGTTCACTTGGGCCTGTGTGCCCCTTGGTCAGCAGAGACCTGGGCCAGAGCAGGAGGTGGCTGGAGGGGCACCTCTTTCACACACTCTTCTTGTTCTCCTGGCATGGCAGGCAGGGAGCACAGCGTGAGCAGGGAGCCAGCACTGAAGATATCTTGGTCTTAGCATCTTCCCATCTTTGCAGCAAGCAGCAACCCATCCCCAGTCCTAGGTGCCGCCCATGGGGCAGCCAAGGAAAAGTGCCTATGAACCCTGTGTCCCTCACCGCAGCATCTGCAGCTGGCAGGAAGGATGTTTCAGCCCCTCACACAGCAGCTGCACTCCAAGGTCTCCCAGATCATTAGCACCAAGGTCCAGCTCCCTCAGACTCTGGCTGGTACTGAGCACTGCGGCCAGGTCCGCACAGACAGCGCTGGTGAGTTGACAATGCCACAACCTGCAGAGGACAAAAATGGAGAAGAGCCACTGAGTTGTCACAACCACCAGAAGAGATGCTCTCACCCACCAGCTCCTCGCCAGGCCAATGACCATAAGCCATAGCCACAAACCCTGCCCATAATCACCCCACACCCACCCCACGGCCAATGAGGGGCCAGCACTGCAGCCACTGCCTGCTCCCAGCCCTGCCCACAGCCAATCCACTCCCAGGAGGCTCTGCAGGGCCCCTTGGCCCCACAGCTCTGCCCCAGACATGCAGGACCCACCCAGGGGAGGGCTCTCCATGGCTCCACCCACCAATCCCAGACAGCCATGGCACCACATAGCCCATCCAGTCCCGCCCACACAGGACTGGCCAATCAGGGTAGCAGACACTGGCAGCTCAGTGCCATACCCATTGCCCGTAGGCCATGACTGCAGCCCTTTGCTTGCAGGCAACTGGAAGGCTCATTTCCCCGAAAGGTGAGCCAAAGGGAAAGCACCCAAAACCATCCAGAGTGTGATCATCACACCCTCCACATCAACACTTCTGCCCTGTGCATCTATCCTCGTGGCTCAACACTTTTTACAAAGGCGAATACAGCCTTTCAGTCCACCAACCTTCTCGATTAATTCCCAACAGTTCCTGTCCCTGACCTTCTTCCCCACTGACTGGGTACCCCCAAAGGCCAGAGACAACAAGCGGGAATTGCTGTGAACTCTGTCTTCTCCCCAGACACAGTCACACCAGTGTGCACGCGAGTGCTCCCACTGCCCCACTGGGGTGTGCACACCTGGATTTCACTGTCTGCCTGGAGGGTCCCACTGCCATGGCACATACCCCATACGACTCGAACATCCACCTGGGGCTCGCTGTGATGAGACAGCATCTACGCAAGAACCCTGACATTGGGAACGGCAGCTTGGATGGTCATGTGAGTAAAACGGAATGACTGGAATGCCAGCTGAGTGACCCAGGACATGTGTTGACACATGGCCGTGGGCACAGTGTGCAAAGGCAGACACTGTGCACCCAGGAGATCAAGACTGACTCTCCCGCTCAGTCCCACTGGAAACATCAAAAGGATAGCCCTGCCTTTCTGCTGGTTGCCCATAAGCCTCTCTACTGAAGGAGAAGGAGAAGGAGGAGGAGGAGAAGGAGGAGGAGGAGAAGGAGGAGGAGGAGGAGAAGGAGGAGGAGGAGAAGGAGAAGGAGGAGAAGGAGGAGGAGGAGAAGGAGGAGGAGGAGAAGGAGGAGGAGGAGAAGGAGGAGGCATGCATCCCCCTGGGGTACTACAGAGACCAGGGCGGGGGGCAGAAGGTCCGTAGGCAAGACATCTGTCACAGCTATTATTGCTGTCCTGGCAGGGCACCCAACAAGCACAAGATGAGCAGGGATCCCACCCTGCAGATGCACCTCATGGGTAGCCTGGCACCATCCCTGCACACAGGCAGGAGCTGCCCTGCCCCAGCCACAAGCTACACTGAGTGTCACCCATGGGGCAGCCGAGGAAAAGCCCCAGTGAGCCCTGTGTCCCTCACCACAGCATCTGCAGCTGGCAGGAAGGATGTTTCAGCCCCTCACACAGCAGCTGCACTCCAGGGTCTCCCAGATCATTTCCTTCCAGGTCCAGCTCCCTCAGGCTCTGCTTGGTGCTGAGCACTGCAGCCAGGTCCCCACAGACAGCGCTGGTGAGTCGACAATGCTGCAAGCTGCAGAGGACAAAAATGAAGAAGATCCACCGAGTTGTCACAACCACCAGGATCAATGCTCTTGCCTACCAGCCCATCACCAAGATGATGGCCATAAGCCATGGCCATAAACTCTGCCCACACTCACCCCACACCCATCCCGTGCTCCTGACCCCTGGCCACGGGTCACCTTGTCCATTCAGGTGCTTCAGTTTTTGCTCAAGACTTTCCAGATACTGCCAGCAGCTTTTCAGAACAGGCCTTCTTTGTTATGCTTTGAGTGCTTATACATGTTTTGTTCCTCCACGAACAAGAAAGCCTTCCCTTGGCAGGGCCTTTCCCAGTGCAATGCCTCTTCTTAACTTCACTTTGATCCAGGGAAAAGCAGCACTTCCCACCTCAATTTACAGTGAGCTGCCCCTCATGTGTTTAAAGAGTGGATAGGGAAAAAACCCTCCAAAAAACCCTCCTTAACAATGAAGCCATGAAAAAGGAGCGTTCTCATTTCAACACCAAAACAAAACATTATGCAAATTGCCTGAAAATCAAAAGAAATGTTGGTGAATGGGGATCTGAGGTATACAATTGCAGGGAGGAGAATGCAGGACAAAGCCCAGCCCCAGCTAGGAGAAAGAAAGAGAGCCTGCTTCTGGTGCACTCTGTGGCATAAGGACCCCATGAGAAGTCAGAGATGAGGGGCAAGTACAAGAGAGAGGGGAGAGTGGGCTAGAGCTTTAGAGGGGGAAAAGCTAGAGAAGAAGAAATGTAAGTTCTTGCTTAACTAAGTCTGAAAAGTGGAAAGGAGAGCAAATACTCTGAGTACTGAGGGAACACTGACAGCAGTTGGAAGAAAGAGACATCCTCAGTAATAATGTCCCCTGGAAAGACAATGTGACCATGAAACATGGCATAATTCCACACAACAGGACAGGCTGGGCCATAAGCAGGTAGAAAGCAGATTAGCTTGGCAAAAGATGACCTAGGGCCTGGTTAGCCACCCTTCTGCAAATGTGAAGAGCAATAGGCATTCTGAAAAACAGGTCTGTGGAGACCTTCAGACAATTCTCCAGACCCTCCTTGCATTCACAATTCAAGCCCAAGGATGCAAGCTTTTGACAGAAAAAACAGCATCAGTAACTACTACTCGGTCAGTCTAATCTTTGCTGCTCATTCCTGGAAGCATTTCAAAGTCTGTAGGCAAAGGCTGATGTAAAGATCTCTGCTAGTCTCTGCCCTGCATTGTTCTGCTGCCCAGCTGCTCTCCACAGGCACCGGTGGGAGAGCAGACAAGACCATTTTAATAGCCCAGTCCAACTGCATGTGTTTCACGATCCATCTCCTGCATGGCTCCACACATTCTTACACAACCCTCCCAGCTTCCACAGTATTGTTCCTGTGCTCTGGTGGAACACGGGGGACCACAAGCTTAGTACCACTTTCATCTGCACAATGACCTTGGAAAAGCATGTCACTCCCCTTCACAAATTCTGCCCAGCTCCTCCCTCTGATGAGTGCCCTTTGCAATACCAAAGTTCCTTGGACAGCCAACCAGGGCTTAAGAGATAAAAAAGGGCCAACAGAGCTGGATACCAGGAGGAGTCTGAGGGTAAAGGGACTGACTATGTTATGTAAGAAAAAGCTACAATGTAAAGATGGTTTCCAAGACGTGTGCAATAGAACTTGACTGACAGTGACCTCGCCTACACAACCGGGTTTGCTGCTAGAATAAACCAGACCTAGAATAAACTGGCTGAAAGCAACAAAGTTGCAACAAAATCATGCAAACTCAACTAATAAGTATGTATAAAGCACACTTGCACACAGGGTTCGTGTGCACAAATACTCAAAAGTGAATGGTAACAGATGATATCATGGCCAAAGCCAATAGGTTATGTAAAATGTAAAAACAAATAGATGAATAGTCTTAAGATTGCTTATAAGGAATCAAGAGTTGTAACACAGGGTCCTTCTAATGCTCCCAGCCAAGAGGCACCTTTATTGCTGGCAATAAAATGATTATTTATTATAAAAGGATTATTATTTATAATAAAAATATTGCTGGCTAGTGTGTATTTCTGCTGCCTTCTTTCCGGTACCCACGCACTAACTAGAAGAAAAATGAAACCAAATCCATTTCAGTAACACTGGAAAGGAACCTGAGTGACCCAGCAAATCTCTCGATACATGAACATGGCCACCCTGTGCAAAGGCAGACACTGTGCACCCAGGAGATCAAGACTGACTCTCCCGCTCAGTCCCACAGGAAACGTCAAAAGGATAGCCCTGCCTTTCTGCTGGTTGCCCACAAGCCTCTCTACTACAGCAGAAGAGGGAAGCATGCCCAGAGAGGCATGCATCCCCCTGGGGTACTACAGAGACCAGGGCGGGGGGCAGAAGGTCCGTAGGCAAGACATCTGTCACAGCTATTATTGCTGTCCTGGCAGGGCACCCAACAAGCACAAGATGAGCAGGGACCCCACCCTGCAGATGCACCTCATGGGTAGCCTGGCACCATCCCTGCACACAGGCAGGAGCTGCCCTGCCCCAGCCACAAGCTACACTGAGTGTCACCCATGGGGCAGCCGAGGAAAAGCCCCAGTGAGCCCCGTGTCCCTCACCGCAGCGTCTGCAGCTGGCAGGAAGGATGTTTCAGCCCCTCACACAGCAGCTGCACTCCAGGGTCTCCCATGTCATTATCACCAAGGTCCAGCTCCCTCAGACTCTGGCTGGTACTGAGCACTGCGGCCAGGTCCACACAGACAGCGCTGGTGAGTCGACATTGCCACAACCTGCAGAGGACAAAAATGGAGAAGAGCCACTGAGTTGTCACAACCACCAGAAGAGATGCTCTCACCCACCAGCTCCTCGCCAGGCCAATGACCATAAGCCATAGCCACAAACCCTGCCCATAATCACCCCACACCCACCCCACGGCCAATGAGGGGCCAGCACTGCAGCCACTGCCTGCTCCCAGCCCTGCCCACAGCCAATCCACTCCCAGGAGGCTCTGCAGGGCCCCTTGGCCCCACAGCTCTGCCCCAGACATGCAGGACCCACCCAGGGGAGGGCTCTCCATGGCTCCACCCACCAATCCCAGACAGCCATGGCACCACATAGCCCATCCAGTGCCACCCACTTGATGCTGGACCAATCAGGGCAGCAGTGATGGATCCTCTGGTCCTCAGACCACTATCTTCTACTGCTTTTCCTTGTGGGCACCAATTGTACAGACAGGGGTGAAGTCAAAAGTATCAAATGTGACTCTGGGGGCAATAGTCAGGGGCATGGGGGCCCAGGTGATCTTCTCCTTGATCCTTTAGTGACAGGGAAGGATTGAGGAGGTGTGGAGGAACCCCACGGGTCAACAATGGGTTGCACAACTGGTGTTGACAACAGTGTTTAGGTTTTTATGATCGTGGGATCATCTTTGAGGACTGATAAGTGCTTTAAAAGAGATGGGATCCAGTTGCCTAAATGGGAAAAAAACATTCTTGCCAATAGGCTGGCCAAGGAGAGCTTTAAACTAGGAACAATTGCGAAAGCAGAGGATGGTCAAAAATCAAGTGAGGAAGTTCTGGACAAGGTTGGCAAGCAAAGTGTTGCCCACCCCAAGTGTATCCACATACATAAGGAATTGCCTACAAGACAGAACTATGGGGAAAGCTCTCAAATCCTTTTTTGGAAATCAGCATGGCTGGGTGCATCTCTGAAGTGCATGTGCAGTAATGCATGACCACAGGGAACAAACAAGATAAATTAGATGTGTGCATACAGTAGCAGGTCTATGATCTCACTGGAGTCAGAGGCACACGCTGGAATTCCTCATGTGACTGGACTGCTGTAACAGATGGATACAGGCTCTTTAGGAACAAGCCTGGAAGGCAAGAAGAGGGACTTGTGCTTTATGTGAGACCCGCAGGGATGCATGGAGTTTTGCCTAGAGATGGACAATGAGGCAGAGCTTATGGTTAAGGATTAAAAAGCAGACCAAGAGGGCTGAGACTGTGGTGGGTGACAATCTGATAAGGAATTGGAAGCCTCAGGTCCTCATGAGAAACTTGAACAAACCTGGTACCTGCTGGAAGGATAACACAGCAGGAAACAAACAAGGTGAGAGGTTTCTGGAGTGCATCAACAACAACTTTCTGATACAAGTGATGGAGGAGCTGACGAGGGGAGGCACTCTCCTGGACTTTGTTCTTACAAACAAGAACTGATCAGAGATGTAAAGACTGGGGACTGCCTTGGCTGTAGTGACCATGAGATGATGGAAGTCAGGATCCTGAAAGGACTGGTTAAAAAAACTAAAGAAAAAAATTACAGTAAAAAAAATAAAAAGCAAGATCATAACCCTGGACTTCAGGAGAGATGACTTTGGCCTGTTCAGAAATCTGCAAGGAAGAATTTTATGCCTTGGAAAGGAACAAGATCCAGGAGAGCTGGCTGATATTGAAGGACCACCTCCTCCAAGTTCAAGAATGTTCCATCCCAACAAGGAGAAAAAGAAGCAAAGGTGGCAAGAGGCTTGCATGAATGAATAAGGAGTCCTGTCAAAACTCAGTCATAAAAAGGAGGTGGAAGCAGGGACAAGTTACTTGCGAAGAATATAGAGACACTGTCTGAGTGTGCAGGGACAGAGTTAGGAAAGTCAAAAGTAACCTGGAGCTGAATCTGGCAAGGGACATGAAGGGCAACACGAAAAGTTTCTACAGGTACATCAGCAGCAAAAGGAAGACCAGGGAAAAATGTGGACCTACTGCTAAATGGGAATGGGGACCTGGTCACAAAGGACATGCAGAAGGCCAAGGTACTGAATGCTGCCTTCACCTTGCTATTCACTGATAAGACTGGCCTTCAGCAATCCCAGCTCCTTGAGACCAATGGAAAAGTCCAGGGCAAAGGTAGACTCATCCTCAGTGGAAAGGATCACATTATAGAATATTTAAACAAACTGGACATAAACAAGTCCATGGGGCCTGATGGGATGCATTGAGGGAGCTAGTCATTGTCACTGCAAGGCTTCTCTCAACTATCTTTGAAAGGTCAAGGTTATCAGGCTTTCCTCCCGTGGACAGGAAGAAAGCGAATGTCACCCTTAACTTCAAGAAAGCCAAGAAGAAGGATCCAGGGAACTACAGGCTGATCAGCCTCACCTCCACCCTGGGAAGGCGATGAAGAAAATAATCTTGGAAACCATTTCCAAACATACAAAGGACAAAAAGGTGACTAGGAGTAGTCAGCACAAATTTACAAAGGGCAAATCATGTCTGACCAACCTGTCAATGATGAAATAATTGGATGGATGGATGAGGGGAGGGCAGTGGCTGTTGTTTATCACAACTGGTGTTTGACATTGCCTTCTTCCATCCTCATAGAAAAAGTGATGACTAATATCTAGAAAAGTAGACAAGGAGGACTGAGAAGTGGTTAGACATCTAGGCTTGAAGGATTTTGATCAGACACACAAAGTTCACCTAGAGGCCAGTTAACGAGTGGTGTACCTCCAGGGTCGACCCTAGACAAATGCTGTTTAACATCTTCATTAATGACCTGGACAATAGGACCGAGCACACTCTCAGTAAGATTCCACATGATACAAACTCAAAGGAGTGGCTGATAGACCAGATGAGTGAGTTGCAATTCAGAGAAATCTAGACAGGATGGAGAAATGGGCAAACAGGAACCTCAAAGGCCAACAAGGGAAATCTGAAGTCCTTCATGTGAAGATGAGTAACTCCATAAATCAGTACAGACCGGGGGCTGACTTGCTGGAAAGCAGCTTGGCTGAAAAGGACCTGGGGGTCTTGGTGGACACCAAGCTGAACATAGGCCAGCAATGTGCCCTTGTGGCAAAGAAGGCCAACATCATCGTCAGTAGCATTAGGAAGAGTGTTACAAGATGTTCAGAGGAGGCAAGCATTCACTCTTTACTCAGCACTGGTGAGGCCACATCTGGAGTGCTGCGTTCACTTCCGGGCTTCCCAGTACAAGAAGGACAAGGACGTATTGATGGAAATCCAGAGAAGCATGATTAGTGGATTGAAGGATCTGTCATAGAAGGGGAGGCCATGAGACCTGAGACTGTTTAGTCAGTAGAAGAGAAGGCTTAAGGGCATCTCATCAGAGTAAAGAAGAGAGCGCCAGACTCTTCTCAGCCAGTTCCAGTGAACAGAGAATGGGCAATGGGCACAAACTGAAATACAGTAAATTCCATTTAAATATAAGACAAAAAAAACTTTCTAATGGTGAGGATGGTGAAACCCTCTGGTTTGTTTTTTTTTTCCCCATAGAGGTTGTGAAGTCTCCATCTTCGGAGATACTGAAAACCTGATGGGGCAGTGCCTGAACAACCTGCCCTAGTGACCCTGCTTTCAGCAGAAAGACTAGACTACATCATCTCCAGAAATCCATTCCAAATGCAACTTCTCTGTCATTCTACGATTCTGTAAATATGAGCAATGCTGGAACAGTAGCTAGATACAGAGCCAGCTCTGGGGGAAAAAGGACTGACTGGAAAGGAAGCTGAGTGAACCAGTGTATGCGCAAATAGCAGCAAATGAAACAACCCCAGGAGCTTCGTGTCCCTCACCGCAGCGTCTGCAGCTGGCAGGAAGGATGTTTCAGCCCCTCACACAGCAGCCGCGCTCCAGGGTCTCCCAGATCATTATCACCAAGGTCCAGCTCCCTCAGGCTCTGGTTGATGCTGAGCATTGTGGCCAGGTCCCCACAGCAGGCACTGGTGAGTTCACACCAAAACACTCTGCAGGGGAGACACATCGATAAGTGCTGTGGAGCTCCTCACAACCTCAATGGCAGATGCAACCGTCCACCAGTGCTTCACTGGGCCAATGACCATAAGCCATGGCCACACACCCTTCCCACACTTGCCACATGCCCACCACACAACCAATGAGGGGCTAGTGCTGCAGCCACCACCCAATCCAAGGACACCCCCATGGCCTCCCCTCAGCCAATCCCCTCCCAGGAGGCACGGAAGAGCCCCTTGGCCCCACAGCTCTGCCCCAGCCATGCAGGCGCCATCCCTGGGAAGGGATCCACACAGCCATACAGCCCATCATTTGCTGCCCACAAAGATGCTGGAGAACTTCTCCAAGAAGACCCGTGTCCCTCACCGCAGCATCTGCAGCTGGCAGGAAGGATGTTTCAGCCCCTCACACAACAGCCGCACTCCAGCGTCTTCCACCTTATTTCCCTGCATGTCCAGCTCTCTCAGGCTCTGGCTACTGCTGAGCACCACAGCCAGGTCCCCACAGCAGGCACTGTCCATTAGACACCACCGCAACCTGCAGGGGAGACACACGGAAAAGAGCTGCAGGGCTCATCACTGCCAGGATGACAGATGTAATGCCCGCCAGTCCATTACCAGGCCAATGACCATAAGCTGTCACCACAAATCCTACCCCACACTTCCCTAGCAGCAGGGAACTGAGAAGACACACACCAGGCAAGGAGCCCTGCAATCAGGGTGCCTGGAAGATCTGGGTGAGGAGCACTGTGGAGGGCATGGCCACCAGCTCCACCTGCACAGTACTCCCTTCTCAGGATGAGCAGGGACCCAACGCTGCAGACTCACCTGGCTTACGGCTTTCCCTCATTCTTGCAGGAAGCAGCCTCCCAGCCCCAGCCTCATTGAGTGCTGCCCACAGGGCAGCTAGGGAAAAACCCAAGGATCTTCCTCTCCCTCACCACAGTTTCTGCAGCTGGCAGGAAGGATGTTTCAGCCCCTCACACAGCAGCCGCACTTCAGGGTCTTGCAGGATATCAATAAGGTCCAGCTCCCTCAGGCTCTGGTTCGTGCTGAGCGCTGCAGCCAGATCCCCATAGCAAGTGTTGCTGAATTTGCAACTCAACAACCTGCAGTGGAAACACGTGGACACGTGGAGATGAGCCAAGAGGCTTGTCACTTCTGTAATAACAGATGGACCCACTCACCAGCCTGTTATCCCACCAATACTCATGAACAATGGGCAGAAACACTGCCCCACACTGTCTAGGATACCAGTGCCCATCATCACCCCTCACTTCAGCTAACAGGACCAACAGATCTCAGAAACCAGAGGGCTGCCTCCTCTGCCTCTCTCCACAGCCCAGAAGAAAAGCCTGGGGAACTGCATTGCTACCCTTTCTCATGGCATACAGACGAACAGCTTCACCCAAAGGGGTGGGAAGTCTTCTTTACAAGCCAGGACACAGCAAAAAGCAGGAAAGCCAACAGTGCCTGTGAGATGCTCCCTCACAACGAAGAACAGTCCCAGAGAGCACATATGGCCAAGAACTATGGGAACTGAATGGAGAGCACTTTAGGCAGGACAATGAGAGGTGAACATCACTTGGCAGATGAAAATGGAGGAGAGGAATCGTGGTTGAGGGAGAGACAGAGGCCTGACATTGCAGCAGTCGGTTACTCTGGAACTGTGTTCACTGCCAGCAGCACATAAAGACAAGTCCCATGGTGTTGGGAGGGGAAGCCCACAATATCCTGCCCTTCACCATCCCTTCACCTGGCAGCAGCCCTGGCAAAGAGACTAAAGCAACATTACAACAAAGCCTCCAATATGCTAAGTAGGGCTTGGCAATACCTGCCAATGGTATACATTTCTGGATGTGTAGGTGTGTTGTACAGAACTGCCTATGCGCTCCCCGCCCCTAGCTCCCAGGTACTGTTGCACTGATGGAGGTTCACACTGGCTGCAGCAGAGCCTAGAGAAAAGAGAACCAAAAGAGAAGAGGGGAAGATTGGCCTCACTGTGAAGGGAGACCTTTCTTCTGGGCTGGCTTTTGAAGCTTCCCACACCAAAGGATCCCAAGAGACTAGTCTCTCAGCAGGGACTCTGACAGAGAAGTTTATCAGGACATGAGGGCTTGGAGTGTTTAAAGTGTTCTTCATCCCTGCTGAAGGTGCTGCTGTATGTTTGGAGCCAGCTAACTGAAGCTGATGTAGCAGGGGGTCATGTACTGGCCTATAGAGAACTTGGCAAGGACTGGAAGGAAACAGCAATGGCTAGCTCTTTTCCTTAGGGCATTTACACAAGACTTCTCATCAGGATCATGCTTTTGAAGTAGATCTGTGGAGTGCACCCAGTTATCGTCCACTGGTCGCACTGTTGAGAGGTCTCTTCGCAGTAGGTTTCTTTGAGATGAGCTGGGCACAGAAGTTGCACTCCAGAAGCACAACTACTATGCTACAGCTGGCTTACGGTCCAGGGAACCAAACCATAGGTGAGCCAAAGGGAAAGCACCCAAAACCATCCAGAGTGTGATCATCACACCCTCCACATCAACACTTCTGCCCTGTGCATCTATCCTCGTGGCTCAACACTTTTTACAAAGGCGAATACAGCCTTTCAGTCCACCAACCTTCTCGATTAATTCCCAACAGTTCCTGTCCCTGACCTTCTTCCCCACTGACTGGGTACCCCCAAAGGCCAGAGACAACAAGCGGGAATTGCTGTGAACTCTGTCTTCTCCCCAGACACAGTCACACCAGTGTGCACGCGAGTGCTCCCACTGCCCCACTGGGGTGTGCACACCTGGATTTCACTGTCTGCCTGGAGGGTCCCACTGCCATGGCACATACCCCATACGACTCGAACATCCACCTGGGGCTCGCTGTGATGAGACAGCATCTACGCAAGAACCCTGACATTGGGAACGGCAGCTTGGATGGTCATGTGAGTAAAACGGAATGACTGGAATGCCAGCTGAGTGACCCAGGACATGTGTTGACACATGGCCGTGGGCACAGTGTGCAAAGGCAGACACTGTGCACCCAGGAGATCAAGACTGACTCTCCCGCTCAGTCCCACTGGAAACATCAAAAGGATAGCCCTGCCTTTCTGCTGGTTGCCCATAAGCCTCTCTACTGAAGGAGAAGGAGAAGGAGGAGGAGGAGAAGGAGGAGGAGGAGAAGGAGGAGGAGGAGAAGGAGGAGGAGGAGAAGGAGGAGGAGGAGAAGGAGGAGGAGGAGGAGGAGGAGGAGGAGAAGGAGGAGGAGGAGAAGGAGGAGGAGGAGAAGGAGGAGGAGGAGAAGGAGGAGGAGGAGAAGGAGGAGGAGGAGAAGGAGGAGGAGGAGAAGGAGGAGGAGGAGAAGGAGGAGGAGGAGAAGGAGGAGGCATGCATCCCCCTGGGGTACTACAGAGACCAGGGCGGGGGGGCAGAAGGTCCGTAGGCAAGACATCTGTCACAGCTATTATTGCTGCCCTGGCAGGGCACCCAACAAGCACAAGATGAGCAGGGACCCCACCCTGCAGATGCACCTCATGGGTAGCCTGGCACCATCCCTGCACACAGGCAGGAGCTGCCCTGCCCCAGCCACAAGCTACACTGAGTGTCACCCATGGGGCAGCCGAGGAAAAGCCCCAGTGAGCCCCGTGTCCCTCACCGCAGCGTCTGCAGCTGGCAGGAAGGATGTTTCAGCCCCTCACACAGCAGCTGCATTCCAAGGTCTCCCAGATCATTTCCTTCCAGGTTCAGCTCCCTCAGGCTCTGCTTGGTGCTGAGCAACACGGCCAGGTCCCCACAGGTGCTGGCAAGCTGACATCTCACCAATCTGAAAAAGATCCACTGAGTTGTCACAACCACCAGGACCGATGCTCTTGCCCACCAGCCCATCACCAAGATGATGACCATAAGCCATGGCCACAAACCTCACCAACGTCCACCCCACAACCAATCTCCTCCAAGGAGGTACCCCTCAACCCTACAGCTCTGCCCCAGACAGTGGGCTGTTGCCAGTCCCTGCCCCAGCAGCCTCACTCTTGCCTCCCCCAGCAGTGGGGGCTGAGAAGATGCACACCAGGCAGGCAGCCCTGCGACTAGGGTTCCTGGAAGAGCTGGCTGAGGAGCACTGCAAGGGCACAGCCACCAGCTTCGCCTGCACAGTGCTCCTCTTGGTGCTAGAGCCAGGAGCAGCTCCCATTTCCTCTGCCCACCTCCTGATGGGACCTCTCCCTCAATATGACAGCTGGAAGGAACAAAGCCATCTTTTAAACAGAACAGGCTCAGCTCAGTGTAAACTGAAGTGGGAAGTGCTGCCTTCCCATAGAGCCAAGAAAAGTTAATGGAGACCTTGGAGTGGGAAAGGCTCTGGGAAAAGCCCTGAGGAGCCCCATGTCCCTCACCGCAGCGTCTGCAGCTGGCAGGAGGAATGTTTCAGGCCCTCACACAGCAGCTGCAATCCAAGGTCTTCTATGCAATTATCAACAACGTCCAGCTCTCTCAGGCTCTGGCTGGTGCTGAGCACTGCGGCGAGGTCCCCACAGATGGTGCTGCTGAGTCTGCAGCACCACAACCTGCAGGGGAGACACAGGGAGAAGAACTGGGGGGTCATCACAGCCACCAGACCCTCACCGGGCCAGTGACCATAAGCCATGGCCACAAACCCTCCCTACACTCACCACATGCCCACCCCATGGCCAGTGAGGGCCCGGCACCGCAGCCACTGCCCGCTCCCCTCAGTCGATGCCCTCCTAGGCTGCGCTCAATGCTCAGCCCCACAGCTCTGCTCTGGTCACACAGGACCCAGCCCAGGGGAGGGCTCCCCACAGCCCCACCCTCTCCACCCACTAATCCCAGCCAGCCATGGCACCACGCAGCCCCTCCACTCATTGTGGGGCCAATCGGAGCTGTGCTGACGGAACAGGGACAGGGATGCACCCCATCCTAGCTGGCCACCCCATCCTAGCTGGCCCTGCAGGCTGCTCCCCACTGCCCCAGCCCCACACTTGCTCTATGGGATGCCCTAGCACTCTCCTGCGAAGAGCAGCTCTGCCCTCAGGCCTGGGCTGCAGGCAGCTGCCAGGCCTTGCCTCAGGCACCACAGCCCTGCCTTTGGACTGTGCTCCTGAGGAGGAAGGGAAACCCACAAGAATCTGTGGGATTCACTAGCGTCTGATCTTGGGCCTAGGCATTACTGTGGATGCCCCTCCATGGATGTACAATTTGCACTCTGCTATCCCCTTGTCTGGTGTGGGAAACAGCTTGGCTGACCCTGATGTGGTTTTATCCTGTCTCTAATGAAGTAAAGGAGAGCAGAGGAAGAGCAAGTCTCCTCCTTGCTTCCTAAGCATCTTGACTCCTAATCTGAAATCAAGGTCTCTTTCTCCACCCTGTCCCCATCCTTAGTTACAGTTCCCAGAGTTCCAGTGGAGCCACGGAAAATCCCCTTCCCTAAATGGCCCATTGCAGGGCCCTTGGATATTAGTCTACGGTATGAGGGTTGTGAACACAAGCTGTATCAGGCTGTGAAAGGAGCCTCCTCTCAAACACCTGGTCACCAGCAGTAGGCTTAACAGCATCAGACAAAGGGACTTCCTCACCAGCAGGATTCAGGTAAACAGTGAGCTGCCTATTTGAGAAAAGGGTTGCGTTTTTGTTTGTTTGTCTCTAAGGAACAGAATAGTTTTCTCACTTGACTGTTTTTAATTTGCTGCTTGGTCTTCCTAAAGCTTGACAGAGCAGGGATACAGGTGATGGACTGGACTCCTCTGCCTGGGGTGTGTGCCTAGAAAAGTCAGAGAAGACATGATCTGCGTTAGAGGATGCAAGCTGAATTTGTTACTAATTCACAAACATCAAGATAGCATGTTAGTGAGCATAGCACCCCACTCAAAGCACAACTGTGTATACTTCCAGTTTACTGAAAAAAAACCAAAAAAACACCCAAAAAAACAGATGTGTCTTATACTGTACAATGCTAGGCCAGATTTACATGAAAGTCACAGTAATCACAAATGCTGCACTGCACATGGCTACCTGAGACACGTCTAGTTTTGCTGTCCATGTACACAGATTGTGTTAGCTGTGGTCAAGTCTGTTAAGAAGCATTCCCAGGGAAGATGGGTTGGTGCTATTCACTCTCATCTGCAAACCTTCAAGGAGCAATGCACTGGGCTGCCTCAACAGAGGTCTCCAACACTGCTTCAGCTCTGATCAGGTCAAAAGGCTCCTCTGGAATCCAAGAAACAGAGATTCTTTTGAGAATTCAGGGGCTGAAGAAGAGAAACTGCCCCAGCTGTAAAGGCAAGAGAGAGCTAACAATGTCCCCAAGCAGGTGACAGGAACAGGAGCACATTCACAGCTTTCACTTCTGGTGTTAAACTCTTCTTATAAGCTGTGTTCCTTCTCTGCACATTAACCAATACTGTTTGGAAAAAGGTGATTGTACTCCCCACCGAGCACCAAACTCCTAAAGACAGGAGCCAAGGGACCAAGTCCAGCTGGGCCCATTGGGTAATGCCAGCTGTACCATAAGCAAGAGCCCACTGCCCTGGTATAAGAGCAAGAACCTACCTCAGGGCTGTAACTGCACAGATCTGGAAAGCAGTCAGAGCCAGGGCCTAGCCCAGTGTCCAAACAGACATCCTGTGGAGGGGAGCTTTTGAGGAGTGGGCCCATGCAAACCTCACAAAGTTCAACAAGACCAAATGCAAGGTCCTGCACCTGGGTCAGGGCAATCCCCAATATCAATCCAGACTGGGGGATGAATGGATTGAGAGCAGCGCTGTAGAGGACTCGGGGACACTGCTGGAAGAAAAATTGGGTATGAGCTGGCAATGTGCGCTTGCAGCCCAGAAAGCCAATTGTATCATTGGCTGCATAAAAAGAAGCATGGCCAGCAGGCTGAGGGAGCTGATTCTGCCCTTCTATTCTGCTCTCATGAGACCCCACCTGTAGCACTGCATCCAGTTCTGGTGTCCCCAGAACAAGAAAGGTATGGACCTGTTAGAGCAGATCCAGACGAGGGCCATGAAAATGATCTGAGGACCAGAACACCTCTCTTATGAAGAAAGGCTGACAGAGATGGCGTTGTTCAGCCTGGAGAAGAGAAGGCTCTGGGGAGACATTATGGCAGCCTTTCAGTACTTAGAGGAGCTTATCAGAAAGATGCAGAAAGAGTTTTTACCAGGGCTGGTAGTGACAGGACAAGGGGCAACAGTTTTAAACTGAAAGAGGGTAGATATAGAATGGACATAAGGAAGAGATCTTTTATGATGAGGGTGGTGAGACACTGGAACAGGTTGCCCAGAGAAGTTGTGCATGTCCCGAACCCAGAAGTGTTCGAGGGCAGGCTGGATGGGGCTTTGAGCAACCCGATGTAGTGAAAAATGTCCCTGTCCGTGGCAGGGGAGTTGGACTAGATGATATTTAAAAAGTCCCTTCCAACCCAAACTATTCTATGGCTCGACCTGTTGGGCAGCCAGGCTATTGATCAGTGTAATTTGGAGCAGGACAATAAACTTGCTCTTTTCACTTGACTTGTGCCAGACTTATGCTGTCAGGAGCTTCCTCACATCTTGTTCTTAGTTGTGGTGAGGGAACAAAAGGAGCTTTTTACCTAACATTGATGGGGAAACACCCAGAGGGTACCACCACCACCATCCCTTCCCAAACTCCTTACCAGTCACATTATTGACAGTGGAAATACAGATACAGAGAAGAGACCCGTGCACCATCCCAAGTCACAGGTACAGGGTTGCTTTGTGAGATAAAATGCAGGCTGAGCCACCACAGCAGGTGTCCAGATGCCACTGGTGGGTCCTACAGCACAGATCAACTCTGGCATGGTCACATCACCCATCAGAGCTTTTAGCAGGAAGACAGCACCCCTAGGGAGAAGTGGAGAGCATGTAATCATGGGCTGCAGAAGGCCCTATCTTGGGCTTTTGCATCCAAAGGGCAGAGGGTGAACTGGATACATCTACACAGTGTCTTCTTGAGCCAGGGGATCTCTCCAGTACAGTCTGGCTTTGCATGGCCTCTCCCTTAAGCTTAGCTCTCATAGTGGGAGGAAGGAGTTCATGACAGGCAGAGGCAAGATAAGGGATAGGGACTTTCTTTAAAAAGGCTGGGCAGAGAAACAGAAAGAAAAGCTATAGGCTCAGCACCCCTTCCCCTGAGCCATGAGGTCCTGTGCAGAGCTGTCTCTCATATAGTGCAGTGCACAGCATGTCCCTACTCAGAATGAGGATATGTAAGAAGCCCACAAGACAAACAAGACTCACCAATCTGGTTAAGACTGACTTAAAAACCTCAGTGGCATGAGTCAATGCTGTAGCTCTGACCAGGCAGCCTTTATGTCAAACAGCCTCAGGGTAAAAAGCCTTGGAAAGCTTATGAGGTCATCTTTTGCACAGAGCTTTCTTTCTGAACTCTGTTACTTATATGAGCACTTTAGATGCACAAAATTTTAATTCTGAAGAAAAACTCCCCTCTGAGGCACCCTCTTCCAGCGGAGCAGTCCCAATGTCAGGCCTCAAATTACAGTAGCTTCTCCAATTTAAGAGACGCTTTCAGTGAAAGAAACCTTGAAAAGCAGCAAAAAACATCCATTGAATACATTTAGGTTCTCACACAAACCATCAATTTGATGTCTAGTAGCTGGAACCTGGATGAAAGGAACAGAGGTGAAGCCTATGTGCTGGAAGGATTGAGAACACCCTTGGAGGACAGCCAGCAGGAGGAAAAGGCATATCTCCAATAGACTGCTTGCTGATGGGCTCCACTGCCTATAGATATGCACTGCAAACTCAGTGCAAGACAGCCTGAGCTGAGTTTAGAGGGAAAGGCCTTCAAAAGACTTCAAAGAGCATCTTTAGCACAGACCATTTGTTCCAGAAATGCATTAGCTTTAAATATGCTTTGCATCACGAATCTTTCTAGTTAGAATACAAGGTCTCTGAAGCACCCTGTTCCAGCGGAAGACTAACAATGCCGCACCTAAAGCAGCAGCAGCTTTTCCAGTTTAACAGAAACTTACCACCATAATTTGAAAGAAATCTGGAAGAGTAGCAACAGTAAATCGTCATCATTGAATGCAATCTCACACAATCAATCGAACTGATCCTCAAAGCACATAGTGAATGGCAGGACCACACCTTTGTGGTAGAAGGGCTGAGAACATCCTTGGACACTACCACAAATCTGCTGCAAGAGGCAACATTTCAGCCAGAAGCAGGTGGTGGTGGAGAGACAGTGGGTCTCTGAAAGACCATAAATCATAGATTCACAGCATGGTTGAGGCCAGAAGGGACCTCTACTCCAACTCCCCTGCTCGGGCCGCCTCAAGCAGGTTGCCCAGGACAACGTTCAGCAGCTTTTGATTATCACCAAGGATGGAAACTCCACAGCCTCCCTGGGAAACCTGTGCCAGTGCTCAGTCACCCTCCCAGTGAAAAAGGGTTTCCTGATGTTCAGAGGGAACCTCCTGTGTTTCAGCTTGTGCTCATTGCCTCTGGTCCTGCCACTAAGGACCACTGAAAAGAACCTAGCTTTGTCCTCTTTGCACTGTCCCTTCTACATTGACGAGATCCCCCTAAGCCGCCTTTTCTCCAGGCTGCAAAGTCCCAGCTCCCTCAGCCTTTCCTCATATGCAAGACATTGAAAAACCAAAGCTGAAAAACTTCTCAGCAATTTGTCTTCAGTATCCCATTGATACGGTGTACACGGGGTTGTGCAAGTCTAGGAAGGCGGGAGACTTTCTCTGTAACTGGCCTCAATACTAACTGTCCCTTAAAAAACAAAGAAACTATTACTTGAAACAGCGCACTGATGAAATAGCACACATCAAATAACTGTACTGCTCCTTCCTCCGATACACAGCACACTACCTGCCTCTTTTCATCTCAGTCCAAGTTCCACCTTTGGACAATTCTAAGCAAAGGTGTAATTTTCAATGAAATTTTCTCTCTCCACACTGGGACCACTCCTCCTGGGCTGACAGCTCCAGTCATAGGCCTCTCTCCTTTCAAAGCATGGAGGATTGTGCTTTGACAGTCATCTAGTATCACAAGAAAGTCTCTCCACAATAAGAAGATTGCACCCTACAGATAAGAAGGACATACAGGAAAGCTGCACTTTTACAATGATGTTTTACTCGTGTCCTAACAAGCCCTCCACAGCACGAGACAAACTGGTTTGTATTTTAAAGACAGCCAAATGAAAATACCTTTAAAAACCTTTTCTGCAGAGGAGAATGGGTCTCTATAAAAGTAGCATGGGGGAGAGAGATGCTTGTATTTCCTGCAGAAAAACATCACTCCAGGCTGATATTTGCCTTCACCTAGGAGCAAAGGCTCTGAAGAGAAAAGGGACATCTGCATTCACTACTCTCTTCGTCCTTTATGCAACTGCTCACATAGCAGGTCCTGCCTCCATACAAGGTCTCTGCAACAGGCTTAGTCAATCAGTAAAAAAATAAATAACATGGATAGGGGATGGGGGCAGGGGAATGTTGTTAGCATGAGAACAGGAAGATTCTCTTCACCAGCATTAACTTCACAGTGATTTTTATAATGGAAAGACTTCCAAACATTTTTAGTTTTCAAAACAGGGGAGAACACCAATTTATGTAATCAAGAAACTCCACCCCTGTGGCTGCCAGCAATACTTACTGATGTGACCTATCTGGAGGTCCTGGAACAAACTCGTTTGCATGGTCTTCCAGTGTAACTGAGCACTTGTCAAGATGAAAGCAGTCCAGTCCAGCCCACCGTCTGACACAAAATGAAAGAACCATGTCATCATATTGGCTCAGGCGGCAGTCTTCCAGAACTATCCCAGTGAAATGTTCCAATGCTTTGCTCACAAACGTTTCTTCTTGAATCTCAAATAAACAGTGAAATACATCCAAGTAATCAATCACTCCTCTAGGCCATGAAGTTATTCCTTGGCCTACGTGAATATAATTCAATAAGTCTTCCTTAACTCTAGGTGAGATTTTACACCCAGTTCTTTCTCTCAGATACTCACTTGTTTCCTCATTTAACAAGCCAAACAGGAATTGTACCACTAATCTCCAATTTGTATCATACTCACGATACTGTTTTAACACTTTCTTTATATCCTTTCCCGGTGTCCCCAGTTCTCCCGTTTCCTCATTGTCCTCCAGTGCATAGAACAATGCTGCAAAAAACTCTTGAAAGCTCAGGTGAAGGAAGCTGTAGACACTCGCGCACTTCATACGGTTTCTTAGAACACTCTCATTCAGAAGAAGGGAGAGGAGGACTGGGTGATTTAAGCCATACACCTCAATGTCCTTTTCATGAAACAGGATCTTCCGCTTCCAGATTCCATCAGCAGCCATGCAGCAAAGTCTGCTCAGGAACTTCTTCGTATCCTGCTTCAGATCGTCACTCCCACGCTTGAGTAAGCTGGAAATGTACAGCACGTACAGCATTGTGGTTGTTCTAGAAGTCTGGACAAGATCTTTCCTTTCATTAAGTTCTTGTTCCAGGACAGTGCAGATGGTCCAACACATGATGGGTACAAGGCACATGGCAAAGAGAGTGTCATTTCTTTTGACAAAGGTAATGGCTTTTATTGCTTTCTCTTCCTCCCTGAAAAACTTGTGGAAATATTCCTCCTTCTCAGCATCTGAAAAGCCCATTATTTCTACATAACGTTCCTCCTTTAAACACTGCCCCAGCCTCTGAAGAGCTGTTGGTCTTGTAGTGATGAGCAAGGAGGACTGAGACAAGAGAGTTTTCTGAAATAAACTGCTCAGAATGATTTCCACTGGCTTCCTTTCAACACAGTCAGAACACAGTTTATATTTTGGCTGATCCAAGGAAAACCTCAGTTCATCAAAGCCATCAATGACAAACAGCAGTTTTTCGGGACTAGCCAGGATTGCTTCAGGTGGTGCCTTTCCACAAGGACAGCAAGCTGAGATCAGATCCACCAGACTCAGCATATCTGCCTGTTGGGAAAGGTTGATTTCTCTACAGTTTATGTAGAAAGCATAGTCAAATTGCGTGTAAATGGCTCCTGTTGCCCAGTCTAGCATGATCTTTCTTGCTGTCACTGTCTTTCCAATCCCTGCGCCACCCACCAGCACAATGATCTGTGGCATTTGACCTCTTTCATCAGGCTGAAAAAGTGTTTCTATAGTAACTGCAGGGTGAGCATCTTCCCTTCCGACTTCTGCATGTCTTTGTCTTAGACCCAGGACTTCATGTTCTCGTTCACTTCTCCCCAGAGGGTTCGTAATCATCATTACCTTCGTATACCTACTGCTTAGAGTCACATTCTCACCCAGAGAAGCATTCGCCTCTTTAAATGTACGGAACTCTCTTGCTACATTGTCTCTGTACTTCTTCCTGTAATCTAAACCAGTAAGAAACATTAAGTACAAGTCCCTAATAAGTGCAGGTTTCCCATTAGCTCCTTGTCATTAAAACTATTCCAACAACACACTACCACTCCACCGCACTTGTTTTACATGACTTCCAAAGACCTTAACAACAGCTCATGCTAAACAGCCCTCTGAACAGGCATCTCTATGCTTTACTTAAGGAAGGTCGGGGGGACCAGCTCCTCTTTACACATCTCCATTAGGTACAGTCAGGTTGAGAGGAAGGGACCCATTGGGAAAGAATGCCTTCATGGGAAAGACAGCTGAGGATTTAGTTGGAATGGAGTTGCTAAGCATACTCCTCTTTCTATAAAGCATTGTGGCATCTCTAGTAAAGAAGGAGACTTCCAGTTTCATTTCTCAAATGGAAGATGAATGGTTAACAGTGCTCTGACCAATCTCCACTGCAAAAAATAGGTGATAATGAAAGTTGCTTAGCTATTGCCCACTGAATCACCTCTCTTCTCTCAAACTCTGCAAAGGAAGGATAATCTGAAGCTTTCTTTGCATTCTCTATGTGGACAGATGATTCTGCACTGTTGTCTCCTGGCTGAGACAGCATCACATAGCGCAATGGTTTCTGCTGAAGTAGCACTTACCTTCAGCTGATGTTCCAGGACCCAGAGCTGAAACAGGAATTGAACATGTGTATTAGCACTGTCATGCAGCAGCATCCTATGGACAATGCTCAGGGGCAGCAGATTCCTCCAGGGCCCAGTCTTTGCCTAAGCTTGCCTAAAATCCCAGAGGACACTGCAAAGTAAGTGATTTGCTACTGATGCTGGCACATCAGCATTGGGAATGCTCCCCACCCCCTGAATACCCAGGCAGATCCCAGAGTTCTTCTTTCAACCTGCCAATATTTCTCTCTGAGAAACATCAGGCCTGACACCTCTGCTCCATGTTGCCTTTCCTGAAGGTCTCAGCTGAGACCTGCTCTAAGAGCCCTCTTAGTTCCACGAGCAACTCTCCACTCCTGCTGGCTCAGCATGAAGCCCTCCACACCAGCTCATTCAACAGGGCTTTGTAAAAGGTGCCTGTGCAGGTGCATCTGTCTGCTGGACACACAGTGCGTACCGACACTGCTCTGTGACTGAAGGTCTGGGAAAGGGTCTGGCCTCCAAGTCTCACGCAGCATGCAAGGCTGGCAGACAATATAGAATCAAAAGGCAGGCCAGTAAAAGGGACACTGCAGTCATTTATGGGAAGGGGTAAGAAAAAACATTGAGCTAAAATTCTTCCTCTTTCATGGCTTAAGACCTCCCTCCATGCCTTGGGCTGGGATTAGCCCCTTGACCTTCATTCTCCCTACCCGAGTTCTCTAGATAAAACCAAGAGTGCCAAATTCCAGTGTTTCAAAGAAAAACAAAAGCCTGGAAACATACCATGTTGTCTTCCTGCCTCGCTCAGAACACAAAGGCCAGGGAACTTCTATTTCTCTCTTCCACAAGACTGGGCTACTGAGAGAGAGTTCAAGCACCGCATCTTCTCATAAGCCATTCACTTGAGACACCCCGTGAGGAGCTCCCACATGCATCAGAGCCTTGGGCTTTAGGCCATAAAGGTTATAAAGTCACAAGAGCAGGAAGCCTGTTCCCCGTCTGTCTTGAAACTATATCAGTATCAACCCCTGTGCTGAGCACAATAGTCTGGGATCCCCTACAGCCTCTCCTTCCTCTCTGCTCATGCTCCTGGGGCCAAAGGCATCATCCCTGGGCTCCTGCAGACTCCTGCAGCACAGGGCCCCAGGCAGGTACAACCACAGCCTCCTCAGACACAACCAAAGGGAAAGCACACGGGTTCATGCCCTAACCCTTACTGTCCATCCCACATCCCAGTACCCTCTGACAGACAGGGGTGAAGGCAGCAGACACCCACTGCACTGCCCTCACATCAGGAGGGAACCCCTCTCCTACCGAAGACCCCCAGCTCCCACACAGGGCCACACTTCCTTCCTGGAGCAGGACAAAAGCCTGGGCTGTGGGCCTCAACCCACCCCATCTGATCAAGATGTCGTCCTGCTGTTGAGGACAAACACCGTGGGTCAGGCATGGGAGACCTCAGGGGGAAAGAGAAGAACCAAAAGAGCAGTCCCTGAAAGGGGCCTGTAGAGCAGCAGCAGGAAGGAGTCCCTGCAGTTCCTTCCCCTAGGAAGGAATGCACTGGATTTCTCTCCTCCCACTTCCCCAGGACTTGAAAATTGTTCTCTCACCACTGCTAAGAAGTCACTTGCACTTTTTCCAGGGACCAGTTAAAGAGAAAAAAAAGAAAAGATATTCATAACCTCTTGTTTCCTCACCTTGCTGTTTCTTTCGCTTCAGTTTAGCTGCAGTGTCTCTTTGATTGATCCCTTCCAGCACAGAGGTGGCTACCTCCACAGCAATGTCTGGTCCATAGTGCTCACACATGCGGTCAGCAAGCCTGACTGCATCATTGGTTTCCTCCAGTAAGCCTCTGGACAGATTGTGCATGCCTTCATAATCAATATGTGATAATTTAAGCTTGAACTTCTCAAACATGTTCAAGTCAAGATCCTCCACTGCTTCCAAAAGGATGTCCCAGGAATTCATCTCTCCTGTCATCACCCTATGTTAAAAATACCCTGGAAAAAAGCAGATGTTTAAAGCTAAATTCTCTCCCCGAGACCACAGTACTTCTCTCAGCCTTTTTCTGCAACTCCTGCCTCAGGCATAGGGCTGACATATGAAGTCAGGCTGTTGCAGTATCCCCATATGCACCACACAGAAACAGAAACCAGGTCACTTGAGGAATGCCTGGGCTTCCTGCTGGGCTAGTCACAGTGGCAGGGCTGGGGCTGCACCCTCTGTATTTCCGGAGACAGTGGCTAGTGTGGGTGGAGAGTGGCTATCTGTGCTGTACTAACAGCTTCAGGAGACCGTGCACCCACCCACAGCACCAGAGCCAATGCAGGTCTCACTGTATCCACGGCTTTTGCCTGCTTGCAGCTCTGCATCTCACAGGAACAACAGTGACAGCCAGGGAACGCGAAGCCCCTTCCTGCAGGTACAATGCATCCGTACAGAAGCATTTCATCAGGAACTTGTAATGAAAGGTGAGTGAAACTGCACAAAAAGTGGGCTCTTTTTTTTTCCTTTAAAGACCAATTTTACATCTCATCTACCTGTCAAGCCAATCAGAAACCCCGCATAATCTTGCCCCAGGAAGTCGCTACGTACTGAGTGAAAGGGACTTTCCAACATGTTGCCTCATTATAAGGCCCACATTCTTCAGTTTCTACAGGCTGCAAATATTTGGCTCTCTGCCCTTCAGCTCAGTCCTCTACTGCTATGCTTGCAGGCCTGTGTGTCGTGTAAGGAGCAAAGAGGGGTGAATGGAAAGCTAGAGGCTCAGCCAGGAGCAGGGAGGGGGACAGCAGCCGTTTCCCTTGCAGGGCTCAGTTAACAGCACCTGCTCCGGCACAGCCCCAGCCCTGGGGCACCACCTCTGCCCCGCTCCCCGGCCCAGGCGCATTTCCCTTGGGACCACGAGGACTGAGAAGGCACAGAAGCTGTTTTGCATATCTGGGCCTCGGCACCGGGGCCGGCTTCTGCCCTACTGCAGCTGCTCTACAGCCCTGTGCCTTCCCGGGCACCCCTCCCAGCCAGCTGGGCAGCCCAGCATCCCCCGGCCCGGCTCTGGCGCTTGCCTCCCTCCTCCAGAAAAGGGCTGCTTTGTCCCCATGGCAGCTGCTGGAGCTGCTCCCTGGGGCACCTCGCCACTGCTAAGGGCCAGGAGGGCCGGCCACAGGTGAAGCCTCGCTCTGCTCCCTCAAGTCCCGGCACCTCAGCAGCCCCACTCTGCTTCCCTGAGCCCCGGGGCCACACCAGCCCCGCTCCCCGGGTCACCCACCCAGCCCCAGCCCCCCCCGAGCCCCGGGCCACCCCCAGCCCCGGGGCCACCCCAGCCCCGCTCCTCGGGTCACCCCCCCAGCCCCGGGGCCACACCAGCCCCGCTCCCCGGGTCACCCCCCCAGCCCCGGGGCCACACCAGCCCCGCTCCCCGGGTCACCCCCCCCAGCCCCCCCCGAGCCCCGGGCCACCCCCCAGCCCGGGGCCACACCAGCCCCGCTCCCCGGGTCACCCCCCCAGCCCCGGGGCCACACCAGCCCCGCTCCCCGGGTCACCCCCCCAGCCCCCCCCCGAGCCCCGGGCCACCCCCCAGCCCGGGGCCACACCAGCCCCGCTCCCCGGGTCACCCCCCCAGCCCCGGGGCCACACCAGCCCCGCTCCCCGGGTCACTTCCCCAGCTTCGTTCCCTTTCCCGGAGCCCTCCTGCCCAGCCCCGCTCCCCGGGTCCCGCCTCCCGCCCCAGCCCCGCTCCCCGGGTCACCCCCCCAGCTCCCTTCCGCTTTCCCGCTCCCCGGAGCCCCCCAGCCCCGCTCCCCTCGCCTGCGGCCCGCACCCGGCCGGAGCCGCTCCACGCCGCCGCAGCGCGGCCTCACTTCCGCAGGGGCCCGGTCCCAGGGGCGGGGGAGCTACGGGGGCCGGTGGGGGCCAGTCCCGGCAGTAACCGCGCCGCTGCTGCCCGCGGTGCTGAGGGACTGCACCGGGCTTTTACTGCCTTCTGCACAAACTAACTCATAAAAGCGAAGAGTTATACTCTGGGGAATGGTGTGCAGGCGCAAAACGTGCCTCAGCACTATCAGCTGCGGTCCGTGGCACTGAGCTCTCCTGGAATCTTGTTCCCAAATGGGCCACTGGAGTCTTACTGGGATGGATCAATGCAGGCACAGGAGGTGCACTCCACTGTCCCAGGCATCCCGTTGTGGCCTGGGCTCTCAGCACCCACCAGTAATGAAAAAAAGGAAAAAGCACAAACCTCTATCAAGAATCAGCAGTTAAAGCTATAAGCATAAAAATGTTCACGCTGTCTTCATCACTCTTCTTCAAGCATCTCTCCCTCTGCAGAAGACTTATTAGCTCTTCTAGATACTGCCTTAACCTCAAACCTGGGCGTGGGAACAAGACACAACCTTATAAAAATGGGTCCCTTTGTAGATTAATGCTAAGGCATCTGTAAAGAGTCAGCTCCACAATCTAGGCCACTAATGGAACCACTGAAGCAGTGCTGGCCTCAGAAGGAGCACAGCAGCACCCCGCTAGACAGAGGCTTTCTTATTTTACCTCAGTCCTCCTGTACCGTTGTCAAGGACTGTTATGGAACTAGAATTGTCTTGACATTGCCGTTATACCACCGTCTTCTAGCTTTGACATTCAGCCTCCGACGGACTGCATGCACACAGACCTGCAGACAAGTACCACAGGACACCTGTGCAGAGACCAGGGCGCGAAAAGCAGAAGCACGAACTGCACGTACACAGGCACATTCTGCGCCTGCGCATGGCCCTATAAAAGGACCGCGTGCGCCTTTTGGGGGGCTTCCCCTCCTACCCCGTGCACCCCTCAGAACCTGCTCCCGCGGATGCTTCAACACCTGGACACAGAGGCTGGACCGGCTGGACATAGAGACTCTGTCAACTGGACATCGTCGGACTTGGAGTGGTGGTAGCCAGTTCCCCCACGTGGCCCTCTTCTCACCCACCTGAGCACGCTCTTTCTCTCTCTCTCCCTCGCCCACTCTCTTGCTCTTTTCCCCTCTCTCCTTTTTCTCTTCCCCCTTTTCCCCACTGCCTCCCTACCTGGTCCTCACCCCTTCATTCACCAAAATAAAGTTGAAAGGTTGCACGGCATTTGACCCTATTCCGTGTCTTAATCTTGTCCTTGGGATCGTATCGAAACCTCCCCCAACATTAGATTGGGACAACTGTCTTGACCCAAGATGATATTTTGAAGACTTTTTGACTCACTCGAAACATGGAAGTACCACAGGCAGAGGACCTGCATCCATCTGGTCTTTCATCCACCCTCTAAGAGATGCTTTTCATGTTATATACAAAACAATGGAAATACTAGGATTTTGTTAAATATTTTGTCAGTCTCCACCAAAAGAAAGTAAAACCCTATGAAAGATGCCTAAATTCCTCTGTATATAAAACTAGTCCCATCTAATTTGAATAATAGGAAGAATCTGAGCCATCTGGTGTAACTACTACACAGGGCAGCAGGACAAGGTGGGGAGAACAGGGGCAGGCTCCATAAGGAGATTGGAGTGTGTCAGGCCATGGAACTGAGCCCACATTTGGTGTACTCCTGGTTTGGGGAGACTTAGCCATGCCACAGAGGTAAGGAAGACACTTAGCCACATCACAGAGATAAGGAAGAAGCAAATCACAAGTACTGCACAAGAACCCTTTAGAGTGTTTTGGACACTCCTTGTCACCCTCAAACTTGAGGAGCAACTGTCTTAGCTTTTGCTACCAGTGTCCTGCCCCAAAGGTATGCTTGATAGATGTTCCTATCAAGAAGAAGTTGTTACTGGGAAGTTAAGAACCACCCCAATTAAATCATCATGTTGGGTGGAGGTGCTGGTTCTTTTCCTGTCAATGAGTGATAGTGACAATGCTTTTAGACCAGGAGCCACAGGTCTTGGCATCCCAGCCTATGGTGGTGCTTTGGCCTTCTGCACTAGGCACCTGGGTTCTCTCCTTCTCAAAGGTGACAAAGAACAAAGCTGACAAATAAAGAAGGACACAAGGTGTAGGGATGGTTTTATGGCCTCAGTTGGGCACAGTAACATTTTCTCATCCAAAACTTCGGTTAAGTATCACACTTGCACAGACATGGGACAAGAGGTAACAGATACAAGCTGGACTGTGGGCAATTCCGATCAGATATGTGGAAAGCTGTTTTTTACTATAAGAGTGGTCAGAAATTGGATCAGGTTGCCTGGGGAGGCTGTGGGATCTGCACTATTTGCTGACAATATGGAATGTCCAACTGTATCTTCTCATAGTCCACTGCCCACCCTGGAGGTATGCAAAACCCAGCTGGATGTGACCTTCAACAACCTGATCTGATGAGATGTACCCTAAGCAGGAGGCTGGGCGAGAGACCTCCAGAGGTCTGCTCCAACATGAAGTATCCAATTATTTTATGAGTTCTCTCAGACTCTTCTTTTACATGAGCATCCTGACAGCTCACTTCTCCAGCCTGTTGAGGCCTGTTTGAAGAACAGCCCTGCCCTCTACTGTTTCAGCAGGTCCGTCTGCCTCAGTTTAGTAAGTATGCACTCCATCCCTCATCCAGATTGTTCATGAAGATATTAAACAGCATTGGTCCCAGTAGTGATCCCTGAAAGGAAGTTGCTAGTCGGTGTCAGCCATCTTGATTTTGGACGCATCTGTTTGCTTTGCTTGGACATTCATTTGCTGTGCCTCAGCTGGTAACCCTAGAGTTCCTTCATAGTCTGTAGAAAGAAACAGGCATTTCATGGCCAAAATGAGGCCATCTCCTCCCAAAGCCAATGTATGGAGTAGGTCAGAAAAATCACATCCCAGGGAAGCAGGGCTCCAGCACGTGTAATGGTTACTTGGGAAGACAAACACCGTAACTCCAAATGTCCCCCCCCTTCCTTCTTCTTCCCCCAGCTTTATATGCTGAGCATGATGCCATATGGTGTGGGATGTCCCTTTGGTCAGCTGGGGTCAGCTGTCCCAGCTGTGTCCCCTCCCAGCTCCTTGTGCACCCCCAGCCTCCTCGCTGGTGGGGGGGGTGAGAAGCAGAAAGCAAAAAGAACAAAACAAACAAACATTCAAGTTGAGCCTAATTTTATTTAATCGTAAAAACCCAAAGCAGGACTAAGTCAAGCTTTCAGGCATCATATTGGAAGCTCTTTCAGTTTTTAACATGATCCCAAACCCTTTTTGGTCATTGGTTTAGGCACAAGATCACTGGTGCATGAAAAGTGAAAGGCAGAGCCTCACCGATCAGATGGCAGAAACACTGTGAGGGGCTAGATCTGAAATCTTGTCCCCTGCACCCCAGTGACATTCCCTCTACTGCCCCTTCCCACCTGCAGCTGCTGTGCTCAAGGCATGGGCACGGGCCTGGCTCAGCCCCGCACCGGGAGCGGCTCCCTCCATTGTGGGGTCAGTTTGGGCATGCGTCAGTTGCTGTTGACTGTGCTCTGCCCCACACCGCACCACCCCCTGCCCATCCCACACCCAACAGTACCCCGCTCCCGACCGCTTGCCGCCCTTTTATACCACACGGCTCCAGTCGGCTCTCCCACCACACCGAGGTCCACAGCGACACCAGGGCTGAGCACCAGCCTTGGCAGGAGAGGACTCTGCTGCCCAAGGCAAGCTCTGCAGCATCTTGAGACCTGCAACTGAGGTCACTCTGAAGTCTCTGAAGTCACTCTGCAAGAAGGACTAGGGTGTGCTGCAATTTGAGAGGGTGCAATTTCTCTCATATTGCTACCTGAGAGGTAGATGGGATAGACCTTGCTTTATGGCCATGCTGTGTTTCAGTTACTGGCACACAAGCACCAAATCCATCTGAGATGCCCTGTGGCATCTCAGGGCAGGCCCTTCTTGTAGGGCCTGTGTCCTATCTGCCAGCTGCATATGGTTGTGCTGTATACTCCAGACACCTAACGTGGCCATAGAGGCCTGGCTTTAGACCATTAAAATGAGTGTCCGCACTTTATTACAAATTTGCATGCAATGTTGGGGTAGGTTGGGGGTGCCTTATCCTTCATTGCTTTCAGGGGAGCTCTAGTAAATATAGTTGATGGACCCTAGACAGCCCTAGCTCTCCCAGTGCTACACACCCCTGTTTGGCCAGCTGAACAGCTCTGCATCCTCCACTGAGCTATTGGACTAAGGCCCTAATGCCCCTGGTATCACTCTGGGTGGCCAAGGATATTCCCCACCTAGACCCCAGCTAATACTCTGGAAGGATGTTGGTCCCTCACAACTGCTCAGTGAGAGCTTGCAGACACTTGCATGTGTCTAGAGCACCTCCAAAGTCACCAGGTGTTTGCATGGTCATAACTTCTGCCTGCTATCTCCACTGATTATATGGGAGCATAGACAAGGGCCTCTCATGCAGACATCTTTAGGTCTCATGCAGACCTAAAGCTGGACAAGACACATCCCTCCTGTGTGTTTGGGGTGTGCATGGGAGGGAGCTGTAACCCCTCAGCATTGAACACAGGATGATGCCAAGGTAGACCCAGCAGAACCACTACCCTAATCATACATAAATGATCCCCTTCTCTGTCACTGTCTACGTATCCTCTCTATTTATAGAACAGGAACAGGGACTTGCAGCAGGGAATAAATCCTCCTCTCTTGGAGCCCCATCCTGTGCTGGGACCAATTGTGCTGCAGGGATCTGTCTTGTTTAGAGAGGGAACAAAGGTGGTGAGTTATTCTACTTCTGAATTTTTCCCAGGTGTGCCTCTGCTGCCTTGCAGGAACTGTGAGCCCTGTGGGTATCCTGAAGGTGCACATGGGCAGGCATAGTAATGTCTTCCTCTGGGCCTCTTCTGCTCCTGAGCTGACCCAGGTGCCTGAGTCTAAGGGAGCCCATAGCAACCTGGCAGCACTGCGGAGACAGCTCCTCTGCAAAGAGCAGCAGGCCTCAGGGCACTGCCTGCAGGTGCCAAGATGAGAAGAGTGAGACAGAGCAAGACTACAGGCAGTCTGGAGTCGGAGGACAGCTGAGCTTGTTTGAGGAAAACTCCACAGCCCATAATATGGCAAGTCTCTGGCTGCTGTGCAATGTGGCTGAAGTTCCCAGCAGGATCTTCTAAAGCTAGCACACCACAGTGTGCAGAAGCAGGTACTGCAGACCAGGGATTGCCTGTCATCAGGGAGATGGGTAATCACCACTACTGTCTCTAGTGGACAGCCGCAAGGGTGTGAAGCTGGGGTGTGCAGAAATGCCTTCACAGGGCTGTACTTCAGAGCAGCATCCTTGGCTGGAAACAGTTCAGGCAGCAGAGTGGTGGTCAGGGAATTAGATGGGAACACTAACAGAGAGTGACTGCCCTGCATGGTTGCCAGCTAGGAGGGGTCATGCACAGGTGAAAGCTCTCCTGAGCACTTGTCTCTCTCCTTACCTCCCCTGGCAGAAGGATCGTGGCATTGCTCATTGTTTCTCTGCCTGTCCATGCTGCTCTTCCTCTTGCTCTGGGGCTCTCTGAGGACAGAGATTTCACCTGCAACTCATATACTGACCCTGAAGATCCTTACATGGATGCATCTCAACAGAAGCAAGCTATCCAAGCCCAGGGGGTCTCCAAGTAATGCAACCCAAGCAGATGGGGAATGAGCTAACGCTCTCCTTAAGGAGACATTGGACTATCTCACTGGTGTGACCTGCCATGTTCTGCAGTGCCCTCCAGCAGGGCACAGCTCTCCCACAGAGTCTTTGTCATACCTGCGAGCCTCATGGAGGAGCTGCAGAGTTGCTAAAGCTCTGGAAATGAGGTTTGTGGTTATATTGTGGCAGCTGAAATGTTCCTGATCTGACTTTGTCTTTAATGAAAGCTCTGAGACACTGCTTAGGTGTCAGCACCCATGTCATAGAGTCCTTGAACTTTGGCCATCTAGGTCAGGAGCCATGTCATGCCATCTGTCACACTCTGCATATCTGGGCTGAGAAAGAGAGAGGAGTTTGGAGATGTGTGTGTTGAAACTGGACTCCACCACAAGCTCAGTCAAGTCAAGATCAGCTCTCCTAGGTTTCCACTAAGCCATAGGGAGCTTCTGCAGATTCACTAGTGCTTACACCAGGAGGACTGAAAGAGAATTTCAGCCCTTTCAAAGAACACTCCCCAAGTGTGATGGGGCATTTAAGAACTACATGAATGCATAGCTAGACCCACCAACTGGAGGAACAACTGTCAAAGATGGAGAACAGCTTTGCGACTTTCATTGGAAGGAGGGTACAAACAGCAGAGCTAGTCACGCCCCACACTTGGGAGCTGACTTGGGAGCACAGTGCCTGGAGAGATGCAGGTAGTAAATGGATGTGAGGAGAGGGTCCAGCTCATCTAGGAAGGGCTGGGTCACCACTGCTCTCACACACCTATTTCTTTTCCTTGCTGTTCAAGCAAGGGAGATGAGGGAAGGTTCTTCTAGCCAGGAGAGAGCAAATGTGCATGTGTGTGCATGTGCCTATGAGAAATGGCAGAGGGTTGCTCAGACAAGTCCTAATGTTTTTCAGGAGAACATTGACAGTGCCCCGTGCCCAGAGGGAAAACGTGTCCCGTGGCACCTCCCTGATGAAATTCCTTCTCCTGGAATTCACAGACACGCGGGAGCTGCAGCTCTTGCACTTCTCTCACCATCACTGGGACTCTACCTAGCTGCCCTCTTGGAGTACTTCCTCATCATCATAGCCATAGTCTGCAATCACCACCTCCAAATCCCCAGGTATTTCTTTCTCCTTAGCCTCTCTCTCCTGGCCCTTAGCTCCATTTCTGCCACTGAGATCCCCAGATCCATGACCAGTTCCATCTGGAACACAAGGCTCATTTCCTTTTTAGGTTGTGCTGCACAGGTATTTTTCTTTTCTTCATAATGCCAGAATATTTTATTCTTAGTGTCATAGCCTACAACTGCTATGTTGCCATCTGCAAACCCCTACACTATGTGACACTCCCAGGCAGCACAGCTTGCATCAAAATGGCAGCAGCCACCTGGATCAGTGCTTTTCTCTATGCTGTGATGCACACTGCTACTACTTTCATGCTACCCTTCTGCAAAGGCAAGGTCCTGGATCAGTTCTTCTGTGAAATTACCCAGCTCCTCAAGCTTGCCTGCTCAAACTCCTGTCTCAGGGAAGCTGGCTTTCTTACATATGGTGATTTGCTATTTTTGGGATCTTTTCTTTTCATTGTCCTGTCCTATGTGCAGATCTTCTTGACGGCTGAGGATCCCCTCTGAGCAGGGACGGCACAATACCTTTTCCATATGCCTCCCTCACCTGGCTGTGGTCTCCCTGTTTATGAACACTGCAGTGTTTGCCTACCTGAAGCCCCTCTCCATCTCCTTCCCAGCTCTGGATCTGGCAGGGGCTGTCCTATACTCAATGGTGCCTCTGGCAATAAACCCTCTCATCTAAAGCATGAGGAACAAGGAGCTCAAATATGCACAGAGGAAACTAATGGAGTGGACATTATTTCAGCAGAAATAGCCTGCTCACTTTCTTCCACAAATGATTTCCAGGGTATCTCAAGCCAGGCTTATCTTTGGCTCAAGTTTGTTTAGAGGATTTTTTGCTCATCTTGCCTGCTATACATTTGTTTGTATACAAATGTTTTGATTAATCCAGACTCTCCTTAAATATTTATCTTTGTTCTCTGACCCAGAGACCTTGTGCAAATGAGGAGCGAGGCTCCCTGTGTTCCCAAACAAAATAAAGGAACCTGCAGAAAGTTGTTTGTCTCATCTCCTTTCTATGATCAGTTCTCTGTAGTCCCAGCAGCAGAGACTCCACGCCGAGGAGGTGGAAAGAAGAGTCCCAGCTCCTGGCTGTTCACACCCTCCCTGGGGATCCTCAGGACAGGGCCAGCTCTGTCCTCCCGGTGTTCTCAGTGTCTGTATCAAAGGTGAATACCCAGACCCAAACAGCCTCTGTCCTCTCCCAGACCCAACAGACGCCAGGTCATGGCTGTCTGCAAACCCCTGTGTTGGACACAGCCGTGGCAGGGCAGGGGTCAGGTGCTGGTGGGGACCTGTCAGAGCAGGAGGGCTGTGATGGGAACAGGGCATCAAGGGCTGTTGTAGGGATTGTGCTGGGGGGACATTTCCCGACCCCTGAATGCAGCCTTCCCAAGCAGTGTCTGCATAGTGGTGCTATGGGGCCACATGCAGGATAGTTGGGCTGAGGCATTGCAAGGACAGGGCACAGACGGGAGCCACGGCACTACTTGCTACTCCGCTTTGAAAGGGCAACTGCTCTTGCACAGAGCTGGAAGTGGCTCTCTGGGTCCTGTGCACCCTGGGTGGCTCATTAGGGTGAGCAGTGGATGAGGGCTTCAAAATGAAGCTCTGGGAGCTCCTTGGCAAGGACTTCCTGATGCTAATGTCACTTGCTTTGCTATGGCAGCCACCAGAGAGTGCCCTGGGGCTGCCCAGCTGTGGAGATGGCCACCAGACACTGCCCAAAGAGACACCAGATCAGTGCTTTTCATCCTTAGTATGTACTTTGCACACCAGAGTTTGTACAAGACTTCCTACAAGTTAGAGATCACTCCCAGCTATCACAGAATCACAGAATGGCTGAGGTTGGAAGGGACCTCTGGAGGTCATCTGCTTCAACCCCCCTGTTCAAGCAGGGCCACCTAGAGTTGGTTGCCCAGGACCGTGTCCAGATGGCTTTTGAATATCTCCACGGATGGAGAGTCTACAACCTCCCTGGGCAACCTGTGCCAGTGCTCTGTCACTCTCACAGTGAAAAAGTGTTTCCTGATGTTGAGGGAACCTCCTGTGTTATTCAGTTTGTGCCCATTGCCTTTGGCCCTGTCACTGGGCAACACTGATACAATTCTAACTTATGGGATCAAGTTTTTCTACGTGACATTCAAGCCCTTTGCTGTGCACAGGTAAACATCAGGCTAATGCTAAGTGTTACACTGAAGAGCTCTAAGCAAAAAGGATGCTGAGGCATTACTTTTATAGCAATATATTTCCATGTAACAGAGCAGTGGAGCACTGGTAGGGCCACGTTGCATTACTAAGATTTGGGTTTTCCCAGCTCTTACTGAAAAGCTCTTTGAATACCACAGCTGCGTGCTTGAGTTTTTATATGTCCTGAAATGCAATGGGTTTTAGAAGGGGAAATTAGCAATAGGAATAGCAGTTGAAGAGAATTCTGATTAATGTTTCCTATGTGTCCTGGTTTTGGCTGGGATGGAGTTGGTTTTCTTCCTGGTAGCCGGTATGGGGCTGTGTTTTGGGTCTAGGTTGAGAACAATGTCGATGATACACTGATGTTTTGGTTCTTGTTAAGTAGTGCTAAGTACTTGCTAAGTGGTGCTCACACTGGTCAAGGACTTTTCAGCTTCCCATGCTCTGCCAGGGGCATGGGAGGCTGGGAGGGGCACAGCTGGGGCAGCTGACTCAGACTGGGCGGGGACTATTCCATACCATGTGACGTCATGCTCAGTATATAAGCAGGGGAGTTGGCTGGGGAGGGGTTGGATTGCTGCTTGGGGGATGTGCTGGGCATTGGTCGGTGGGTGGTGAGCAATTGTACAGTGTACCGCTTGCTTTGTATTACTACTGTTCTTTTTTTTTTTTTATTTTACTTTAGTTATTAAACTGTTTTTATCTCAACCCACCAGTTTTTCTCCTTTTGCCCTTCCGATCCTCTTCCCCATCCCACCGGTGGGGGGTGAGCGAGCGGCTGCGTGGTGCTTAGTTGCTGGCTGGGGTTAAACCACGACACTATGCTAAGATATCTTTGTGAAGACAAGATGGAGACATACTAACAAAGCTGGAAAGGTACCTTATACATCATACATTAGCCTCAGTTAGATCCCTATGAGATCTCTGTACCGGGACAGATTGAACTACATGTAAAATTGTAAATAATGCAAAAAAAAAAAAAAGAAAAATATGCGTGTGGGGACATAAATCAATGGCAATAAACCCCAGAGCTATGTCTGCTTTTACTTAGGGCACCTGATATAGTAAGGAACTAAGATAAAGACCAAAGACTATATTTTTTATAATAAAACTCTAGGACACTTGGTAAAACCTTTCCATTTACAGAAATGTTTGGTATTTTAAGATTCTTTCCACTGTTTTCTTTTCTGCTTCCAAAGATGCAGAAAGATACAGCACCTGCATTTCATCTCTTTATTTGCTTCTGATGTCCACAAAGAATACTATGTTCTCTCATTTCAATTCAAAAGATGGCATAAAAAAACAAGGGTTATCCTGGTGGATAAAAAAAAATGACAACAGCATATTTCACTTGCAGTGAACTACAAAGTTAATGTCAGTGGCCAGCAGATCATAGCCGCAAGCACTTGGCGGGGCAGTGTGTAAGCAGATGGCCAGAGATGCAGTGGAGTGGAGAGCCCATCAGCACGGGTCAGGGCAGGAAGCAAATGGCAGGGGGCTGGCCACTGATATGGTGGACTGAAGGAGAAGGTTTTCTTTGGGGTCATGCACCAGGATGTTCTAGGGGAAAGCTTTCTGAGACACAAAGCATGAGAGCTGTCAGGTCCACGGGGGAAAATTCTTACTCTGATGTACTGTGGCATTATGGGAAGCCTTTCGGTGACTTCCTGAGGAACGCTTGGTTTTCCAAGGCACCACAGGCTTTCTGTGTCGTAACGAAGCACCATGGGGGAAGACTTCCTCAATTCTACAAAGTCAGAGCAGGGGAAGCTTTTCTGCATCGTTTGGAGTCAGCACGGGGGGAAATCTTTCTGTGATGTACCGAGGCAGCTCTCAGGAAGCCTTTCTATGTTGAACAGATATTAATTGTTATCGGTTCTGTTATTGTGGGTTGGTGACCCAGAGTGCTGGAAGCAGCCAGTTACGATTCCCAAGGAAACAGCTCTTAGGGCCTGGGCTGGGGGAGTGCAAGAGGGCACCACCCCAGCAGACTGGACCACCAGGGCAGCAAGCCTGGCCTCCTCACCATTTCCCCCAGCTCACGGTCTGACCTTCAAGGCACAGAGAGGTCTGGGCTCAGGGGACCAGTGCAGTGGTTTCAACTCCCTGCAGCACTGGAGCTCTGGCAGGTAAAAAGAGGAGTTGTGTGCAGTGAGGCTGGTGCCCTTCAGCTCCTTCTTCATTCCTGACTGTTAGCTGTGCTGGGAGAGAAGCAGCAAATAGTCTATTTGATGAGACCCTGGGTGAGCACCAGGGGGAACGGCACACAGAGGCCACGGCCAAGCCTGAGGCACATGCTCTGTCCTGGTGAAAAGTCCACCAGTCAAGTGTGAGTGACTCCTGTCCATATGAGCTGGTGGTATCCTTCCAGAATGTGAGGGGAAGGTGGCTGGTGACCAATTGATCTCAAAGGGCCTTTGGAGGCGCTGAGCCACTCCAGGGTCACTCTCGCACGTTCCTTCCTGGGAAGGAGCGTGGGGCTCTGCTGTTCAGTCATTTTCTGATGTGAACACTGAGCCCTATTTCCCAAAGGTCCCTGGAGCTCAGCCCAGCTGTCAGGAGAGTGGCCCAGTCCCAAAAGGCAAAAGCTGGAGGCTGGTTCCTTCTCTCCCATGTCAAAGAGTATAAAAAGGTGCAGGCGTCAGGAGCAGGAGCAGCAGGAGCAGGAGCAGGAGCAGCAAGATCAGGAGCAGTGGCAGCGGCCTTGACAGCCGTGGCAGGAGCAGGAGCAGGAGCAGGAGCAGCAGAAGCAGCGGCAGGAGCAGTTGCAGTGGCAGCAGTGGCAGCAGTGGCAGGAGCAGCAGCAGCATGCTGACGAGGTGGCCGAGTGGTGAAGGCGATGGACTGCTAATCCATTGTGCTCTGCACGCATGGGTTCGAATCCCATCCTCGTCGGTCAGCCCAGCAATGGTCAAACTTTCTGAATGTGAGCAGCTTGAGGTGTGCCCCCGAGTAAGCCCTTGTTTTGAGAGGAGAGTTGCCTGAAAAGAACTTGCAAGGTTTTGAAATGGCTCAGGACACACCTCAACCTCTTCTGTCTCCACGTAGGCAAGAGGAACAAGAAAGAAAAGAAGGAAGATCCAGGGAACTCACAGGACGGACGGTCAGCCTCTCCTCAGTCCCTGGGAAGATGATAGAGCAAAACATCCTGGAAGTAGTTTCCCAACATAGGCAGCACAGGAAGGTGTTTGGGAGTAGTAAGCATGGATTTATGAAGCAGCAGTCACGCTTAACCAAGCTGGTAGCCTTTGACAGTGAGGTGACTGGCTTGGTGGAGAAGGGAAGAGCAGCGGATGTTGTTTACCTTGCCTTCAGCAAGGCTCAACCAGCCACGGGAAGGAAAAACAAAATACGCATAAACTGCTCCCTGTCACAGAACATTGCAAGTAAGGCGCTTTCTTATGGCAGACATTGCTCTTACAGAATCTCAGAATCTCACAGAATCTCAGAATCGCTGGGGTTGCAAGGGACCTCCTGAGATGCTTTAGTCGAAGCCAGCTGCTCCAGCAGGGTCAACTTGAGCTGGTTGCTTAGGACATAGTCCTAAGTTGGGTTTTGAGTATCTCCAAGGATGGAGACTCCGCAACTTCTCTGGGCAACCTGGTCTGCTGTTTGACCCCCCTCATGGTAAGAAAGTGGTTTCTTGCCTTGAGATGGAATTTCACGTGTTTTAATTTGTGCCCATTGCCTCTTGCGCTGCCAGTTGGTACGAGTGAGAAGAGTCTGGCTCCCTCTTCACTCCCTTCCATCAGGTAGGGGAAGAATCCCAGCTCTCACAGCCTCCCCTCGTATTTCAGACACACCAAGCCCTTAACCAGTTGTGTGACAAAGCAGGGATCTGCAGGGAAGACTTCTGCCCCTCTACTCTGCTGAGACCCCACCTGCAGCACTGCCTCCAGCTCTGGAGTCCTCAGCAGAGGAAGGACATGGACCTGTTGGAGCGGGTCCAGAGGAGGGCCACAAAAATGGTCAGAGGGATGGAACACCTCTGCTATGCGGAAAGGCTGAAAGAGCTGGGGTTGTTCAGCCTGGAGAAGAGAAGGCTGCGGGGGGACCTCATTGCTGCCTTTCAGTACTTAAAGGGGGCTTATAAGAAAGATGGGGACAGACTTTTTAGCAGGGCCTCTAGCAACAGGACAAGGGGTAATGGTTTTAAACTAACAGAGGGTAGATTCGGACTAGATATAAGGAAGACATTTTTTACGATGAGGGTGGTGAAACACTGGAAGGGGTTGCCCAGAGAGGTGGTAGTTGCCTTGGATGTTTCCTTGGAATGTTTCCTTGGAAACATTCAAGGACAGGCTAGATGCGGCTCTGAGCAACCTGATCTAGTGGAAGATGTCCCTGCCAATTGCAGGGGGGGGTGGACCTTTACGGGTCCCTTCCATCCCAAACCATTCTATGATTCTATGAAGACCCGCGTGGAGGCAGGAGTAGCCAGCAGCCAGCCGTGCCACCAAGGGATGTGCTGTCCCGGGTGGTCAGGAGCGACTTGGCAGGGGTCAGGGGGACAGGGACAATCCAGCGTGGCTATGAAAGGCACAGAGGTGGCTGGAGCCTCTTCCTGCCCACACGACCTCCTCTCTCTTACACACATCTGCACTTCTGCCTCTCTGCCCACCCGCTTCCAACTCCCAGTCCCTGGACATTTCCCAGTAGTTTTGCACTTCCAAGGATGCCTTGTGGCTCATGGTGATCAGCACCTGTGAGCCGCGTGCCTGGGCACACCAGCATGCAAACAAGATGCGAGAAGAAGAGACTGGGGTTTGGCCAAGGGGCTCAGAGCTCAGGAGGCTGCTGACCCCCACCCCCCCACCCCCCCACCAGCCTCGCATATCCCTAAGGCCTGCGAGCCAGGTAAAGGCGACCACTGCCCGCGCTGCCAGACTAGTTGGGTCTGAATCCAGAGGGAGAGTTTGTGGGAGACGAGAAAGGGGCTGCCTGCTGCCGAGAGGTCAGCTTCTTCAGCAGCACCTTAGCCGCACCTGGCCGGCCTCAGGGAAGAGAAGAAGAGCAGAACTCTTTCTCATGGCCGGACGAGCTTGGAGGTTTGGACAGCCCAGAAGGATCCCTTTCTGTTTGGGGTAATAGAGGAATAGAACTTAAGAAGAAGACAGGAACGGCTGCACTGATCAGAAGCAGGGCATGGCCAGGCAAGCATCCTGAACGACAATCAATTCTTGAGTGACAGCCACGTTATCCCATCTTCCCTCTACCCTTCTCACCTTTCTTCCTCCCAGTACCACCCTGAACCCTCCCTTCCCTCATCTCTGGTTCCTCCCGCAAAACATCCCATACATCCCCCAAAACGTCCCGTACTGAGTCTCGTGCTGTCCTGTGATTCTCTTCCCCTGCACTCATCACAGTTGTCCAGTACTTACAGGCTGCTACAAAGAGCACAGAGACTCTCTCTTAACAAAGAGTCACATGGAGAGGCCAGGGAGAAACCGGGACAGGTTTCACCTTGATATGAGAAAGACATTTTTTACAGCGAGAACAATCATTGACTGCAAGAAGCTCTCCAGGGACGTGGTAGAGTCACCGTGACTGGAGGTTTTCAAGATGCGATTGGACAGGCTGCTAGACAATCTCATCTAGGCTCCCCTTCCCACGCAAGGGTGGACCAGCTATTCTTCGCCACCAAATGGGGTGATTCTATGATCCCGCTCCAACAGGTCCATGTCCTTCCTCTGCTGAGGACTCCAGAGCTGGAGGCAGTGCTGCAGGTGGGGTCTCAGCAGAGTAGAGGGGCAGAAGTCTTCCCTGCAGATCCCTGCTTTGTCACACAACTGGTTAAGGGCTTGGTGTGTCTGAAATACGAGGGGAGGCTGTGAGAGCTGGGATTCTTCCCCTACCTGATGGAAGGGAGTGAAGAGGGAGCCAGACTCTTCTCACTCGTACCAACTGGCAGCGCAAGAGGCAATGGGCACAAATTAAAACACGTGAAATTCCATCTCAAGGCAAGAAACCACTTTCTTACCATGAGGGGGGTCAAACAGCAGACCAGGTTGCCCAGAGAAGTTGCGGAGTCTCCATCCTTGGAGATACTCAAAACCCAACTTAGGACTATGTCCTAAGCAACCAGCTCAAGTTGACCCTGCTGGAGCAGCTGGCTTCGACTAAAGCATCTCAGGAGGTCCCTTGCAACCCCAGCGATTCTGAGATTCTGTGAACGGGGAAGGGCAATGTCTGCCATAAGAAAGCGCCTTACTTGCAATGTTCTGTGACAGGGAGCAGTTTATGCGTATTTTGTTTTTCCTTCCCGTGGCTGGTTGAGCCTTGCTGAAGGCAAGGTAAACAACATCCGCTGCTCTTCCCTTCTCCACCAAGCCAGTCACCTCACTGTCAAAGGCTACCAGCTTGGTTAAGCGTGACTGCTGCTTCATAAATCCATGCTTACTACTCCCAAACACCTTCCTGTGCTGCCTATGTTGGGAAACTACTTCCAGGATGTTTTGCTCTATCATCTTCCCAGGGACTGAGGAGAGGCTGACCGTCCGTCCTGTGAGTTCCCTGGATCTTCCTTCTTTTCTTTCTTGTTCCTCTTGCCCATGTGAAGACAGGAGAGGTTGAGGTGTGTCCTGAGCCACTTCAAAACCTTGCAAGTTCTTTTCAGGCAACTCTCCTCTCAAAACAAGAGCTTACTCGGGGGCACACCTCGAGCTGCTCACGCTCAGAACGTCTGACCATTGTTGGGCTGACCGACGAGGATGGGATTCGAACCCACGCATGAACAGTTGCGTATCCCATGCATAGTCTGTTGTGGATATGAAAAATCCCTGGGATTCACTTTCTGGGTTCTTAACAAAGGCTTTCCTAAAAATGTAGCCAGGGCCATCATTGGCTCTCATCAATGCAGCAGTCTGTTGAGTCCCTGCTGTAATCAGTGCAGCGCAAGGGACAATTCAAGAGAAAATTCGGGCTTCCTTCATACTCTGTTTTGTGGCTGTCGAGGTGTGCCGATGAGTAATGGGGCTCCTTCCACAAGAGCTCTCACCCCCAAACTGGCCTTATCTCCATTGCTATGGGATGTCAGGGGCGAAAGATGAGGTTCGCTCAAACCCAGGAACGAAGGAGAAACCCATAGTTTGACCAAGGGAGGAACTCTTTTGGATACTCAGCTGGTTGGGATTGGAGAAGGGGGGAGAATGAAACATGACTCTCTTGCACAGCTGATGCCCAATGTCTTTAATGAGAAAGTCAAAGGAAAATGGAAAAGACGAGAGGTTAAGCAATGCATTCTGGAGGCTGAGTAAAGCTCAGACAAGTGCTGCCATCTGAAGGAAAACCTCCACGCCAGGGATGCTGCTTTTCCAATTCCCCTTCAAGGCCCTGGCAACCACGTATCACCTAGACGCATTGCTACGGAAGGAAGGAGGAGGTATTTCATGGGGAGAATGAGGTAAAGCAGAGCAAGAGGGGGAAAGAGAGAGGCTTCCTTGGGAAGAGACGGAAGGCCAGCGCAGGCCCCTTCCTCCAGGCGGAGCGGTGGGAGCTCGGCTCCTCTGCAGACCATGGCCACGCTCTCAGGGCTGGCTGCAGGGCTTTCCTCGAGGCTCGTGGCGCTCGACCATGGGCAGGCAATCCTCCACGGGCTTCAGCATAAGAGATTGCCCCGCCCCAGAGGCCCGCAGAGCCCACGGCCCAGACCGGACCACCCAAAGCCCCCCAGCCCCAGGGAGCCCCCAGAAGCGATGGGCACACTGCCAGCGCTGAGAGAGCTCCCCACGGCAGCCGACGCGGTGGATCCCACGGCTGTGCTCTGAGGGGAGGAGCTGAGGATTGGGCCCGGCAGCGTCACCAGGACTGGCGGGGGCTGGATCGTAACGCTGGAGTCGGCGCACTTCAAGACGCAGGGCTCGTTGCAGCTGTTGGCAAGCGGGGCTGGGCCGCAGGCAGCTGGCCAGCACGGGCTGTAGCACGACATGTCTCGTGGAGGGAGGCGACCCTGCAAGACCGGGAGGGAGCAGAGGACATTAGCTGTCGGGCCCTTTTTCTGACCCCCGGCTTGGCTCCTCTGAGAACGAACAGTGCCTGGGAGCCCAGCAGAGAGAGATTTGGGACGGGGCACTTGTCAAGAAAGCTGTGTCCAGCAGTAGGGCCCACGATGGTGCCCTGCTGTGCTTTTGGCAGAACACCACCATGCACTCTCCTCTCCACCGCCTTAACCTCCTCGCTGCCTGCTCACACCCTGCCGTATCGGAAGACCTCTTCTCTCACCCGCCTGGGATGTCTCACCCACGGGGACCTGAGCTAACCTGGACGGAGTTACTTGCAACGCCCCCATGAAATGCAGGGTCCCACTTGGTAAGCATTCTCAAAGGCGGAAGCAGGGCCTTTTGGTGGGCCTGCGGCGGGTATGTGTTTGTAACTGAAGGGTGACCCGAGAGGGTGCGTCCAAAGGCAAGGAAGCTCCCCCTGTCCAAGTCAAGCTCCTTCGCAGCATGTAGCTCAGCCAGGCCCGCCTGCCCCATGGAGGCACTCTGCTCCCTCCGTTTGCTCCATTACCAAGGGTACCTCTGGAGGCTGAGAGGGTATTTCGCGACAATCCTTCCGCTCAGCCTTGAAGGCTTGGTAGGGAAGGCGCCCCAGAGAAGGTCCTCAGTAAGCCCCCTCCCGGTATGAGGAGATGGATGCCAGGTTTCTCACACTGGTTGAGCATAGCCTTGATGCTGTGGCCTTAGTCAGGGAAAGATTTTCTACTGCAGACCAAGAGGCTCCCTCTTCTTGGCATCGGGCTGTGTACTTCCTGATCATCAGCCCTTGTACCAGCATCAGTTTGTTCACTCAGCCAAACAGGTCTCCTTCTGTCCCCCCCCGCCCTTGAGACCCCTGGTCTTGTCAGGTCAGGCTCCTCTCACCCACTTCTCTCAGGAGGGGACATGTCTGAGCAAAAGGCAACAGGGCTCCTCAAGACAGCAGCCACTACGGAAGAAGACGTCTACGGTGGGACCAGCTCTCCTGAGGAAGCTCCTCGTCATGCCAATAATGCAGAAGGAGCATTGCTGAACTGCGGATGGGGGAGGCAGTGCCCGGACATTGCTTAGACAGCGCTGGCCGTATGTCCGGAGCCTTGGAAAGAACCACGGCTGGCAAAGAAACCAACCAATGCCCTGTTTGGCACCCTAGACCGTTCACCGAGGACAAGGGAGGCAAAGTACATGCAGCCCTCCCCTGAAAACTGTCCTGCCAACCGAGGAGACAAGAGGCAAAATGAAGTGAGACTTACCAACTTCACAGAGCAGAGGAAGGCACGAGGAGAGGATAGAGGAGCTGGGAGTTGGGCACGCTTTTATACTGCGGCCCAGAGCCCCAGGGGAGCTGAAAAATGACACAAACATGAAGCATGTTGAGAAACAGCAATTTTGGTTTCTCAAAGCTCTGCTGGCAGATGACAGACATGCCTCCTTTGCCTGAAACGCTTGGCTCCCTTTTCATCCTGGGTAGCACTGAAGTGATTTTGTTGATAGCAATTATGTTTCTTCCCCAGACCAACGCTCGTTTGCGGTCTCACTCCAGTTGCTGGTGAAGCCTTGCAGCAGATCCGGGCCATGAGCAGGAGCTGTGCGCCTCCTGCCCTTCCTGGGCAGCATGGCCACCACTTACACAGGACTTTGCCTGTGGAGCACGCCTGAAGGCCGCTCAGAAGGGTCTCTCTTTGACGGGCTGAGGCCGACCCTGAGCAACACCAGTGCCTGCAGGCTATGCAGCTGGTCAGAGCCCAGCCAAGCCTCCACAGGATGGCTGTTCCGCTGAGGGACAGAGAACGGAGGAGACTCAGATCCCCGGGGTGACTGGAAGGTGATGGTCAAACAAGGCCCTCCTGCGGTCTGGAGAGAAAGCCTGTTGTGTGCAGGGATGGGGACACTGAGGCCATTGCTGGAGTGGGTCAGGCTACTCAGTGGCAGATCTCTGCTGCCCTCGGGCCTCAGTGATGCACACACTTTCCAGCCCTGCAAAGGGTGCCCAGCAGTTCAGCCGTTGTCTCCAGTCAGGGAAGGCCAGCGTGTTTTCGTTGGGAACTGCACAGCCCTTGCCTTGCCTGCCCGGACTTTACTCATTACTCTCCCGAGGAGAAGCAAGGGCTCAACGTGGCCCTGGAGAGCGATGAAGGAGCCTGCTGACTCATGCCTGAAAGTGAGCCATCACCAAGTGGACCTGTTTGCTTCGGCGCAGTCTTCCCAAACAACGCTCATCTTTGCATCATTGCCGGGTGGCTTGTTCAGGTCACTGACCCAGAGGGTCTGGCTTGTTTTCCCTGGCTCAGGGACAGATTGGCACATTCAGGGCCCTTTAATTGCAAGGTGGCACCAGCAGGCCACCTCAGGGTCACCTGTGAGTCACCAAAAAGTGCTGAGGCACTATGAGAGACCTCAGCGCCACCTGGGTGCGAATCGTCCATGCACTGGCATCAGGGGCTCTGGGGGGAAATGGATTCAGACGTGCAGAGGACCCTGGGCGCAACCTCATGTCCGCATTCCTGCAGCAATGCAGCTTTTTGTACGGTGTTGTCATGGCTGTTAGCGTCTTGCCCAACCGCTTGGTGACTCCTTGAAATCCTGTCATGCTCCTTGGTGAAACAGCAGCCAAAGGAGGACAGCACGGACGTGCCCTGACGTTCCCACTGCCGGACGTTTCTGGAGCACAGACCAAATCGAGGAAAGTTGCCGCCCCTGTGTGTCCAGGGCCTGGCGAGCCTGCTTTTTTGACGGACCGGCGTGACAGACCACCAGACTGAGGCTGCAGCACTGCATGGCACCAGATGGTGCCCCCTGCTACCCTACGAGACATGGAGGAGACTGTGCCGGTCTGGAAAGGTCGGGGGGGAACTCAAAGGCCAGGCCAGCCCTATGGCTCCTCTGTTGCCAGCCGGTGCACTAATGGATGAGTGCTCAAACCGCTGATGTACACGCAGCAAACGCCAAAGGCCACGGTGGGTAAGGAGAGAAGCTGAGTACAGCCTTGCTGCGCCTCCCTGCGCCTCCCTCTCTGCTTTCCCTTCGGGCAATTGAGAGGTCGGTCGTGCAAAGAGGGGCAGACGCCAGGACAGACACTCTGCTCCTCACATAGCCTCCTTTGCCGCCAGACAGGAGCATGACACAGCCCGTCACAGCTCTGCTACAGCAGGCAGTGAGTACCATCGCTGGGCTGCTCTCCTCCTTGGCCTGCCATCCTGCCCCGCTGCTGGATGCGGGAAGGGTGGGGAAGCATTCCTCTACCACAAGAGGAGCCTGGCATTTGCTGCGCCTGAGCAAAGCTGAGGCAGCGGGAGAGGGCGCGTGCACCCACCTGCCTCAGCAGGCGTGTGGTAACACCTGAGGGCAGGAAGCGGACAGCACAGGCCCATCCTTGCTCCGCAAGATGCCTTCTGCTTTGAACTGCAGCCGCAAGAGGACGTGTCCTTCCCGCGGCTGGCAAGGCAACCAAAAGCGAAAAGCACCCTCAGTCAAATGCCTGTGAGGTTACTCCTCAGCCACTTTGACCTTGCACCCTTGGGACTGACGACCCACCTTGAGAATGAGAGCTGACAGATTTCCATAGAACAAGGCCGTTTTGTTTCCCCCTTCCCCTTTTTTTTTCCTTTCTTTTGAGGACACCACAGAGCTACCTGGCCACCTCTAGGAACGGTCCCAGTGCCCCCAGCCCTTCACGCAGTGGCTCTTCTCTCCATTACACAGAGGGGCCTTCTTTGGCCTTCGGCTTCCAACCACCTCTGGGGATGGGAGTCCCCTCCTTTCCGTGTCCCTCGGCCAGGCAGGCATCCAGACAGGGCTCGGCTGATTGCTGAGCCCTTCCATGGCCCTGCGGGGCCTTGTGTTTCTCAGGGTCAGCCTCAGCCCTTCAACAGGAGACCCACGTGAGTGGCCTTTGTCAGGAGTGCTCCACAGATGAAGGCCTGACTGATAGTGGTAGTCACGTTCCCCAGCAAGGATGTGCACAACCCACACACAGGGCCTGGAGCTACTGAAACCCTTTCCTGGGAACTGGCACGGGACCTCGAATGACCGTTGCTTTGAGGAGCCAGCATGCAATGCATCACTGTGCTCTCACCCAAGAGGGAAATGCAAGCCAGACACGTTCTTCATCTCTTGGCTGCGCTTTGCAAGCCTCCAATTGCTCTTTGTTTACGTGCTTCAGAAAGAAGGTGTGTTCCAGCTCTCCTGAGGCGCTGGCTCACCATATAAAAAGCCTGTGCCACTCCGGGCCCTTCCATCCACATCTCTTCCCTTGCTCTCCACGGTGAACTTGGTAAGGCTGAACTCACTCCTTCTCTTCCTGCTGGTAGGATTTCTGTCAGGGGGACTGCTTCCCTTCTCTGCGTGGTCCTTCTGATACGTGGTCCAGGCTTGAAAATACACTGTGCTTCCCTCTTGTGGGAGGTGAGTTGGTGAGGGAAGAGGGAAGGCTTTGCTCCCTTCCCAGAGGGAGTCGGTTGGGCTCCTCAGTAGCAGTGGCTCTGCCGAAGTCTGAGGCTGGACGACCAGTCCTGTCTAACCGGTCACCAGGTGCTTCCTCCCCCATCCGTAGTGCAGCGCCATGCCCTGGTCACTCTTGGCACGGAAAGGAACTTTCCAGGGAGATGTGGCCCTACCCAGGCACTGTTCGTTCTCAGAGGAGCCAAGCCGGGGGTCAGAAAAAGGGCCCGACAGCTAATGTCCTCTGCTCCCTCCCGGTCTTGCAGGGTCGCCTCCCTCCACGAGACATGTCGTGCTACAGCCCGTGCTGGCCAGCTGCCTGCGGCCCAGCCCCGCTTGCCAACAGCTGCAACGAGCCCTGCGTCTTGAAGTGCGCCGACTCCAGCGTTACGATCCAGCCCCCGCCAGTCCTGGTGACGCTGCCGGGCCCAATCCTCAGCTCCTCCCCTCAGAGCACAGCCGTGGGATCCACCGCGTCGGCTGCCGTGGGGAGCTCTCTCAGCGCTGGCAGTGTGCCCATCGCTTCTGGGGGCTCCCTGGGGCTGGGGGGCTTTGGGTGGTCCGGTCTGGGCCGTGGGCTCTGCGGGCCTCTGGGGCGGGGCAATCTCTTATGCTGAAGCCCGTGGAGGATTGCCTGCCCGTGGTCGAGTGCAGGCCTTGTAGCCAGCCCTGAGAGCGTGGCCATGGTCTGCAGAGGAGCCGAGCTCCCACCGCTCCGCCTGGAGGAAGGGGCCTGCGCTGGCCTTCCGTCTCTTCCCAAGGAAGCCTCTCTCTTTCCCCCTCTTGCTCTGCTTTACCTCATTCTCCCCATGAAATACCTCCTCCTTCCTTCCGTAGCAATGCGTCTAGGTGATACGTGGTTGCCAGGGCCTTGAAGGGGAATTGGAAAAGCAGCATCCCTGGCGTGGAGGTTTTCCTTCAGATGGCAGCACTTGTCTGAGCTTTACTCAGCCTCCAGAATGCATTGCTTAAGCTCTCGTCTTTTCCATTTTCCTTTGACTTTCTCATTAAAGACATTGGGCATCAGCTGTGCAAGAGAGTCATGTTTCATTCTCCCCCCTTCTCCAATCCCAACCAGCTGAGTATCCAAAAGAGTTCCTCCCTTGGTCAAACTATGGGTTTCTCCTTCGTTCCTGGGTTTGAGCGAACCTCATCTTTCGCCCCTGACATCCCATAGCAATGGAGATAAGGCCAGTTTGGGGGTGAGAGCTCTTGTGGAAGGAGCCCCATTACTCATCGGCACACCTCGACAGCCACAAAACAGAGTATGAAGGAAGCCCGAATTTTCTCTTGAATTGTCCCTTGCGCTGCACTGATTACAGCAGGGACTCAACAGACTGCTGCATTGATGAGAGCCAATGATGGCCCTGGCTACATTTTTAGGAAAGCCTTTGTTAAGAACCCAGAAAGTGAATCCCAGGGATTTTTCATATCCAGAACTGGGAGTGCCCGCACTCTGGGGAAGGAGGTCGGCAGAGCATTGCATTTCCCAGGACAGTCCTCCCTCCTGCCGTGAGCTCTCGTCCTAGAGGCAATCCTGAATCTGCCAGTCCTCCTTGTTGACGTGCTGCCACAATTACAGGCCCATGGGGTGGGCTGGGGCCGGAGAAACTACTCGGAGTGGCCAGGGTGCCAGTGGTTCTGGTCCCAGCGCCCCAGGCTGTGCACTGTTCCCCTTTGTCCAGGACCGGAATTAACCAGGCGGAGGAGAAAGAGAGGCTCCCAGGGCCCTGCCATCGGTGTCCCTCTCACAGTGTGCAATCCCATACCCACCCTTCTGCTATCCACCAGGGGCAGCAAGCCTGGCCTCCTCACCATTTCCCCCAGCTCACGGTCTGACCTTCAAGGCACAGAGAGGTCTGGGCTCAGGGGACCAGTGCAGTGGTTTCAACTCCCTGCAGCACTGGAGCTCTGGCAAGTAAAAAGAGGAGTTGTGTGCAGTGAGGCTGGTGCCCTTCAGCTCCTTCTTCATTCCTGACTGTTAGCTGTGCTGGGAGAGAAGCAGCAAATAGTCTATTTGATGAGACCCTGGGTGAGCACCAGGGGGAACGGCACACAGAGGCCACGGCCAAGCCTGAGGCACATGCTCTGTCCTGGTGAAAAGTCCACCAGTCAAGTGTGAGTGACTCCTGTCCATATGAGCTGGTGGTATCCTTCCAGAATGTGAGGGGAAGGTGGCTGGTGACCAATTGATCTCAAAGGGCCTTTGGAGGCGCTGAGCCACTCCAGGGTCACTCTCGCACGTTCCTTCCTGGGAAGGAGCGTGGGGCTCTGCTGTTCAGTCATTTTCTGATGTGAACACTGAGCCCTATTTCCCAAAGGTCCCTGGAGCTCAGCCCAGCTGTCAGGAGAGTGGCCCAGTCCCAAAAGGCAAAAGCTGGAGGCTGGTTCCTTCTCTCCCATGTCAAAGAGTATAAAAAGGTGCAGGCGTCAGGAGCAGGAGCAGCAGGAGCAGGAGCAGGAGCAGCAAGATCAGGAGCAGTGGCAGCGGCCTTGACAGCCGTGGCAGGAGCAGGAGCAGGAGCAGGAGCAGCAGAAGCAGCGGCAGGAGCAGTTGCAGTGGCAGCAGTGGCAGCAGTGGCAGGAGCAGCAGCAGCATGCTGACGAGGTGGCCGAGTGGTGAAGGCGATGGACTGCTAATCCATTGTGCTCTGCACGCATGGGTTCGAATCCCATCCTCGTCGGTCAGCCCAGCAATGGTCAGACTTTCTGAGTGTGAGCAGCTTGAGGTGTGCCCCCGAGTAAGCCCTTGTTTTGAGAGGAGAGTTGCCTGAAAAGAACTTGCAAGGTTTTGAAGTGGCTCAGGACACACCTCAACCTCTTCTGTCTCCACGTAGGCAAGAGGAACAAGAAGGAAAAGAAGGAAGATCCAGGGAACTCACAGGACGGACGGTCAGCCTCTCCTCAGTCCCTGGGAAGATGATAGAGCAAAACATCCTGGAAGTAGTTTCCCAACATAGGCAGCACAGGAAGGTGTTTGGGAGTAGTAAGCATGGATTTATGAAGCAGCAGTCACGCTTAACCAAGCTGGTAGCCTTTGACAGTGAGGTGACTGGCTTGCTGGAGAAGGGAAGAGCAGCGGATGTTGTTTACCTTGCCTTCAGCAAGGCTCAACCAGCCACGGGAAGGAAAAACAAAATACGCATAAACTGCTCCCTGTCACAGAACATTGCAAGTAAGGCGCTTTCTTATGGCAGACATTGCTCTTACAGAATCTCAGAATCTCACAGAATCTCAGAATCGCTGGGGTTGCAAGGGACCTCCTGAGATGCTTTAGTCGAAGCCAGCTGCTCCAGCAGGGTCAACTTGAGCTGGTTGCTTAGGACATAGTCCTAAGTTGGGTTTTGAGTATCTCCAAGGATGGAGACTCCGCAACTTCTCTGGGCAACCTGGTCTGCTGTTTGACCCCCCTCATGGTAAGAAAGTGGTTTCTTGCCTTGAGATGGAATTTCACGTGTTTTAATTTGTGCCCATTGCCTCTTGCGCTGCCAGTTGGTACGAGTGAGAAGAGTCTGGCTCCCTCTTCACTCCCTTCCATCAGGTAGGGGAAGAATCCCAGCTCTCACAGCCTCCCCTCGTATTTCAGACACACCAAGCCCTTAACCAGTTGTGTGACAAAGCAGGGATCTGCAGGGAAGACTTCTGCCCCTCTACTCTGCTGAGACCCCACCTGCAGCACTGCCTCCAGCTCTGGAGTCCTCAGCAGAGGAAGGACATGGACCTGTTGGAGCGGGTCCAGAGGAGGGCCACAAAAATGGTCAGAGGGATGGAACACCTCTGCTATGCGGAAAGGCTGAAAGAGCTGGGGTTGTTCAGCCTGGAGAAGAGAAGGCTGCGGGGGGACCTCATTGCTGCCTTTCAGTACTTAAAGGGGGCTTATAAGAAAGATGGGGACAGACTTTTTAGCAGGGCCTCTAGCAACAGGACAAGGGGTAATGGTTTTAAACTAACAGAGGGTAGATTCGGACTAGATATAAGGAAGACATTTTTTACGATGAGGGTGGTGAAACACTGGAAGGGGTTGCCCAGAGAGGTGGTAGTTGCCTTGGATGTTTCCTTGGAATGTTTCCTTGGAAACATTCAAGGACAGGCTAGATGCGGCTCTGAGCAACCTGATCTAGTGGAAGATGTCCCTGCCAATTGCAGGGGGGGTGGACCTTTACGGGTCCCTTCCATCCCAAACCATTCTATGATTCTATGAAGACCCGCGTGGAGGCAGGAGTAGCCAGCAGCCAGCCGTGCCACCAAGGGATGTGCTGTCCCGGGTGGTCAGGAGCGACTTGGCAGGGGTCAGGGGGACAGGGACAATCCAGCGTGGCTATGAAAGGCACAGAGGTGGCTGGAGCCTCTTCCTGCCCACACGACCTCCTCTCTCTTACACACATCTGCACTTCTGCCTCTCTGCCCACCCGCTTCCAACTCCCAGTCCCTGGACATTTCCCAGTAGTTTTGCACTTCCAGGGATGCCTTGTGGCTCATGGTGATCAGCACCTGTGAGCCGCGTGCCTGGGCACACCAGCATGCAAACAAGATGCGAGAAGAAGAGACTGGGGTTTGGCCAAGGGGCTCAGAGCTCAGGAGGCTGCTGACCCCCACCCCCCCCACCCCCCCACCAGCCTCGTATATCCCTAAGGCCTGCGAGCCAGGTAAAGGCGACCACTGCCCGCGCTGCCAGACTAGTTGGGTCTGAATCCAGAGGGAGAGTTTGTGGGAGACGAGAAAGGGGCTGCCTGCTGCCAAGAGGTCAGCTTCTTCAGCAGCACCTTAGCCGCACCTGGCCGGCCTCAGGGAAGAGAAGAAGAGCAGAACTCTTTCTCATGGCCGGACGAGCTTGGAGGTTTGGACAGCCCAGAAGGATCCCTTTCTGTTTGGGGTAATAGAGGAATAGAACTTAAGAAGAAGACAGGAACGGCTGCACTGATCAGAAGCAGGGCATGGCCAGGCAAGCATCCTGAACGACAATCAATTCTTGAGTGACAGCCACGTTATCCCATCTTCCCTCTACCCTTCTCACCTTTCTTCCTCCCAGTACCACCCTGAACCCTCCCTTCCCTCATCTCTGGTTCCTCCCGCAAAACATCCCATACATCCCCCAAAACGTCCCGTACTGAGTCTCGTGCTGTCCTGTGATTCTCTTCCCCTGCACTCATCACAGTTGTCCAGTACTTACAGGCTGCTACAAAGAGCACAGAGACTCTCTCTTAACAAAGAGTCACATGGAGAGGCCAGGGAGAAACCGGGACAGGTTTCACCTTGATATGAGAAAGACATTTTTTACAGCGAGAACAATCATTGACTGCAAGAAGCTCTCCAGGGACGTGGTAGAGTCACCGTGACTGGAGGTTTTCAAGATGCGATTGGACAGGCTGCTAGACAATCTCATCTAGGCTCCCCTTCCCACGCAAGGGTGGACCAGCTATTCTTCGCCACCAAATGGGGTGATTCTATGATCCCGCTCCAACAGGTCCATGTCCTTCCTCTGCTGAGGACTCCAGAGCTGGAGGCAGTGCTGCAGGTGGGGTCTCAGCAGAGTAGAGGGGCAGAAGTCTTCCCTGCAGATCCCTGCTTTGTCACACAACTGGTTAAGGGCTTGGTGTGTCTGAAATACGAGGGGAGGCTGTGAGAGCTGGGATTCTTCCCCTACCTGATGGAAGGGAGTGAAGAGGGAGCCAGACTCTTCTCACTCGTACCAACTGGCAGCGCAAGAGGCAATGGGCACAAATTAAAACACGTGAAATTCCATCTCAAGGCAAGAAACCACTTTCTTACCATGAGGGGGGTCAAACAGCAGACCAGGTTGCCCAGAGAAGTTGCGGAGTCTCCATCCTTGGAGATACTCAAAACCCAACTTAGGACTATGTCCTAAGCAACCAGCTCAAGTTGACCCTGCTGGAGCAGCTGGCTTCGACTAAAGCATCTCAGGAGGTCCCTTGCAACCCCAGCGATTCTGAGATTCTGTGAACGGGGAAGGGCAATGTCTGCCATAAGAAAGCGCCTTACTTGCAATGTTCTGTGACAGGGAGCAGTTTATGCGTATTTTGTTTTTCCTTCCCGTGGCTGGTTGAGCCTTGCTGAAGGCAAGGTAAACAACATCCGCTGCTCTTCCCTTCTCCACCAAGCCAGTCACCTCACTGTCAAAGGCTACCAGCTTGGTTAAGCGTGACTGCTGCTTCATAAATCCATGCTTACTACTCCCAAACACCTTCCTGTGCTGCCTATGTTGGGAAACTACTTCCAGGATGTTTTGCTCTATCATCTTCCCAGGGACTGAGGAGAGGCTGACCGTCCGTCCTGTGAGTTCCCTGGATCTTCCTTCTTTTCTTTCTTGTTCCTCTTGCCCATGTGAAGACAGGAGAGGTTGAGGTGTGTCCTGAGCCACTTCAAAACCTTGCAAGTTCTTTTCAGGCAACTCTCCTCTCAAAACAAGAGCTTACTCGGGGGCACACCTCGAGCTGCTCACGCTCAGAACGTCTGACCATTGTTGGGCTGACCGACGAGGATGGGATTCGAACCCACGCATGAACAGTTGCGTATCCCATGCATAGTCTGTTGTGGATATGAAAAATCCCTGGGATTCACTTTCTGGGTTCTTAACAAAGGCTTTCCTAAAAATGTAGCCAGGGCCATCATTGGCTCTCATCAATGCAGCAGTCTGTTGAGTCCCTGCTGTAATCAGTGCAGCGCAAGGGACAATTCAAGAGAAAATTCGGGCTTCCTTCATACTCTGTTTTGTGGCTGTCGAGGTGTGCCGATGAGTAATGGGGCTCCTTCCACAAGAGCTCTCACCCCCAAACTGGCCTTATCTCCATTGCTATGGGATGTCAGGGGCGAAAGATGAGGTTCGCTCAAACCCAGGAACGAAGGAGAAACCCATAGTTTGACCAAGGGAGGAACTCTTTTGGATACTCAGCTGGTTGGGATTGGAGAAGGGGGGAGAATGAAACATGACTCTCTTGCACAGCTGATGCCCAATGTCTTTAATGAGAAAGTCAAAGGAAAATGGAAAAGACGAGAGGTTAAGCAATGCATTCTGGAGGCTGAGTAAAGCTCAGACAAGTGCTGCCATCTGAAGGAAAACCTCCACGCCAGGGATGCTGCTTTTCCAATTCCCCTTCAAGGCCCTGGCAACCACGTATCACCTAGACGCATTGCTACGGAAGGAAGGAGGAGGTATTTCATGGGGAGAATGAGGTAAAGCAGAGCAAGAGGGGGAAAGAGAGAGGCTTCCTTGGGAAGAGACGGAAGGCCAGCGCAGGCCCCTTCCTCCAGGCGGAGCGGTGGGAGCTCGGCTCCTCTGCAGACCATGGCCACGCTCTCAGGGCTGGCTGCAGGGCTTTCCTCGAGGCTCGTGGCGCTCGACCATGGGCAGGCAATCCTCCACGGGCTTCAGCATAAGAGATTGCCCCGCCCCAGAGGCCCGCAGAGCCCACGGCCCAGACCGGACCACCCAAAGCCCCCCAGCCCCAGGGAGCCCCCAGAAGCGATGGGCACACTGCCAGCGCTGAGAGAGCTCCCCACGGCAGCCGACGCGGTGGATCCCACGGCTGTGCTCTGAGGGGAGGAGCTGAGGATTGGGCCCGGCAGCGTCACCAGGACTGGCGGGGGCTGGATCGTAACGCTGGAGTCGGCGCACTTCAAGACGCAGGGCTCGTTGCAGCTGTTGGCAAGCGGGGCTGGGCCGCAGGCAGCTGGCCAGCACGGGCTGTAGCACGACATGTCTCGTGGAGGGAGGCGACCCTGCAAGACCGGGAGGGAGCAGAGGACATTAGCTGTCGGGCCCTTTTTCTGACCCCCGGCTTGGCTCCTCTGAGAACGAACAGTGCCTGGGAGCCCAGCAGAGAGAGATTTGGGACGGGGCACTTGTCAAGAAAGCTGTGTCCAGCAGTAGGGCCCACGATGGTGCCCTGCTGTGCTTTTGGCAGAACACCACCATGCACTCTCCTCTCCACCGCCTTAACCTCCTCGCTGCCTGCTCACACCCTGCCGTATCGGAAGACCTCTTCTCTCACCCGCCTGGGATGTCTCACCCACGGGGACCTGAGCTAACCTGGACGGAGTTACTTGCAACGCCCCCATGAAATGCAGGGTCCCACTTGGTAAGCATTCTCAAAGGCGGAAGCAGGGCCTTTTGGTGGGCCTGCGGCGGGTATGTGTTTGTAACTGAAGGGTGACCCGAGAGGGTGCGTCCAAAGGCAAGGAAGCTCCCCCTGTCCAAGTCAAGCTCCTTCGCAGCATGTAGCTCAGCCAGGCCCGCCTGCCCCATGGAGGCACTCTGCTCCCTCCGTTTGCTCCATTACCAAGGGTACCTCTGGAGGCTGAGAGGGTATTTCGCGACAATCCTTCCGCTCAGCCTTGAAGGCTTGGTAGGGAAGGCGCCCCAGAGAAGGTCCTCAGTAAGCCCCCTCCCGGTATGAGGAGATGGATGCCAGGTTTCTCACACTGGTTGAGCATAGCCTTGATGCTGTGGCCTTAGTCAGGGAAAGATTTTCTACTGCAGACCAAGAGGCTCCCTCTTCTTGGCATCGGGCTGTGTACTTCCTGATCATCAGCCCTTGTACCAGCATCAGTTTGTTCACTCAGCCAAACAGGTCTCCTTCTGTCCCCCCCGCCCTTGAGACCCCTGGTCTTGTCAGGTCAGGCTCCTCTCACCCACTTCTCTCAGGAGGGGACATGTCTGAGCAAAAGGCAACAGGGCTCCTCAAGACAGCAGCCACTACGGAAGAAGACGTCTACGGTGGGACCAGCTCTCCTGAGGAAGCTCCTCGTCATGCCAATAATGCAGAAGGAGCATTGCTGAACTGCGGATGGGGGAGGCAGTGCCCGGACATTGCTTAGACAGCGCTGGCCGTACGTCCGGAGCCTTGGAAAGAACCACGGCTGGCAAAGAAACCAACCAATGCCCTGTTTGGCACCCTAGACCGTTCACCGAGGACAAGGGAGGCAAAGTACATGCAGCCCTCCCCTGAAAACTGTCCTGCCAACCGAGGAGACAAGAGGCAAAATGAAGTGAGACTTACCAACTTCACAGAGCAGAGGAAGGCACGAGGAGAGGATAGAGGAGCTGGGAGTTGGGCACGCTTTTATACTGCGGCCCAGAGCCCCAGGGGAGCTGAAAAATGACACAAACATGAAGCATGTTGAGAAACAGCAATTTTGGTTTCTCAAAGCTCTGCTGGCAGATGACAGACATGCCTCCTTTGCCTGAAACGCTTGGCTCCCTTTTCATCCTGGGTAGCACTGAAGTGATTTTGTTGATAGCAATTATGTTTCTTCCCCAGACCAACGCTCGTTTGCGGTCTCACTCCAGTTGCTGGTGAAGCCTTGCAGCAGATCCGGGCCATGAGCAGGAGCTGTGCGCCTCCTGCCCTTCCTGGGCAGCATGGCCACCACTTACACAGGACTTTGCCTGTGGAGCACGCCTGAAGGCCGCTCAGAAGGGTCTCTCTTTGACGGGCTGAGGCCGACCCTGAGCAACACCAGTGCCTGCAGGCTATGCAGCTGGTCAGAGCCCAGCCAAGCCTCCACAGGATGGCTGTTCCGCTGAGGGACAGAGAACGGAGGAGACTCAGATCCCCGGGGTGACTGGAAGGTGATGGTCAAACAAGGCCCTCCTGCGGTCTGGAGAGAAAGCCTGTTGTGTGCAGGGATGGGGACACTGAGGCCATTGCTGGAGTGGGTCAGGCTACTCAGTGGCAGATCTCTGCTGCCCTCGGGCCTCAGTGATGCACACACTTTCCAGCCCTGCAAAGGGTGCCCAGCAGTTCAGCCGTTGTCTCCAGTCAGGGAAGGCCAGCGTGTTTTCGTTGGGAACTGCACAGCCCTTGCCTTGCCTGCCCGGACTTTACTCATTACTCTCCCGAGGAGAAGCAAGGGCTCAACGTGGCCCTGGAGAGCGATGAAGGAGCCTGCTGACTCATGCCTGAAAGTGAGCCATCACCAAGTGGACCTGTTTGCTTCGGCGCAGTCTTCCCAAACAACGCTCATCTTTGCATCATTGCCGGGTGGCTTGTTCAGGTCACTGACCCAGAGGGTCTGGCTTGTTTTCCCTGGCTCAGGGACAGATTGGCACATTCAGGGCCCTTTAATTGCAAGGTGGCACCAGCAGGCCACCTCAGAGTCACCTGTGAGTCACCAAAAAGTGCTGAGGCACTATGAGAGACCTCAGCGCCACCTGGGTGCAAATCGTCCATGCACTGGCATCAGGGGCTCTGGGGGAAATGGATTCAGACGTGCAGAGGACCCTGGGCGCAACCTCATGTCCGCATTCCTGCAGCAATGCAGCTTTTTGTACGGTGTTGTCATGGCTGTTAGCGTCTTGCCCAACCGCTTGGTGACTCCTTGAAATCCTGTCATGCTCCTTGGTGAAACAGCAGCCAAAGGAGGACAGCACGGACGTGCCCTGACGTTCCCACTGCCGGACGTTTCTGGAGCACAGACCAAATCGAGGAAAGTTGCCGCCCCTGTGTGTCCAGGGCCTGGCGAGCCTGCTTTTTTGACGGACCGGCGTGACAGACCACCAGACTGAGGCTGCAGCACTGCATGGCACCAGATGGTGCCCCCTGCTACCCTACGAGACATGGAGGAGACTGTGCCGGTCTGGAAAGGTCGGGGGGGAACTCAAAGGCCAGGCCAGCCCTATGGCTCCTCTGTTGCCAGCCGGTGCACTAATGGATGAGTGCTCAAACCGCTGATGTACACGCAGCAAACGCCAAAGGCCACGGTGGGTAAGGAGAGAAGCTGAGTACAGCCTTGCTGCGCCTCCCTGCGCCTCCCTCTCTGCTTTCCCTTCGGGCAATTGAGAGGTCGGTCGTGCAAAGAGGGGCAGACGCCAGGACAGACACTCTGCTCCTCACATAGCCTCCTTTGCCGCCAGACAGGAGCATGACACAGCCCGTCACAGCTCTGCTACAGCAGGCAGTGAGTACCATCGCTGGGCTGCTCTCCTCCTTGGCCTGCCATCCTGCCCCGCTGCTGGATGCGGGAAGGGTGGGGAAGCATTCCTCTACCACAAGAGGAGCCTGGCATTTGCTGCGCCTGAGCAAAGCTGAGGCAGCGGGAGAGGGCGCGTGCACCCACCTGCCTCAGCAGGCGTGTGGTAACACCTGAGGGCAGGAAGCGGACAGCACAGGCCCATCCTTGCTCCGCAAGATGCCTTCTGCTTTGAACTGCAGCCGCAAGAGGACGTGTCCTTCCCGCGGCTGGCAAGGCAACCAAAAGCGAAAAGCACCCTCAGTCAAATGCCTGTGAGGTTACTCCTCAGCCACTTTGACCTTGCACCCTTGGGACTGACGACCCACCTTGAGAATGAGAGCTGACAGATTTCCATAGAACAAGGCCGTTTTGTTTCCCCCTTCCCCTTTTTTTTTCCTTTCTTTTGAGGACACCACAGAGCTACCTGGCCACCTCTAGGAACGGTCCCAGTGCCCCCAGCCCTTCACGCAGTGGCTCTTCTCTCCATTACACAGAGGGGCCTTCTTTGGCCTTCGGCTTCCAACCACCTCTGGGGATGGGAGTCCCCTCCTTTCCGTGTCCCTCGGCCAGGCAGGCATCCAGACAGGGCTCGGCTGATTGCTGAGCCCTTCCATGGCCCTGCGGGGCCTTGTGTTTCTCAGGGTCAGCCTCAGCCCTTCAACAGGAGACCCACATGAGTGGCCTTTGTCAGGAGTGCTCCACAGATGAAGGCCTGACTGATAGTGGTAGTCACGTTCCCCAGCAAGGATGTGCACAACCCACACACAGGGCCTGGAGCTACTGAAACCCTTTCCTGGGAACTGGCACGGGACCTCGAATGACCGTTGCTTTGAGGAGCCAGCATGCAATGCATCACTGTGCTCTCACCCAAGAGGGAAATGCAAGCCAGACACGTTCTTCATCTCTTGGCTGCGCTTTGCAAGCCTCCAATTGCTCTTTGTTTACGTGCTTCAGAAAGAAGGTGTGTTCCAGCTCTCCTGAGGCGCTGGCTCACCATATAAAAAGCCTGTGCCACTCCGGGCCCTTCCATCCACATCTCTTCCCTTGCTCTCCACGGTGAACTTGGTAAGGTTGAACTCACTCCTTCTCTTCCTGCTGGTAGGATTTCTGTCAGGGGGACTGCTTCCCTTCTCTGCGTGGTCCTTCTGATACGTGGTCCAGGCTTGAAAATACACTGTGCTTCCCTCTTGTGGGAGGTGAGTTGGTGAGGGAAGAGGGAAGGCTTTGCTCCCTTCCCAGAGGGAGTCGGTTGGGCTCCTCAGTAGCAGTGGCTCTGCTGAAGTCTGAGGCTGGACGACCAGTCCCGTCTAACCGGTCACCAGGTGCTTCCTCCCCCATCCGTAGTGCAGCGCCATGCCCTGGTCACTCTTGGCACGGAAAGGAACTTTCCAGGGAGATGTGGCCCTACCCAGGCACTGTTCGTTCTCAGAGGAGCCAAGCCGGGGGTCAGAAAAAGGGCCCGACAGCTAATGTCCTCTGCTCCCTCCCGGTCTTGCAGGGTCGCCTCCCTCCACGAGACATGTCGTGCTACAGCCCGTGCTGGCCAGCTGCCTGCGGCCCAGCCCCGCTTGCCAACAGCTGCAACGAGCCCTGCGTCTTGAAGTGCGCCGACTCCAGCGTTACGATCCAGCCCCCGCCAGTCCTGGTGACGCTGCCGGGCCCAATCCTCAGCTCCTCCCCTCAGAGCACAGCCGTGGGATCCACCGCGTCGGCTGCCGTGGGGAGCTCTCTCAGCGCTGGCAGTGTGCCCATCGCTTCTGGGGGCTCCCTGGGGCTGGGGGGCTTTGGGTGGTCCGGTCTGGGCCGTGGGCTCTGCGGGCCTCTGGGGCGGGGCAATCTCTTATGCTGAAGCCCGTGGAGGATTGCCTGCCCGTGGTCGAGTGCAGGCCTTGTAGCCAGCCCTGAGAGCGTGGCCATGGTCTGCAGAGGAGCCGAGCTCCCACCGCTCCGCCTGGAGGAAGGGGCCTGCTCTGGCCTTCCGTCTCTTCCCAAGGAAGCCTCTCTCTTTCCCCCTCTTGCTCTGCTTTACCTCATTCTCCCCATGAAATACCTCCTCCTTCCTTCCGTAGCAATGCGTCTAGGTGATACGTGATTGCCAGAGCCTTGAAGGGGAATTGGAAAAGCAGCATCCCTGGCGTGGAGGTTTTCCTTCAGATGGCAGCACTTGTCTGAGCTTTACTCAGCCTCCAGAATGCATTGCTTAAGCTCTCATCTTTTCCATTTTCCTTTGACTTTCTCATTAAAGACATTGGGCATCAGCTGTGCAAGAGAGTCATGTTTCATTCTCCCCCCTTCTCCAATCCCAACCAGCTGAGTATCCAAAAGAGTTCCTCCCTTGGTCAAACTATGGGTTTCTCCTTCGTTCCTGGGTTTGAGCGAACCTCATCTTTCGCCCCTGACATCCCATAGCAATGGAGATAAGGCCAGTTTGGGGGTGAGAGCTCTTGTGGAAGGAGCCCCATTACTCATCGGCACACCTCGACAGCCACAAAACAGAGTATGAAGGAAGCCCGAATTTTCTCTTGAATTGTCCCTTGCGCTGCACTGATTACAGCAGGGACTCAACAGACTGCTGCATTGATGAGAGCCAATGATGGCCCTGGCTACATTTTTAGGAAAGCCTTTGTTAAGAACCCAGAAAGTGAATCCCAGGGATTTTTCATATCCAGAACTGGGAGTGCCCGCACTCTGGGGAAGGAGGTCGGCAGAGCATTGCATTTCCCAGGACAGTCCTCCCTCCTGCCGTGAGCTCTCGTCCTAGAGGCAATCCTGAATCTGCCAGTCCTCCTTGTTGACGTGCTGCCACAATTACAGGCCCATGGGGTGGGCTGGGGCCGGAGAAACTACTCGGAGTGGCCAGGGTGCCAGTGGTTCTGGTCCCAGCGCCCCAGGCTGTGCACTGTTCCCCTTTGTCCAGGACCGGAATTAACCAGGCGGAGGAGAAAGAGAGGCTCCCAGGGCCCTGCCATCGGTGTCCCTCTCACAGTGTGCAATCCCATACCCACCCTTCTGCTATCCACCAGGGGCAGCAAGCCTGGCCTCCTCACCATTTCCCCCAGCTCACGGTCTGACCTTCAAGGCACAGAGAGGTCTGGGCTCAGGGGACCAGTGCAGTGGTTTCAACTCCCTGCAGCACTGGAGCTCTGGCAGGTAAAAAGAGGAGTTGTGTGCAGTGAGGCTGGTGCCCTTCAGCTCCTTCTTCATTCCTGACTGTTAGCTGTGCTGGGAGAGAAGCAGCAAATAGTCTATTTGATGAGACCCTGGGTGAGCACCAGGGGGAACGGCACACAGAGGCCACGGCCAAGCCTGAGGCACATGCTCTGTCCTGGTGAAAAGTCCACCAGTCAAGTGTGAGTGACTCCTGTCCATATGAGCTGGTGGTATCCTTCCAGAATGTGAGGGGAAGGTGGCTGGTGACCAATTGATCTCAAAGGGCCTTTGGAGGCGCTGAGCCACTCCAGGGTCACTCTCGCACGTTCCTTCCTGGGAAGGAGCGTGGGGCTCTGCTGTTCAGTCATTTTCTGATGTGAACACTGAGCCCTATTTCCCAAAGGTCCCTGGAGCTCAGCCCAGCTGTCAGGAGAGTGGCCCAGTCCCAAAAGGCAAAAGCTGGAGGCTGGTTCCTTCTCTCCCATGTCAAAGAGTATAAAAAGGTGCAGGCGTCAGGAGCAGGAGCAGCAGGAGCAGGAGCAGGAGCAGCAAGATCAGGAGCAGTGGCAGCGGCCTTGACAGCCGTGGCAGGAGCAGGAGCAGGAGCAGGAGCAGCAGAAGCAGCGGCAGGAGCAGTTGCAGTGGCAGCAGTGGCAGCAGTGGCAGGAGCAGCAGCAGCATGCTGACGAGGTGGCCGAGTGGTGAAGGCGATGGACTGCTAATCCATTGTGCTCTGCACGCATGGGTTCGAATCCCATCCTCGTCGGTCAGCCCAGCAATGGTCAGACTTTCTGAGTGTGAGCAGCTTGAGGTGTGCCCCCGAGTAAGCCCTTGTTTTGAGAGGAGAGTTGCCTGAAAAGAACTTGCAAGGTTTTGAAGTGGCTCAGGACACACCTCAACCTCTTCTGTCTCCACGTAGGCAAGAGAAACAAGAAGGAAAAGAAGGAAGATCCAGGGAACTCACAGGACGGACGGTCAGCCTCTCCTCAGTCCCTGGGAAGATGATAGAGCAAAACATCCTGGAAGTAGTTTCCCAACATAGGCAGCACAGGAAGGTGTTTGGGAGTAGTAAGCATGGATTTATGAAGCAGCAGTCACGCTTAACCAAGCTGGTAGCCTTTGACAGTGAGGTGACTGGCTTGGTGGAGAAGGGAAGAGCAGCGGATGTTGTTTACCTTGCCTTCAGCAAGGCTCAACCAGCCACGGGAAGGAAAAACAAAATACGCATAAACTGCTCCCTGTCACAGAACATTGCAAGTAAGGCGCTTTCTTATGGCAGACATTGCTCTTACAGAATCTCAGAATCTCACAGAATCTCAGAATCGCTGGGGTTGCAAGGGACCTCCTGAGATGCTTTAGTCGAAGCCAGCTGCTCCAGCAGGGTCAACTTGAGCTGGTTGCTTAGGACATAGTCCTAAGTTGGGTTTTGAGTATCTCCAAGGATGGAGACTCCGCAACTTCTCTGGGCAACCTGGTCTGCTGTTTGACCCCCCTCATGGTAAGAAAGTGGTTTCTTGCCTTGAGATGGAATTTCACGTGTTTTAATTTGTGCCCATTGCCTCTTGCGCTGCCAGTTGGTACGAGTGAGAAGAGTCTGGCTCCCTCTTCACTCCCTTCCATCAGGTAGGGGAAGAATCCCAGCTCTCACAGCCTCCCCTCGTATTTCAGACACACCAAGCCCTTAACCAGTTGTGTGACAAAGCAGGGATCTGCAGGGAAGACTTCTGCCCCTCTACTCTGCTGAGACCCCACCTGCAGCACTGCCTCCAGCTCTGGAGTCCTCAGCAGAGGAAGGACATGGACCTGTTGGAGCGGGTCCAGAGGAGGGCCACAAAAATGGTCAGAGGGATGGAACACCTCTGCTATGCGGAAAGGCTGAAAGAGCTGGGGTTGTTCAGCCTGGAGAAGAGAAGGCTGCGGGGGGACCTCATTGCTGCCTTTCAGTACTTAAAGGGGGCTTATAAGAAAGATGGGGACAGACTTTTTAGCAGGGCCTCTAGCAACAGGACAAGGGGTAATGGTTTTAAACTAACAGAGGGTAGATTCGGACTAGATATAAGGAAGACATTTTTTACGATGAGGGTGGTGAAACACTGGAAGGGGTTGCCCAGAGAGGTGGTAGTTGCCTTGGATGTTTCCTTGGAATGTTTCCTTGGAAACATTCAAGGACAGGCTAGATGCGGCTCTGAGCAACCTGATCTAGTGGAAGATGTCCCTGCCAATTGCAGGGGGGGTGGACCTTTACGGGTCCCTTCCATCCCAAACCATTCTATGATTCTATGAAGACCCGCGTGGAGGCAGGAGTAGCCAGCAGCCAGCCGTGCCACCAAGGGATGTGCTGTCCCGGGTGGTCAGGAGCGACTTGGCAGGGGTCAGGGGGACAGGGACAATCCAGCGTGGCTATGAAAGGCACAGAGGTGGCTGGAGCCTCTTCCTGCCCACACGACCTCCTCTCTCTTACACACATCTGCACTTCTGCCTCTCTGCCCACCCGCTTCCAACTCCCAGTCCCTGGACATTTCCCAGTAGTTTTGCACTTCCAGGGATGCCTTGTGGCTCATGGTGATCAGCACCTGTGAGCCGCGTGCCTGGGCACACCAGCATGCAAACAAGATGCGAGAAGAAGAGACTGGGGTTTGGCCAAGGGGCTCAGAGCTCAGGAGGCTGCTGACCCCCACCCCCCCACCCCCCCCCCAGCCTCGCATATCCCTAAGGCCTGCGAGCCAGGTAAAGGCGACCACTGCCCGCGCTGCCAGACTAGTTGGGTCTGAATCCAGAGGGAGAGTTTGTGGGAGACGAGAAAGGGGCTGCCTGCTGCCGAGAGGTCAGCTTCTTCAGCAGCACCTTAGCCGCACCTGGCCGGCCTCAGGGAAGAGAAGAAGAGCAGAACTCTTTCTCATGGCCGGACGAGCTTGGAGGTTTGGACAGCCCAGAAGGATCCCTTTCTGTTTGGGGTAATAGAGGAATAGAACTTAAGAAGAAGACAGGAACGGCTGCACTGATCAGAAGCAGGGCATGGCCAGGCAAGCATCCTGAAGGGCAATCAATTCTTGAGTGACAGCCACGTTATCCCATCTTCCCTCTACCCTTCTCACCTTTCTTCCTCCCAGTACCACCCTGAACCCTCCCTTCCCTCATCTCTGGTTCCTCCCGCAAAACATCCCATACATCCCCCAAAACGTCCCGTACTGAGTCTCGCGCTGTCCTGTGATTCTCTTCCCCTGCACTCATCACAGTTGTCCAGTACTTACGGGCTGCTACAAAGAGCACAGAGACTCTCTCTTAACAAAGAGTCACATGGAGAGGCCAGGGAGAAACCGGGACAGGTTTCACCTTGATATGAGAAAGACATTTTTTACAGCGAGAACAATCATTGACTGCAAGAAGCTCTCCAGGGACGTGGTAGAGTCACCGTGACTGGAGGTTTTCAAGATGCGATTGGACAGGCTGCTAGACAGTCTCATCTAGGCTCCCCTTCCCACGCAAGGGTGGACCAGCTATTCTTCGCCACCAAATGGGGTGATTCTATGATCCTATGAACCCAGGAACGAAGGAGAAACCCATAGTTTGACCAAGGGAGGAACTCTTTTGGATACTCAGCTGGTTGGGATTGGAGAAGGGGGGAGAATGAAACATGACTCTCTTGCACAGCTGATGCCCAATGTCTTTAATGAGAAAGTCAAAGGAAAATGGAAAAGACGAGAGGTTAAGCAATGCATTCTGGAGGCTGAGTAAAGCTCAGACAAGTGCTGCCATCTGAAGGAAAACCTCCACGCCAGGGATGCTGCTTTTCCAATTCCCCTTCAAGGCCCTGGCAACCACGTATCACCTAGACGCATTGCTACGGAAGGAAGGAGGAGGTATTTCATGGGGAGAATGAGGTAAAGCAGAGCAAGAGGGGGAAAGAGAGAGGCTTCCTTGGGAAGAGACGGAAGGCCAGCGCAGGCCCCTTCCTCCAGGCGGAGCGGTGGGAGCTCGGCTCCTCTGCAGACCATGGCCACGCTCTCAGGGCTGGCTGCAGGGCTTTCCTCGAGGCTCGTGGCGCTCGACCATGGGCAGGCAATCCTCCACGGGCTTCAGCATAAGAGATTGCCCCGTCCCAGAGGCCCGCAGAGCCCGCGGCCCAGACCGGACCACCCAAAGCCCCCCAGCCCCAGGGAGCCCCCAGAAGCGATGGGCACACTGCCAGCGCTGAGAGAGCTCCCCACGGCAGCCGACGCGGTGGATCCCACGGCTGTGCTCTGAGGGGAGGAGCTGAGGATTGGGCCCGGCAGCGTCACCAGGACTGGCGGGGGCTGGATCGTAACGCTGGAGTCGGCGCACTTCAAGACGCAGGGCTCGTTGCAGCTGTTGGCAAGCGGGGCTGGGCCGCAGGCAGCTGGCCAGCACGGGCTGTAGCACGACATGTCTCGTGGAGGGAGGCGACCCTGCAAGACCGGGAGGGAGCAGAGGACATTAGCTGTCGGGCCCTTTTTCTGACCCCCGGCTTGGCTCCTCTGAGAACGAACAGTGCCTGGGAGCCCAGCAGAGAGAGATTTGGGACGGGGCACTAGTCAAGAAAGCTGTGTCCAGCAGTAGGGCCCACGATGGTGCCCTGCTGTGCTTTTGGCAGAACACCACCATGCACTCTCCTCTCCACCGCCTTAACCTCCTCGCTGCCTGCTCACACCCTGCCGTATCGGAAGACCTCTTCTCTCACCCGCCTGGGATGTCTCACCCACGGGGACCTGAGCTAACCTGGACGGAGTTACTTGCAACGCCCCCATGAAATGCAGGGTCCCACTTGGTAAGCATTCTCAAAGGCGGAAGCAGGGCCTTTTGGTGGGCCTGCGGCGGGTATGTGTTTGTAACTGAAGGGTGACCCGAGAGGGTGCGTCCAAAGGCAAGGAAGCTCCCCCTGTCCAAGTCAAGCTCCTTCGCAGCATGTAGCTCAGCCAGGCCCGCCTGCCCCATGGAGGCACTCTGCTCCCTCCGTTTGCTCCATTACCAAGGGTACCTCTGGAGGCTGAGAGGGTATTTCGCGACAATCCTTCCGCTCAGCCTTGAAGGCTTGGTAGGGAAGGCGCCCCAGAGAAGGTCCTCAGTAAGCCCCCTCCCGGTATGAGGAGATGGATGCCAGGTTTCTCACACTGGTTGAGCATAGCCTTGATGCTGTGGCCTTAGTCAGGGAAAGATTTTCTACTGCAGACCAAGAGGCTCCCTCTTCTTGGCATCGGGCTGTGTACTTCCTGATCATCAGCCCTTGTACCAGCATCAGTTTGTTCACTCAGCCAAACAGGTCTCCTTCTGTCCCCCCCGCCCTTGAGACCCCTGGTCTTGTCAGGTCAGGCTCCTCTCACCCACTTCTCTCAGGAGGGGACATGTCTGAGCAAAAGGCAACAGGGCTCCTCAAGACAGCAGCCACTACGGAAGAAGACGTCTACGGTGGGACCAGCTCTCCTGAGGAAGCTCCTCGTCATGCCAATAATGCAGAAGGAGCATTGCTGAACTGCGGATGGGGGAGGCAGTGCCCGGACATTGCTTAGACAGCGCTGGCCGTACGTCCGGAGCCTTGGAAAGAACCACGGCTGGCAAAGAAACCAACCAATGCCCTGTTTGGCACCCTAGACCGTTCACCGAGGACAAGGGAGGCAAAGTACATGCAGCCCTCCCCTGAAAACTGTCCTGCCAACCGAGGAGACAAGAGGCAAAATGAAGTGAGACTTACCAACTTCACAGAGCAGAGGAAGGCACGAGGAGAGGATAGAGGAGCTGGGAGTTGGGCACGCTTTTATACTGCGGCCCAGAGCCCCAGGGGAGCTGAAAAATGACACAAACATGAAGCATGTTGAGAAACAGCAATTTTGGTTTCTCAAAGCTCTGCTGGCAGATGACAGACATGCCTCCTTTGCCTGAAACGCTTGGCTCCCTTTTCATCCTGGGTAGCACTGAAGTGATTTTGTTGATAGCAATTATGTTTCTTCCCCAGACCAACGCTCGTTTGCGGTCTCACTCCAGTTGCTGGTGAAGCCTTGCAGCAGATCCGGGCCATGAGCAGGAGCTGTGCGCCTCCTGCCCTTCCTGGGCAGCATGGCCACCACTTACACAGGACTTTGCCTGTGGAGCACGCCTGAAGGCCGCTCAGAAGGGTCTCTCTTTGACGGGCTGAGGCCGACCCTGAGCAACACCAGTGCCTGCAGGCTATGCAGCTGGTCAGAGCCCAGCCAAGCCTCCACAGGATGGCTGTTCCGCTGAGGGACAGAGAACGGAGGAGACTCAGATCCCCGGGGTGACTGGAAGGTGATGGTCAAACAAGGCCCTCCTGCGGTCTGGAGAGAAAGCCTGTTGTGTGCAGGGATGGGGACACTGAGGCCATTGCTGGAGTGGGTCAGGCTACTCAGTGGCAGATCTCTGCTGCCCTCGGGCCTCAGTGATGCACACACTTTCCAGCCCTGCAAAGGGTGCCCAGCAGTTCAGCCGTTGTCTCCAGTCAGGGAAGGCCAGCGTGTTTTCGTTGGGAACTGCACAGCCCTTGCCTTGCCTGCCCGGACTTTACTCATTACTCTCCCGAGGAGAAGCAACGGCTCAACGTGGCCCTGGAGAGCGATGAAGGAGCCTGCTGACTCATGCCTGAAAGTGAGCCATCACCAAGTGGACCTGTTTGCTTCGGCGCAGTCTTCCCAAACAACGCTCATCTTTGCATCATTGCCGGGTGGCTTGTTCAGGTCACTGACCCAGAGGGTCTGGCTTGTTTTCCCTGGCTCAGGGACAGATTGGCACATTCAGGGCCCTTTAATTGCAAGGTGGCACCAGCAGGCCACCTCAGGGTCACCTGTGAGTCACCAAAAAGTGCTGAGGCACTATGAGAGACCTCAGCGCCACCTGGGTGCGAATCGTCCATGCACTGGCATCAGGGGCTCTGGGGGAAATGGATTCAGACGTGCAGAGGACCCTGGGCGCAACCTCATGTCCGCATTCCTGCAGCAATGCAGCTTTTTGTACGGTGTTGTCATGGCTGTTAGCGTCTTGCCCAACCGCTTGGTGACTCCTTGAAATCCTGTCATGCTCCTTGGTGAAACAGCAGCCAAAGGAGGACAGCACGGACGTGCCCTGACGTTCCCACTGCCGGACGTTTCTGGAGCACAGACCAAATCGAGGAAAGTTGCCGCCCCTGTGTGTCCAGGGCCTGGCGAGCCTGCTTTTTTGACGGACCGGCGTGACAGACCACCAGACTGAGGCTGCAGCACTGCATGGCACCAGATGGTGCCCCCTGCTACCCTACGAGACATGGAGGAGACTGTGCCGGCTCACCATATAAAAAGCCTGTGCCACTCCGGGCCCTTCCATCCACATCTCTTCCCTTGCTCTCCACGGTGAACTTGGTAAGGCTGAACTCACTCCTTCTCTTCCTGCTGGTAGGATTTCTGTCAGGGGGACTGCTTCCCTTCTCTGCGTGGTCCTTCTGATACGTGGTCCAGGCTTGAAAATACACTGTGCTTCCCTCTTGTGGGAGGTGAGTTGGTGAGGGAAGAGGGAAGGCTTTGCTCCCTTCCCAGAGGGAGTCGGTTGGGCTCCTCAGTAGCAGTGGCTCTGCTGAAGTCTGAGGCTGGACGACCAGTCCCGTCTAACCGGTCACCAGGTGCTTCCTCCCCCATCCGTAGTGCAGCGCCATGCCCTGGTCACTCTTGGCACGGAAAGGAACTTTCCAGGGAGATGTGGCCCTACCCAGGCACTGTTCGTTCTCAGAGGAGCCAAGCCGGGGGTCAGAAAAAGGGCCCGACAGCTAATGTCCTCTGCTCCCTCCCGGTCTTGCAGGGTCGCCTCCCTCCACGAGACATGTCGTGCTACAGCCCGTGCTGGCCAGCTGCCTGCGGCCCAGCCCCGCTTGCCAACAGCTGCAACGAGCCCTGCGTCTTGAAGTGCGCCGACTCCAGCGTTACGATCCAGCCCCCGCCAGTCCTGGTGACGCTGCCGGGCCCAATCCTCAGCTCCTCCCCTCAGAGCACAGCCGTGGGATCCACCGCGTCGGCTGCCGTGGGGAGCTCTCTCAGCGCTGGCAGTGTGCCCATCGCTTCTGGGGGCTCCCTGGGGCTGGGGGGCTTTGGGTGGTCCGGTCTGGGCCGTGGGCTCTGCGGGCCTCTGGGGCGGGGCAATCTCTTATGCTGAAGCCCGTGGAGGATTGCCTGCCCGTGGTCGAGTGCAGGCCTTGTAGCCAGCCCTGAGAGCGTGGCCATGGTCTGCAGAGGAGCCGAGCTCCCACCGCTCCGCCTGGAGGAAGGGGCCTGCGCTGGCCTTCCGTCTCTTCCCAAGGAAGCCTCTCTCTTTCCCCCTCTTGCTCTGCTTTACCTCATTCTCCCCATGAAATACCTCCTCCTTCCTTCCGTAGCAATGCGTCTAGGTGATACGTGATTGCCAGAGCCTTGAAGGGGAATTGGAAAAGCAGCATCCCTGGCGTGGAGGTTTTCCTTCAGATGGCAGCACTTGTCTGAGCTTTACTCAGCCTCCAGAATGCATTGCTTAAGCTCTCGTCTTTTCCATTTTCCTTTGACTTTCTCATTAAAGACATTGGGCATCAGCTGTGCAAGAGAGTCATGTTTCATTCTCCCCCCTTCTCCAATCCCAACCAGCTGAGTATCCAAAAGAGTTCCTCCCTTGGTCAAACTATGGGTTTCTCCTTCGTTCCTGGGTTTGAGCGAACCTCATCTTTCGCCCCTGACATCCCATAGCAATGGAGATAAGGCCAGTTTGGGGGTGAGAGCTCTTGTGGAAGGAGCCCCATTACTCATCGGCACACCTCGACAGCCACAAAACAGAGTATGAAGGAAGCCCGAATTTTCTCTTGAATTGTCCCTTGCGCTGCACTGATTACAGCAGGGACTCAACAGACTGCTGCATTGATGAGAGCCAATGATGGCCCTGGCTACATTTTTAGGAAAGCCTTTGTTAAGAACCCAGAAAGTGAATCCCAGGGATTTTTCATATCCAGAACTGGGAGTGCCCGCACTCTGGGGAAGGAGGTCGGCAGAGCATTGCATTTCCCAGGACAGTCCTCCCTCCTGCCGTGAGCTCTCGTCCTAGAGGCAATCCTGAATCTGCCAGTCCTCCTTGTTGACGTGCTGCCACAATTACAGGCCCATGGGGTGGGCTGGGGCCGGAGAAACTACTCGGAGTGGCCAGGGTGCCAGTGGTTCTGGTCCCAGCGCCCCAGGCTGTGCACTGTTCCCCTTTGTCCAGGACCGGAATTAACCAGGCGGAGGAGAAAGAGAGGCTCCCAGGGCCCTGCCATCGGTGTCCCTCTCACAGTGTGCAATCCCATACCCACCCTTCTGCTATCCACCAGGGGCAGCAAGCCTGGCCTCCTCACCATTTCCCCCAGCTCACGGTCTGACCTTCAAGGCACAGAGAGGTCTGGGCTCAGGGGACCAGTGCAGTGGTTTCAACTCCCTGCAGCACTGGAGCTCTGGCAGGTAAAAAGAGGAGTTGTGTGCAGTGAGGCTGGTGCCCTTCAGCTCCTTCTTCATTCCTGACTGTTAGCTGTGCTGGGAGAGAAGCAGCAAATAGTCTATTTGATGAGACCCTGGGTGAGCACCAGGGGGAACGGCACACAGAGGCCACGGCCAAGCCTGAGGCACATGCTCTGTCCTGGTGAAAAGTCCACCAGTCAAGTGTGAGTGACTCCTGTCCATATGAGCTGGTGGTATCCTTCCAGAATGTGAGGGGAAGGTGGCTGGTGACCAATTGATCTCAAAGGGCCTTTGGAGGCGCTGAGCCACTCCAGGGTCACTCTCGCACGTTCCTTCCTGGGAAGGAGCGTGGGGCTCTGCTGTTCAGTCATTTTCTGATGTGAACACTGAGCCCTATTTCCCAAAGGTCCCTGGAGCTCAGCCCAGCTGTCAGGAGAGTGGCCCAGTCCCAAAAGGCAAAAGCTGGAGGCTGGTTCCTTCTCTCCCATGTCAAAGAGTATAAAAAGGTGCAGGCGTCAGGAGCAGGAGCAGCAGGAGCAGGAGCAGGAGCAGCAAGATCAGGAGCAGTGGCAGCGGCCTTGACAGCCGTGGCAGGAGCAGGAGCAGGAGCAGGAGCAGCAGAAGCAGCGGCAGGAGCAGTTGCAGTGGCAGCAGTGGCAGCAGTGGCAGGAGCAGCAGCAGCATGCTGACGAGGTGGCCGAGTGGTGAAGGCGATGGACTGCTAATCCATTGTGCTCTGCACGCATGGGTTCGAATCCCATCCTCGTCGGTCAGCCCAGCAATGGTCAGACTTTCTGAGTGTGAGCAGCTTGAGGTGTGCCCCCGAGTAAGCCCTTGTTTTGAGAGAAGAGTTGCCTGAAAAGAACTTGCAAGGTTTTGAAGTGGCTCAGGACACACCTCAACCTCTTCTGTCTCCACGTAGGCAAGAGGAACAAGAAGGAAAAGAAGGAAGATCCAGGGAACTCACAGGACGGACGGTCAGCCTCTCCTCAGTCCCTGGGAAGATGATAGAGCAAAACATCCTGGAAGTAGTTTCCCAACATAGGCAGCACAGGAAGGTGTTTGGGAGTAGTAAGCATGGATTTATGAAGCAGCAGTCACGCTTAACCAAGCTGGTAGCCTTTGACAGTGAGGTGACTGGCTTGGTGGAGAAGGGAAGAGCAGCGGATGTTGTTTACCTTGCCTTCAGCAAGGCTCAACCAGCCACGGGAAGGAAAAACAAAATACGCATAAACTGCTCCCTGTCACAGAACATTGCAAGTAAGGCGCTTTCTTATGGCAGACATTGCTCTTACAGAATCTCAGAATCTCACAGAATCTCAGAATCGCTGGGGTTGCAAGGGACCTCCTGAGATGCTTTAGTCGAAGCCAGCTGCTCCAGCAGGGTCAACTTGAGCTGGTTGCTTAGGACATAGTCCTAAGTTGGGTTTTGAGTATCTCCAAGGATGGAGACTCCGCAACTTCTCTGGGCAACCTGGTCTGCTGTTTGACCCCCCTCATGGTAAGAAAGTGGTTTCTTGCCTTGAGATGGAATTTCACGTGTTTTAATTTGTGCCCATTGCCTCTTGCGCTGCCAGTTGGTACGAGTGAGAAGAGTCTGGCTCCCTCTTCACTCCCTTCCATCAGGTAGGGGAAGAATCCCAGCTCTCACAGCCTCCCCTCGTATTTCAGACACACCAAGCCCTTAACCAGTTGTGTGACAAAGCAGGGATCTGCAGGGAAGACTTCTGCCCCTCTACTCTGCTGAGACCCCACCTGCAGCACTGCCTCCAGCTCTGGAGTCCTCAGCAGAGGAAGGACATGGACCTGTTGGAGCGGGTCCAGAGGAGGGCCACAAAAATGGTCAGAGGGATGGAACACCTCTGCTATGCGGAAAGGCTGAAAGAGCTGGGGTTGTTCAGCCTGGAGAAGAGAAGGCTGCGGGGGGACCTCATTGCTGCCTTTCAGTACTTAAAGGGGGCTTATAAGAAAGATGGGGACAGACTTTTTAGCAGGGCCTCTAGCAACAGGACAAGGGGTAATGGTTTTAAACTAACAGAGGGTAGATTCGGACTAGATATAAGGAAGACATTTTTTACGATGAGGGTGGTGAAACACTGGAAGGGGTTGCCCAGAGAGGTGGTAGTTGCCTTGGATGTTTCCTTGGAATGTTTCCTTGGAAACATTCAAGGACAGGCTAGATGCGGCTCTGAGCAACCTGATCTAGTGGAAGATGTCCCTGCCAATTGCAGGGGGGGTGGACCTTTACGGGTCCCTTCCATCCCAAACCATTCTATGATTCTATGAAGACCCGCGTGGAGGCAGGAGTAGCCAGCAGCCAGCCGTGCCACCAAGGGATGTGCTGTCCCGGGTGGTCAGGAGCGACTTGGCAGGGGTCAGGGGGACAGGGACAATCCAGCGTGGCTATGAAAGGCACAGAGGTGGCTGGAGCCTCTTCCTGCCCACACGACCTCCTCTCTCTTACACACATCTGCACTTCTGCCTCTCTGCCCACCCGCTTCCAACTCCCAGTCCCTGGACATTTCCCAGTAGTTTTGCACTTCCAGGGATGCCTTGTGGCTCATGGTGATCAGCACCTGTGAGCCGCGTGCCTGGGCACACCAGCATGCAAACAAGATGCGAGAAGAAGAGACTGGGGTTTGGCCAAGGGGCTCAGAGCTCAGGAGGCTGCTGACCCCCACCCCCCCACCCCCCCCACCAGCCTCGCATATCCCTAAGGCCTGCGAGCCAGGTAAAGGCGACCACTGCCCGCGCTGCCAGACTAGTTGGGTCTGAATCCAGAGGGAGAGTTTGTGGGAGACGAGAAAGGGGCTGCCTGCTGCCGAGAGGTCAGCTTCTTCAGCAGCACCTTAGCCGCACCTGGCCGGCCTCAGGGAAGAGAAGAAGAGCAGAACTCTTTCTCATGGCCGGACGAGCTTGGAGGTTTGGACAGCCCAGAAGGATCCCTTTCTGTTTGGGGTAATAGAGGAATAGAACTTAAGAAGAAGACAGGAACGGCTGCACTGATCAGAAGCAGGGCATGGCCAGGCAAGCATCCTGAAGGGCAATCAATTCTTGAGTGACAGCCACGTTATCCCATCTTCCCTCTACCCTTCTCACCTTTCTTCCTCCCAGTACCACCCTGAACCCTCCCTTCCCTCATCTCTGGTTCCTCCCGCAAAACATCCCATACATCCCCCAAAACGTCCCGTACTGAGTCTCGTGCTGTCCTGTGATTCTCTTCCCCTGCACTCATCACAGTTGTCCAGTACTTACAGGCTGCTACAAAGAGCACAGAGACTCTCTCTTAACAAAGAGTCACATGGAGAGGCCAGGGAGAAACCGGGACAGGTTTCACCTTGATATGAGAAAGACATTTTTTACAGCGAGAACAATCATTGACTGCAAGAAGCTCTCCAGGGACGTGGTAGAGTCACCGTGACTGGAGGTTTTCAAGATGCGATTGGACAGGCTGCTAGACAGTCTCATCTAGGCTCCCCTTCCCACGCAAGGGTGGACCAGCTATTCTTCGCCACCAAATGGGGTGATTCTATGATCCTATGAAGCCAGGAACGAAGGAGAAACCCATAGTTTGACCAAGGGAGGAACTCTTTTGGATACTCAGCTGGTTGGGATTGGAGAAGGGGGGAGAATGAAACATGACTCTCTTGCACAGCTGATGCCCAATGTCTTTAATGAGAAAGTCAAAGGAAAATGGAAAAGACGAGAGGTTAAGCAATGCATTCTGGAGGCTGAGTAAAGCTCAGACAAGTGCTGCCATCTGAAGGAAAACCTCCACGCCAGGGATGCTGCTTTTCCAATTCCCCTTCAAGGCCCTGGCAACCACGTATCACCTAGACGCATTGCTACGGAAGGAAGGAGGAGGTATTTCATGGGGAGAATGAGGTAAAGCAGAGCAAGAGGGGGAAAGAGAGAGGCTTCCTTGGGAAGAGACGGAAGGCCAGCGCAGGCCCCTTCCTCCAGGCGGAGCGGTGGGAGCTCGGCTCCTCTGCAGACCATGGCCACGCTCTCAGGGCTGGCTGCAGGGCTTTCCTCGAGGCTCGTGGCGCTCGACCATGGGCAGGCAATCCTCCACGGGCTTCAGCATAAGAGATTGCCCCGTCCCAGAGGCCCGCAGAGCCCGCGGCCCAGACCGGACCACCCAAAGCCCCCCAGCCCCAGGGAGCCCCCAGAAGCGATGGGCACACTGCCAGCGCTGAGAGAGCTCCCCACGGCAGCCGACGCGGTGGATCCCACGGCTGTGCTCTGAGGGGAGGAGCTGAGGATTGGGCCCGGCAGCGTCACCAGGACTGGCGGGGGCTGGATCGTAACGCTGGAGTCGGCGCACTTCAAGACGCAGGGCTCGTTGCAGCTGTTGGCAAGCGGGGCTGGGCCGCAGGCAGCTGGCCAGCACGGGCTGTAGCACGACATGTCTCGTGGAGGGAGGCGACCCTGCAAGACCGGGAGGGAGCAGAGGACATTAGCTGTCGGGCCCTTTTTCTGACCCCCGGCTTGGCTCCTCTGAGAACGAACAGTGCCTGGGAGCCCAGCAGAGAGAGATTTGGGACGGGGCACTAGTCAAGAAAGCTGTGTCCAGCAGTAGGGCCCACGATGGTGCCCTGCTGTGCTTTTGGCAGAACACCACCATGCACTCTCCTCTCCACCGCCTTAACCTCCTCGCTGCCTGCTCACACCCTGCCGTATCGGAAGACCTCTTCTCTCACCCGCCTGGGATGTCTCACCCACGGGGACCTGAGCTAACCTGGACGGAGTTACTTGCAACGCCCCCATGAAATGCAGGGTCCCACTTGGTAAGCATTCTCAAAGGCGGAAGCAGGGCCTTTTGGTGGGCCTGCGGCGGGTATGTGTTTGTAACTGAAGGGTGACCCGAGAGGGTGCGTCCAAAGGCAAGGAAGCTCCCCCTGTCCAAGTCAAGCTCCTTCGCAGCATGTAGCTCAGCCAGGCCCGCCTGCCCCATGGAGGCACTCTGCTCCCTCCGTTTGCTCCATTACCAAGGGTACCTCTGGAGGCTGAGAGGGTATTTCGCGACAATCCTTCCGCTCAGCCTTGAAGGCTTGGTAGGGAAGGCGCCCCAGAGAAGGTCCTCAGTAAGCCCCCTCCCGGTATGAGGAGATGGATGCCAGGTTTCTCACACTGGTTGAGCATAGCCTTGATGCTGTGGCCTTAGTCAGGGAAAGATTTTCTACTGCAGACCAAGAGGCTCCCTCTTCTTGGCATCGGGCTGTGTACTTCCTGATCATCAGCCCTTGTACCAGCATCAGTTTGTTCACTCAGCCAAACAGGTCTCCTTCTGTCCCCCCCGCCCTTGAGACCCCTGGTCTTGTCAGGTCAGGCTCCTCTCACCCACTTCTCTCAGGAGGGGACATGTCTGAGCAAAAGGCAACAGGGCTCCTCAAGACAGCAGCCACTACGGAAGAAGACGTCTACGGTGGGACCAGCTCTCCTGAGGAAGCTCCTCGTCATGCCAATAATGCAGAAGGAGCATTGCTGAACTGCGGATGGGGGAGGCAGTGCCCGGACATTGCTTAGACAGCGCTGGCCGTACGTCCGGAGCCTTGGAAAGAACCACGGCTGGCAAAGAAACCAACCAATGCCCTGTTTGGCACCCTAGACCGTTCACCGAGGACAAGGGAGGCAAAGTACATGCAGCCCTCCCCTGAAAACTGTCCTGCCAACCGAGGAGACAAGAGGCAAAATGAAGTGAGACTTACCAACTTCACAGAGCAGAGGAAGGCACGAGGAGAGGATAGAGGAGCTGGGAGTTGGGCACGCTTTTATACTGCGGCCCAGAGCCCCAGGGGAGCTGAAAAATGACACAAACATGAAGCATGTTGAGAAACAGCAATTTTGGTTTCTCAAAGCTCTGCTGGCAGATGACAGACATGCCTCCTTTGCCTGAAACGCTTGGCTCCCTTTTCATCCTGGGTAGCACTGAAGTGATTTTGTTGATAGCAATTATGTTTCTTCCCCAGACCAACGCTCGTTTGCGGTCTCACTCCAGTTGCTGGTGAAGCCTTGCAGCAGATCCGGGCCATGAGCAGGAGCTGTGCGCCTCCTGCCCTTCCTGGGCAGCATGGCCACCACTTACACAGGACTTTGCCTGTGGAGCACGCCTGAAGGCCGCTCAGAAGGGTCTCTCTTTGACGGGCTGAGGCCGACCCTGAGCAACACCAGTGCCTGCAGGCTATGCAGCTGGTCAGAGCCCAGCCAAGCCTCCACAGGATGGCTGTTCCGCTGAGGGACAGAGAACGGAGGAGACTCAGATCCCCGGGGTGACTGGAAGGTGATGGTCAAACAAGGCCCTCCTGCGGTCTGGAGAGAAAGCCTGTTGTGTGCAGGGATGGGGACACTGAGGCCATTGCTGGAGTGGGTCAGGCTACTCAGTGGCAGATCTCTGCTGCCCTCGGGCCTCAGTGATGCACACACTTTCCAGCCCTGCAAAGGGTGCCCAGCAGTTCAGCCGTTGTCTCCAGTCAGGGAAGGCCAGCGTGTTTTCGTTGGGAACTGCACAGCCCTTGCCTTGCCTGCCCGGACTTTACTCATTACTCTCCCGAGGAGAAGCAAGGGCTCAACGTGGCCCTGGAGAGCGATGAAGGAGCCTGCTGACTCATGCCTGAAAGTGAGCCATCACCAAGTGGACCTGTTTGCTTCGGCGCAGTCTTCCCAAACAACGCTCATCTTTGCATCATTGCCGGGTGGCTTGTTCAGGTCACTGACCCAGAGGGTCTGGCTTGTTTTCCCTGGCTCAGGGACAGATTGGCACATTCAGGGCCCTTTAATTGCAAGGTGGCACCAGCAGGCCACCTCAGGGTCACCTGTGAGTCACCAAAAAGTGCTGAGGCACTATGAGAGACCTCAGCGCCACCTGGGTGCGAATCGTCCATGCACTGGCATCAGGGGCTCTGGGGGAAATGGATTCAGACGTGCAGAGGACCCTGGGCGCAACCTCATGTCCGCATTCCTGCAGCAATGCAGCTTTTTGTACGGTGTTGTCATGGCTGTTAGCGTCTTGCCCAACCGCTTGGTGACTCCTTGAAATCCTGTCATGCTCCTTGGTGAAACAGCAGCCAAAGGAGGACAGCACGGACGTGCCCTGACGTTCCCACTGCCGGACGTTTCTGGAGCACAGACCAAATCGAGGAAAGTTGCCGCCCCTGTGTGTCCAGGGCCTGGCGAGCCTGCTTTTTTGACGGACCGGCGTGACAGACCACCAGACTGAGGCTGCAGCACTGCATGGCACCAGATGGTGCCCCCTGCTACCCTACGAGACATGGAGGAGACTGTGCCGGTCTGGAAAGGTCGGGGGGGAACTCAAAGGCCAGGCCAGCCCTATGGCTCCTCTGTTGCCAGCCGGTGCACTAATGGATGAGTGCTCAAACCGCTGATGTACACGCAGCAAACGCCAAAGGCCACGGTGGGTAAGGAGAGAAGCTGAGTACAGCCTTGCTGCGCCTCCCTGCGCCTCCCTCTCTGCTTTCCCTTCGGGCAATTGAGAGGTCGGTCGTGCAAAGAGGGGCAGACGCCAGGACAGACACTCTGCTCCTCACATAGCCTCCTTTGCCGCCAGACAGGAGCATGACACAGCCCGTCACAGCTCTGCTACAGCAGGCAGTGAGTACCATCGCTGGGCTGCTCTCCTCCTTGGCCTGCCATCCTGCCCCGCTGCTGGATGCGGGAAGGGTGGGGAAGCATTCCTCTACCACAAGAGGAGCCTGGCATTTGCTGCGCCTGAGCAAAGCTGAGGCAGCGGGAGAGGGCGCGTGCACCCACCTGCCTCAGCAGGCGTGTGGTAACACCTGAGGGCAGGAAGCGGACAGCACAGGCCCATCCTTGCTCCGCAAGATGCCTTCTGCTTTGAACTGCAGCCGCAAGAGGACGTGTCCTTCCCGCGGCTGGCAAGGCAACCAAAAGCGAAAAGCACCCTCAGTCAAATGCCTGTGAGGTTACTCCTCAGCCACTTTGACCTTGCACCCTTGGGACTGACGACCCACCTTGAGAATGAGAGCTGACAGATTTCCATAGAACAAGGCCGTTTTGTTTCCCCCTTCCCCTTTTTTTTTCCTTTCTTTTGAGGACACCACAGAGCTACCTGGCCACCTCTAGGAACGGTCCCAGTGCCCCCAGCCCTTCACGCAGTGGCTCTTCTCTCCATTACACAGAGGGGCCTTCTTTGGCCTTCGGCTTCCAACCACCTCTGGGGATGGGAGTCCCCTCCTTTCCGTGTCCCTCGGCCAGGCAGGCATCCAGACAGGGCTCGGCTGATTGCTGAGCCCTTCCATGGCCCTGCGGGGCCTTGTGTTTCTCAGGGTCAGCCTCAGCCCTTCAACAGGAGACCCACGTGAGTGGCCTTTGTCAGGAGTGCTCCACAGATGAAGGCCTGACTGATAGTGGTAGTCACGTTCCCCAGCAAGGATGTGCACAACCCACACACAGGGCCTGGAGCTACTGAAACCCTTTCCTGGGAACTGGCACGGGACCTCGAATGACCGTTGCTTTGAGGAGCCAGCATGCAATGCATCACTGTGCTCTCACCCAAGAGGGAAATGCAAGCCAGACACGTTCTTCATCTCTTGGCTGCGCTTTGCAAGCCTCCAATTGCTCTTTGTTTACGTGCTTCAGAAAGAAGGTGTGTTCCAGCTCTCCTGAGGCGCCGGCTCACCATATAAAAAGCCTGTGCCACTCCGGGCCCTTCCATCCACATCTCTTCCCTTGCTCTCCACGGTGAACTTGGTAAGGCTGAACTCACTCCTTCTCTTCCTGCTGGTAGGATTTCTGTCAGGGGGACTGCTTCCCTTCTCTGCGTGGTCCTTCTGATACGTGGTCCAGGCTTGAAAATACACTGTGCTTCCCTCTTGTGGGAGGTGAGTTGGTGAGGGAAGAGGGAAGGCTTTGCTCCCTTCCCAGAGGGAGTCGGTTGGGCTCCTCAGTAGCAGTGGCTCTGCTGAAGTCTGAGGCTGGACGACCAGTCCCGTCTAACCGGTCACCAGGTGCTTCCTCCCCCATCCGTAGTGCAGCGCCATGCCCTGGTCACTCTTGGCACGGAAAGGAACTTTCCAGGGAGATGTGGCCCTACCCAGGCACTGTTCGTTCTCAGAGGAGCCAAGCCGGGGGTCAGAAAAAGGGCCCGACAGCTAATGTCCTCTGCTCCCTCCCGGTCTTGCAGGGTCGCCTCCCTCCACGAGACATGTCGTGCTACAGCCCGTGCTGGCCAGCTGCCTGCGGCCCAGCCCCGCTTGCCAACAGCTGCAACGAGCCCTGCGTCTTGAAGTGCGCCGACTCCAGCGTTACGATCCAGCCCCCGCCAGTCCTGGTGACGCTGCCGGGCCCAATCCTCAGCTCCTCCCCTCAGAGCACAGCCGTGGGATCCACCGCGTCGGCTGCCGTGGGGAGCTCTCTCAGCGCTGGCAGTGTGCCCATCGCTTCTGGGGGCTCCCTGGGGCTGGGGGGCTTTGGGTGGTCCGGTCTGGGCCGCGGGCTCTGCGGGCCTCTGGGGCGGGGCAATCTCTTATGCTGAAGCCCGTGGAGGATTGCCTGCCCGTGGTCGAGTGCAGGCCTTGTAGCCAGCCCTGAGAGCGTGGCCATGGTCTGCAGAGGAGCCGAGCTCCCACCGCTCCGCCTGGAGGAAGGGGCCTGCGCTGGCCTTCCGTCTCTTCCCAAGGAAGCCTCTCTCTTTCCCCCTCTTGCTCTGCTTTACCTCATTCTCCCCATGAAATACCTCCTCCTTCCTTCCGTAGCAATGCGTCTAGGTGATACGTGATTGCCAGAGCCTTGAAGGGGAATTGGAAAAGCAGCATCCCTGGCGTGGAGGTTTTCCTTCAGATGGCAGCACTTGTCTGAGCTTTACTCAGCCTCCAGAATGCATTGCTTAAGCTCTCGTCTTTTCCATTTTCCTTTGACTTTCTCATTAAAGACATTGGGCATCAGCTGTGCAAGAGAGTCATGTTTCATTCTCCCCCCTTCTCCAATCCCAACCAGCTGAGTATCCAAAAGAGTTCCTCCCTTGGTCAAACTATGGGTTTCTCCTTCGTTCCTGGGTTTGAGCGAACCTCATCTTTCGCCCCTGACATCCCATAGCAATGGAGATAAGGCCAGTTTGGGGGTGAGAGCTCTTGTGGAAGGAGCCCCATTACTCATCGGCACACCTCGACAGCCACAAAACAGAGTATGAAGGAAGCCCGAATTTTCTCTTGAATTGTCCCTTGCGCTGCACTGATTACAGCAGGGACTCAACAGACTGCTGCATTGATGAGAGCCAATGATGGCCCTGGCTACATTTTTAGGAAAGCCTTTGTTAAGAACCCAGAAAGTGAATCCCAGGGATTTTTCATATCCAGAACTGGGAGTGCCCGCACTCTGGGGAAGGAGGTCGGCAGAGCATTGCATTTCCCAGGACAGTCCTCCCTCCTGCCGTGAGCTCTCGTCCTAGAGGCAATCCTGAATCTGCCAGTCCTCCTTGTTGACGTGCTGCCACAATTACAGGCCCATGGGGTGGGCTGGGGCCGGAGAAACTACTCGGAGTGGCCAGGGTGCCAGTGGTTCTGGTCCCAGCGCCCCAGGCTGTGCACTGTTCCCCTTTGTCCAGGACCGGAATTAACCAGGCGGAGGAGAAAGAGAGGCTCCCAGGGCCCTGCCATCGGTGTCCCTCTCACAGTGTGCAATCCCATACCCACCCTTCTGCTATCCACCAGGGGCAGCAAGCCTGGCCTCCTCACCATTTCCCCCAGCTCACGGTCTGACCTTCAAGGCACAGAGAGGTCTGGGCTCAGGGGACCAGTGCAGTGGTTTCAACTCCCTGCAGCACTGGAGCTCTGGCAGGTAAAAAGAGGAGTTGTGTGCAGTGAGGCTGGTGCCCTTCAGCTCCTTCTTCATTCCTGACTGTTAGCTGTGCTGGGAGAGAAGCAGCAAATAGTCTATTTGATGAGACCCTGGGTGAGCACCAGGGGGAACGGCACACAGAGGCCACGGCCAAGCCTGAGGCACATGCTCTGTCCTGGTGAAAAGTCCACCAGTCAAGTGTGAGTGACTCCTGTCCATATGAGCTGGTGGTATCCTTCCAGAATGTGAGGGGAAGGTGGCTGGTGACCAATTGATCTCAAAGGGCCTTTGGAGGCGCTGAGCCACTCCAGGGTCACTCTCGCACGTTCCTTCCTGGGAAGGAGCGTGGGGCTCTGCTGTTCAGTCATTTTCTGATGTGAACACTGAGCCCTATTTCCCAAAGGTCCCTGGAGCTCAGCCCAGCTGTCAGGAGAGTGGCCCAGTCCCAAAAGGCAAAAGCTGGAGGCTGGTTCCTTCTCTCCCATGTCAAAGAGTATAAAAAGGTGCAGGCGTCAGGAGCAGGAGCAGCAGGAGCAGGAGCAGGAGCAGCAAGATCAGGAGCAGTGGCAGCGGCCTTGACAGCCGTGGCAGGAGCAGGAGCAGGAGCAGGAGCAGCAGAAGCAGCGGCAGGAGCAGTTGCAGTGGCAGCAGTGGCAGCAGTGGCAGGAGCAGCAGCAGCATGCTGACGAGGTGGCCGAGTGGTGAAGGCGATGGACTGCTAATCCATTGTGCTCTGCACGCATGGGTTCGAATCCCATCCTCGTCGGTCAGCCCAGCAATGGTCAGACTTTCTGAGTGTGAGCAGCTTGAGGTGTGCCCCCGAGTAAGCCCTTGTTTTGAGAGGAGAGTTGCCTGAAAAGAACTTGCAAGGTTTTGAAGTGGCTCAGGACACACCTCAACCTCTTCTGTCTCCACGTAGGCAAGAGGAACAAGAAGGAAAAGAAGGAAGATCCAGGGAACTCACAGGACGGACGGTCAGCCTCTCCTCAGTCCCTGGGAAGATGATAGAGCAAAACATCCTGGAAGTAGTTTCCCAACATAGGCAGCACAGGAAGGTGTTTGGGAGTAGTAAGCATGGATTTATGAAGCAGCAGTCACGCTTAACCAAGCTGGTAGCCTTTGACAGTGAGGTGACTGGCTTGGTGGAGAAGGGAAGAGCAGCGGATGTTGTTTACCTTGCCTTCAGCAAGGCTCAACCAGCCACGGGAAGGAAAAACAAAATACGCATAAACTGCTCCCTGTCACAGAACATTGCAAGTAAGGCGCTTTCTTATGGCAGACATTGCTCTTACAGAATCTCAGAATCTCACAGAATCTCAGAATTGCTGAGGTTGCAAGGGACCTCCTGAGATGCTTTAGTCGAAGCCAGCTGCTCCAGCAGGGTCAACTTGAGCTGGTTGCTTAGGACATAGTCCTAAGTTGGGTTTTGAGTATCTCCAAGGATGGAGACTCCGCAACTTCTCTGGGCAACCTGGTCTGCTGTTTGACCCCCCTCATGGTAAGAAAGTGGTTTCTTGCCTTGAGATGGAATTTCACGTGTTTTAATTTGTGCCCATTGCCTCTTGCGCTGCCAGTTGGTACGAGTGAGAAGAGTCTGGCTCCCTCTTCACTCCCTTCCATCAGGTAGGGGAAGAATCCCAGCTCTCACAGCCTCCCCTCGTATTTCAGACACACCAAGCCCTTAACCAGTTGTGTGACAAAGCAGGGATCTGCAGGGAAGACTTCTGCCCCTCTACTCTGCTGAGACCCCACCTGCAGCACTGCCTCCAGCTCTGGAGTCCTCAGCAGAGGAAGGACATGGACCTGTTGGAGCGGGTCCAGAGGAGGGCCACAAAAATGGTCAGAGGGATGGAACACCTCTGCTATGCGGAAAGGCTGAAAGAGCTGGGGTTGTTCAGCCTGGAGAAGAGAAGGCTGCGGGGGGACCTCATTGCTGCCTTTCAGTACTTAAAGGGGGCTTATAAGAAAGATGGGGACAGACTTTTTAGCAGGGCCTCTAGCAACAGGACAAGGGGTAATGGTTTTAAACTAACAGAGGGTAGATTCGGACTAGATATAAGGAAGACATTTTTTACGATGAGGGTGGTGAAACACTGGAAGGGGTTGCCCAGAGAGGTGGTAGTTGCCTTGGATGTTTCCTTGGAATGTTTCCTTGGAAACATTCAAGGACAGGCTAGATGCGGCTCTGAGCAACCTGATCTAGTGGAAGATGTCCCTGCCAATTGCAGGGGGGGTGGACCTTTACGGGTCCCTTCCATCCCAAACCATTCTATGATTCTATGAAGACCCGCGTGGAGGCAGGAGTAGCCAGCAGCCAGCCGTGCCACCAAGGGATGTGCTGTCCCGGGTGGTCAGGAGCGACTTGGCAGGGGTCAGGGGGACAGGGACAATCCAGCGTGGCTATGAAAGGCACAGGGGTGGCTGGAGCCTCTTCCTGCCCACACGACCTCCTCTCTCTTACACACATCTGCACTTCTGCCTCTCTGCCCACCCGCTTCCAACTCCCAGTCCCTGGACATTTCCCAGTAGTTTTGCACTTCCAAGGATGCCTTGTGGCTCATGGTGATCAGCACCTGTGAGCCGCGTGCCTGGGCACACCAGCATGCAAACAAGATGCGAGAAGAAGAGACTGGGGTTTGGCCAAGGGGCTCAGAGCTCAGGAGGCTGCTGACCCCCACCCCCCCACCCCCCCACCAGCCTCGCATATCCCTAAGGCCTGCGAGCCAGGTAAAGGCGACCACTGCCCGCGCTGCCAGACTAGTTGGGTCTGAATCCAGAGGGAGAGTTTGTGGGAGACGAGAAAGGGGCTGCCTGCTGCCGAGAGGTCAGCTTCTTCAGCAGCACCTTAGCCGCACCTGGCCGGCCTCAGGGAAGAGAAGAAGAGCAGAACTCTTTCTCATGGCCGGACGAGCTTGGAGGTTTGGACAGCCCAGAAGGATCCCTTTCTGTTTGGGGTAATAGAGGAATAGAACTTAAGAAGAAGACAGGAACGGCTGCACTGATCAGAAGCAGGGCATGGCCAGGCAAGCATCCTGAAGGGCAATCAATTCTTGAGTGACAGCCACGTTATCCCATCTTCCCTCTACCCTTCTCACCTTTCTTCCTCCCAGTACCACCCTGAACCCTCCCTTCCCTCATCTCTGGTTCCTCCCGCAAAACATCCCATACATCCCCCAAAACGTCCCGTACTGAGTCTCGTGCTGTCCTGTGATTCTCTTCCCCTGCACTCATCACAGTTGTCCAGTACTTACAGGCTGCTACAAAGAGCACAGAGACTCTCTCTTAACAAAGAGTCACATGGAGAGGCCAGGGAGAAACCGGGACAGGTTTCACCTTGATATGAGAAAGACATTTTTTACAGCGAGAACAATCATTGACTGCAAGAAGCTCTCCAGGGACGTGGTAGAGTCACCGTGACTGGAGGTTTTCAAGATGCGATTGGACAGGCTGCTAGACAATCTCATCTAGGCTCCCCTTCCCACGCAAGGGTGGACCAGCTATTCTTCGCCACCAAATGGGGTGATTCTATGATCCTATGAAGCCAGGAACGAAGGAGAAACCCATAGTTTGACCAAGGGAGGAACTCTTTTGGATACTCAGCTGGTTGGGATTGGAGAAGGGGGGAGAATGAAACATGACTCTCTTGCACAGCTGATGCCCAATGTCTTTAATGAGAAAGTCAAAGGAAAATGGAAAAGACGAGAGGTTAAGCAATGCATTCTGGAGGCTGAGTAAAGCTCAGACAAGTGCTGCCATCTGAAGGAAAACCTCCACGCCAGGGATGCTGCTTTTCCAATTCCCCTTCAAGGCTCTGGCAATCACGTGTCACCTAGACGCATTGCTACGGAAGGAAGGAGGAGGTATTTCATGGGGAGAATGAGGTAAAGCAGAGCAAGAGGGGGAAAGAGTGAAGCTTCCTTGGGAAGAGACGGAAGGCCAGCGCAGGCCCCTTCCTCCAGGCGGAGCGGTGGGAGCTCGGCTCCTCTGCAGACCATGGCCACGCTCTCAGGGCTGGCTGCAGGGCTTTCCTCGAGGCTCGTGGCGCTCGACCATGGGCAGGCAATCCTCCACGGGCTTCAGCATAAGAGATTGCCCCGTCCCAGAGGCCCGCAGAGCCCGCGGCCCAGACCGGACCACCCAAAGCCCCCCAGCCCCAGGGAGCCCCCAGAAGCGATGGGCACACTGCCAGCGCTGAGAGAGCTCCCCACGGCAGCCGACGCGGTGGATCCCACGGCTGTGCTCTGAGGGGAGGAGCTGAGGATTGGGCCCGGCAGCGTCACCAGGACTGGCGGGGGCTGGATCGTAACGCTGGAGTCGGCGCACTTCAAGACGCAGGGCTCGTTGCAGCTGTTGGCAAGCGGGGCTGGGCCGCAGGCAGCTGGCCAGCACGGGCTGTAGCACGACATGTCTCGTGGAGGGAGGCGACCCTGCAAGACCGGGAGGGAGCAGAGGACATTAGCTGTCGGGCCCTTTTTCTGACCCCCGGCTTGGCTCCTCTGAGAACGAACAGTGCCTGGGAGCCCAGCAGAGAGAGATTTGGGACGGGGCACTAGTCAAGAAAGCTGTGTCCAGCAGTAGGGCCCACGATGGTGCCCTGCTGTGCTTTTGGCAGAACACCACCATGCACTCTCCTCTCCACCGCCTTAACCTCCTCGCTGCCTGCTCACACCCTGCCGTATCGGAAGACCTCTTCTCTCACCCGCCTGGGATGTCTCACCCACGGGGACCTGAGCTAACCTGGACGGAGTTACTTGCAACGCCCCCATGAAATGCAGGGTCCCACTTGGTAAGCATTCTCAAAGGCGGAAGCAGGGCCTTTTGGTGGGCCTGCGGCGGGTATGTGTTTGTAACTGAAGGGTGACCCGAGAGGGTGCGTCCAAAGGCAAGGAAGCTCCCCCTGTCCAAGTCAAGCTCCTTCGCAGCATGTAGCTCAGCCAGGCCCGCCTGCCCCATGGAGGCACTCTGCTCCCTCCGTTTGCTCCATTACCAAGGGTACCTCTGGAGGCTGAGAGGGTATTTCGCGACAATCCTTCCGCTCAGCCTTGAAGGCTTGGTAGGGAAGGCGCCCCAGAGAAGGTCCTCAGTAAGCCCCCTCCCGGTATGAGGAGATGGATGCCAGGTTTCTCACACTGGTTGAGCATAGCCTTGATGCTGTGGCCTTAGTCAGGGAAAGATTTTCTACTGCAGACCAAGAGGCTCCCTCTTCTTGGCATCGGGCTGTGTACTTCCTGATCATCAGCCCTTGTACCAGCATCAGTTTGTTCACTCAGCCAAACAGGTCTCCTTCTGTCCCCCCCGCCCTTGAGACCCCTGGTCTTGTCAGGTCAGGCTCCTCTCACCCACTTCTCTCAGGAGGGGACATGTCTGAGCAAAAGGCAACAGGGCTCCTCAAGACAGCAGCCACTACGGAAGAAGACGTCTACGGTGGGACCAGCTCTCCTGAGGAAGCTCCTCGTCATGCCAATAATGCAGAAGGAGCATTGCTGAACTGCGGATGGGGGAGGCAGTGCCCGGACATTGCTTAGACAGCGCTGGCCGTACGTCCGGAGCCTTGGAAAGAACCACGGCTGGCAAAGAAACCAACCAATGCCCTGTTTGGCACCCTAGACCGTTCACCGAGGACAAGGGAGGCAAAGTACATGCAGCCCTCCCCTGAAAACTGTCCTGCCAACCGAGGAGACAAGAGGCAAAATGAAGTGAGACTTACCAACTTCACAGAGCAGAGGAAGGCACGAGGAGAGGATAGAGGAGCTGGGAGTTGGGCACGCTTTTATACTGCGGCCCAGAGCCCCAGGGGAGCTGAAAAATGACACAAACATGAAGCATGTTGAGAAACAGCAATTTTGGTTTCTCAAAGCTCTGCTGGCAGATGACAGACATGCCTCCTTTGCCTGAAACGCTTGGCTCCCTTTTCATCCTGGGTAGCACTGAAGTGATTTTGTTGATAGCAATTATGTTTCTTCCCCAGACCAACGCTCGTTTGCGGTCTCACTCCAGTTGCTGGTGAAGCCTTGCAGCAGATCCGGGCCATGAGCAGGAGCTGTGCGCCTCCTGCCCTTCCTGGGCAGCATGGCCACCACTTACACAGGACTTTGCCTGTGGAGCACGCCTGAAGGCCGCTCAGAAGGGTCTCTCTTTGACGGGCTGAGGCCGACCCTGAGCAACACCAGTGCCTGCAGGCTATGCAGCTGGTCAGAGCCCAGCCAAGCCTCCACAGGATGGCTGTTCCGCTGAGGGACAGAGAACGGAGGAGACTCAGATCCCCGGGGTGACTGGAAGGTGATGGTCAAACAAGGCCCTCCTGCGGTCTGGAGAGAAAGCCTGTTGTGTGCAGGGATGGGGACACTGAGGCCATTGCTGGAGTGGGTCAGGCTACTCAGTGGCAGATCTCTGCTGCCCTCGGGCCTCAGTGATGCACACACTTTCCAGCCCTGCAAAGGGTGCCCAGCAGTTCAGCCGTTGTCTCCAGTCAGGGAAGGCCAGCGTGTTTTCGTTGGGAACTGCACAGCCCTTGCCTTGCCTGCCCGGACTTTACTCATTACTCTCCCGAGGAGAAGCAAGGGCTCAACGTGGCCCTGGAGAGCGATGAAGGAGCCTGCTGACTCATGCCTGAAAGTGAGCCATCACCAAGTGGACCTGTTTGCTTCGGCGCAGTCTTCCCAAACAACGCTCATCTTTGCATCATTGCCGGGTGGCTTGTTCAGGTCACTGACCCAGAGGGTCTGGCTTGTTTTCCCTGGCTCAGGGACAGATTGGCACATTCAGGGCCCTTTAATTGCAAGGTGGCACCAGCAGGCCACCTCAGGGTCACCTGTGAGTCACCAAAAAGTGCTGAGGCACTATGAGAGACCTCAGCGCCACCTGGGTGCGAATCGTCCATGCACTGGCATCAGGGGCTCTGGGGGAAATGGATTCAGACGTGCAGAGGACCCTGGGCGCAACCTCATGTCCGCATTCCTGCAGCAATGCAGCTTTTTGTACGGTGTTGTCATGGCTGTTAGCGTCTTGCCCAACCGCTTGGTGACTCCTTGAAATCCTGTCATGCTCCTTGGTGAAACAGCAGCCAAAGGAGGACAGCACGGACGTGTCCTGACGTTCCCACTGCCGGACGTTTCTGGAGCACAGACCAAATCGAGGAAAGTTGCCGCCCCTGTGTGTCCAGGGCCTGGCGAGCCTGCTTTTTTGACGGACCGGCGTGACAGACCACCAGACTGAGGCTGCAGCACTGCATGGCACCAGATGGTGCCCCCTGCTACCCTACGAGACATGGAGGAGACTGTGCCGGTCTGGAAAGGTCGGGGGGGAACTCAAAGGCCAGGCCAGCCCTATGGCTCCTCTGTTGCCAGCCGGTGCACTAATGGATGAGTGCTCAAACCGCTGATGTACACGCAGCAAACGCCAAAGGCCACGGTGGGTAAGGAGAGAAGCTGAGTACAGCCTTGCTGCGCCTCCCTGCGCCTCCCTCTCTGCTTTCCCTTCGGGCAATTGAGAGGTCGGTCGTGCAAAGAGGGGCAGACGCCAGGACAGACACTCTGCTCCTCACATAGCCTCCTTTGCCGCCAGACAGGAGCATGACACAGCCCGTCACAGCTCTGCTACAGCAGGCAGTGAGTACCATCGCTGGGCTGCTCTCCTCCTTGGCCTGCCATCCTGCCCCGCTGCTGGATGCGGGAAGGGTGGGGAAGCATTCCTCTACCACAAGAGGAGCCTGGCATTTGCTGCGCCTGAGCAAAGCTGAGGCAGCGGGAGAGGGCGCGTGCACCCACCTGCCTCAGCAGGCGTGTGGTAACACCTGAGGGCAGGAAGCGGACAGCACAGGCCCATCCTTGCTCCGCAAGATGCCTTCTGCTTTGAACTGCAGCCGCAAGAGGACGTGTCCTTCCCGCGGCTGGCAAGGCAACCAAAAGCGAAAAGCACCCTCAGTCAAATGCCTGTGAGGTTACTCCTCAGCCACTTTGACCTTGCACCCTTGGGACTGACGACCCACCTTGAGAATGAGAGCTGACAGATTTCCATAGAACAAGGCCGTTTTGTTTCCCCCTTCCCCTTTTTTTTTCCTTTCTTTTGAGGACACCACAGAGCTACCTGGCCACCTCTAGGAACGGTCCCAGTGCCCCCAGCCCTTCACGCAGTGGCTCTTCTCTCCATTACACAGAGGGGCCTTCTTTGGCCTTCGGCTTCCAACCACCTCTGGGGATGGGAGTCCCCTCCTTTCCGTGTCCCTCGGCCAGGCAGGCATCCAGACAGGGCTCGGCTGATTGCTGAGCCCTTCCATGGCCCTGCGGGGCCTTGTGTTTCTCAGGGTCAGCCTCAGCCCTTCAACAGGAGACCCACGTGAGTGGCCTTTGTCAGGAGTGCTCCACAGATGAAGGCCTGACTGATAGTGGTAGTCACGTTCCCCAGCAAGGATGTGCACAACCCACACACAGGGCCTGGAGCTACTGAAACCCTTTCCTGGGAACTGGCACGGGACCTCGAATGACCGTTGCTTTGAGGAGCCAGCATGCAATGCATCACTGTGCTCTCACCCAAGAGGGAAATGCAAGCCAGACACGTTCTTCATCTCTTGGCTGCGCTTTGCAAGCCTCCAATTGCTCTTTGTTTACGTGCTTCAGAAAGAAGGTGTGTTCCAGCTCTCCTGAGGCGCTGGCTCACCATATAAAAAGCCTGTGCCACTCCGGGCCCTTCCATCCACATCTCTTCCCTTGCTCTCCACGGTGAACTTGGTAAGGCTGAACTCACTCCTTCTCTTCCTGCTGGTAGGATTTCTGTCAGGGGGACTGCTTCCCTTCTCTGCGTGGTCCTTCTGATACGTGGTCCAGGCTTGAAAATACACTGTGCTTCCCTCTTGTGGGAGGTGAGTTGGTGAGGGAAGAGGGAAGGCTTTGCTCCCTTCCCAGAGGGAGTCGGTTGGGCTCCTCAGTAGCAGTGGCTCTGCCGAAGTCTGAGGCTGGACGACCAGTCCTGTCTAACCGGTCACCAGGTGCTTCCTCCCCCATCCGTAGTGCAGCGCCATGCCCTGGTCACTCTTGGCACGGAAAGGAACTTTCCAGGGAGATGTGGCCCTACCCAGGCACTGTTCGTTCTCAGAGGAGCCAAGCCGGGGGTCAGAAAAAGGGCCCGACAGCTAATGTCCTCTGCTCCCTCCCGGTCTTGCAGGGTCGCCTCCCTCCACGAGACATGTCGTGCTACAGCCCGTGCTGGCCAGCTGCCTGCGGCCCAGCCCCGCTTGCCAACAGCTGCAACGAGCCCTGCGTCTTGAAGTGCGCCGACTCCAGCGTTACGATCCAGCCCCCGCCAGTCCTGGTGACGCTGCCGGGCCCAATCCTCAGCTCCTCCCCTCAGAGCACAGCCGTGGGATCCACCGCGTCGGCTGCCGTGGGGAGCTCTCTCAGCGCTGGCAGTGTGCCCATCGCTTCTGGGGGCTCCCTGGGGCTGGGGGGCTTTGGGTGGTCCGGTCTGGGCCGCGGGCTCTGCGGGCCTCTGGGGCGGGGCAATCTCTTATGCTGAAGCCCGTGGAGGATTGCCTGCCCATGGTCGAGCACCACGAGCCTCGAGGAAAGCCCTGCAGCCAGCCCTGAGAGCGTGGCCATGGTCTGCAGAGGAGCCGAGCTCCCACCGCTCTGCCTGGAGGAAGGGGCCTGCGCTGGCCTTCCGTCTCTTCCCAAGGAAGCCTCTCTCTTTCCCCCTCTTGCTCTGCTTTACCTCATTCTCCCCATGAAATACCTCCTCCTTCCTTCCGTAGCAATGCGTCTAGGTGACACGTGATTGCCAGAGCCTTGAAGGGGAATTGGAAAAGCAGCATCCCTGGCGTGGAGGTTTTCCTTCAGATGGCAGCACTTGTCTGAGCTTTACTCAGCCTCCAGAATGCATTGCTTAAGCTCTCGTCTTTTCCATTTTCCTTTGACTTTCTCATTAAAGACATTGGGCATCAGCTGTGCAAGAGAGTCATGTTTCATTCTCCCCCCTTCTCCAATCCCAACCAGCTGAGTATCCAAAAGAGTTCCTCCCTTGGTCAAACTATGGGTTTCTCCTTCGTTCCTGGCTTCATAGGATCATAGAATCACCCCATTTGGTGGCGAAGAATAGCTGGTCCACCCTTGCGTGGGAAGGGGAGCCTAGATGAGACTGTCTAGCAGCCTGTCCAATCGCATCTTGAAAACCTCCAGTCACGGTGACTCTACCACGTCCCTGGAGAGCTTCTTGCAGTCAATGATTGTTCTCGCTGTAAAAAATGTCTTTCTCATATCAAGGTGAAACCTGTCCCGGTTTCTCCCTGGCCTCTCCATGTGACTCTTTGTTAAGAGAGAGTCTCTGTGCTCTTTGTAGCAGCCCGTAAGTACTGGACAACTGTGATGAGTGCAGGGGAAGAGAATCACAGGACAGCGCGAGACTCAGTACGGGACATTTTGGGGGATGTATGGGATGTTTTGCGGGAGGAACCAGAGATGAGGGAAGGGAGGGTTCAGGGTGGTACTGGGAGGAAGAAAGGTGAGAAGGGTAGAGGGAAGATGGGATAACGTGGCTGTCACTCAAGAATTGATTGTCGTTCAGGATGCTTGCCTGGCCATGCCCTGCTTCTGATCAGTGCAGCCGTTCCTGTCTTCTTCTTAAGTTCTATTCCTCTATTACCCCAAACAGAAAGGGATCCTTCTGGGCTGTCCAAACCTCCAAGCTTGTCCGGCCATGAGAAAGAGTTCTGCTCTTCTTCTCTTCCCTGAGGCCGGCCAGGTGCGGCTAAGGTGCTGCTGAAGAAGCTGACCTCTTGGCAGCAGGCAGCCCCTTTCTCGTCTCCCACAAACTCTCCCTCTGGATTCAGACCCAACTAGTCTGGCAGCGCGGGCAGTGGTCGCCTTTACCTGGCTCGCAGGCCTTAGGGATATGCGAGGCTGGTGGGGGGGTGGGGGGGTGGGGGTCAGCAGCCTCCTGAGCTCTGAGCCCCTTGGCCAAACCCCAGTCTCTTCTTCTCGCATCTTGTTTGCATGCTGGTGTGCCCAGGCACGCGGCTCACAGGTGCTGATCACCATGAGCCACAAGGCATCCCTGGAAGTGCAAAACTACTGGGAAATGTCCAGGGACTGGGAGTTGGAAGCGGGTGGGCAGAGAGGCAGAAGTGCAGATGTGTGTAAGAGAGAGGAGGTCGTGTGGGCAGGAAGAGGCTCCAGCCACCTCTGTGCCTTTCATAGCCACGCTGGATTGTCCCTGTCCCCCTGACCCCTGCCAAGTCGCTCCTGACCACCCGGGACAGCACATCCCTTGGTGGCACGGCTGGCTGCTGGCTACTCCTGCCTCCACGCGGGTCTTCATAGAATCATAGAATGGTTTGGGATGGAAGGGACCCGTAAAGGTCCACCCCCCCTGCAATTGGCAGGGACATCTTCCACTAGATCAGGTTGCTCAGAGCCGCATCTAGCCTGTCCTTGAATGTTTCCAAGGAAACATTCCAAGGAAACATCCAAGGCAACTACCACCTCTCTGGGCAACCCCTTCCAGTGTTTCACCACCCTCATCGTAAAAAATGTCTTCCTTATATCTAGTCCGAATCTACCCTCTGTTAGTTTAAAACCATTACCCCTTGTCCTGTTGCTAGAGGCCCTGCTAAAAAGTCTGTCCCCATCTTTCTTATAAGCCCCCTTTAAGTACTGAAAGGCAGCAATGAGGTCCCCCCGCAGCCTTCTCTTCTCCAGGCTGAACAACCCCAGCTCTTTCAGCCTTTCCGCATAGCAGAGGTGTTCCATCCCTCTGACCATTTTTGTGGCCCTCCTCTGGACCCGCTCCAACAGGTCCATGTCCTTCCTCTGCTGAGGACTCCAGAGCTGGAGGCAGTGCTGCAGGTGGGGTCTCAGCAGAGTAGAGGGGCAGAAGTCTTCCCTGCAGATCCCTGCTTTGTCACACAACTGGTTAAGGGCTTGGTGTGTCTGAAATACGAGGGGAGGCTGTGAGAGCTGGGATTCTTCCCCTACCTGATGGAAGGGAGTGAAGAGGGAGCCAGACTCTTCTCACTCGTACCAACTGGCAGCGCAAGAGGCAATGGGCACAAATTAAAACACGTGAAATTCCATCTCAAGGCAAGAAACCACTTTCTTACCATGAGGGGGGTCAAACAGCAGACCAGGTTGCCCAGAGAAGTTGCGGAGTCTCCATCCTTGGAGATACTCAAAACCCAACTTAGGACTATGTCCTAAGCAACCAGCTCAAGTTGACCCTGCTGGAGCAGCTGGCTTCGACTAAAGCATCTCAGGAGGTCCCTTGCAACCCCAGCGATTCTGAGATTCTGTGAGATTCTGAGATTCTGTAAGAGCAATGTCTGCCATAAGAAAGCGCCTTACTTGCAATGTTCTGTGACAGGGAGCAGTTTATGCGTATTTTGTTTTTCCTTCCCGTGGCTGGTTGAGCCTTGCTGAAGGCAAGGTAAACAACATCTGCTGCTCTTCCCTTCTCCACCAAGCCAGTCACCTCACTGTCAAAGGCTACCAGCTTGGTTAAGCGTGACTGCTGCTTCATAAATCCATGCTTACTACTCCCAAACACCTTCCTGTGCTGCCTATGTTGGGAAACTACTTCCAGGATGTTTTGCTCTATCATCTTCCCAGGGACTGAGGAGAGGCTGACCGTCCGTCCTGTGAGTTCCCTGGATCTTCCTTCTTTTCCTTCTTGTTCCTCTTGCCTACGTGGAGACAGAAGAGGTTGAGGTGTGTCCTGAGCCACTTCAAAACCTTGCAAGTTCTTTTCAGGCAACTCTCCTCTCAAAACAAGGGCTTACTCGGGGGCACACCTCAAGCTGCTCACACTCAGAAAGTCTGACCATTGCTGGGCTGACCGACGAGGATGGGATTCGAACCCATGCGTGCAGAGCACAATGGATTAGCAGTCCATCGCCTTCACCACTCGGCCACCTCGTCAGCATGCTGCTGCTGCTCCTGCCACTGCTGCCACTGCTGCCACTGCAACTGCTCCTGCCGCTGCTTCTGCTGCTCCTGCTCCTGCTCCTGCTCCTGCCACGGCTGTCAAGGCCGCTGCCACTGCTCCTGATCTTGCTGCTCCTGCTCCTGCTCCTGCTGCTCCTGCTCCTGACGCCTGCACCTTTTTATACTCTTTGACATGGGAGAGAAGGAACCAGCCTCCAGCTTTTGCCTTTTGGGACTGGGCCACTCTCCTGACAGCTGGGCTGAGCTCCAGGGACCTTTGGGAAATAGGGCTCAGTGTTCACATCAGAAAATGACTGAACAGCAGAGCCCCACGCTCCTTCCCAGGAAGGAACGTGCGAGAGTGACCCTGGAGTGGCTCAGCGCCTCCAAAGGCCCTTTGAGATCAATTGGTCACCAGCCACCTTCCCCTCACATTCTGGAAGGATACCACCAGCTCATATGGACAGGAGTCACTCACACTTGACTGGTGGACTTTTCACCAGGACAGAGCATGTGCCTCAGGCTTGGCCGTGGCCTCTGTGTGCCGTTCCCCCCTGGTGCTCACCCAGGGTCTCATCAAATAGACTATTTGCTGCTTCTCTCCCAGCACAGCTAACAGTCAGGAATGAAGAAGGAGCTGAAGGGCACCAGCCTCACTGCACACAACTCCTCTTTTTACCTGCCAGAGCTCCAGTGCTGCAGGGAGTTGAAACCACTGCACTGGTCCCCTGAGCCCAGACCTCTCTGTGCCTTGAAGGTCAGACCGTGAGCTGGGGGAAATGGTGAGGAGGCCAGGCTTGCTGCCCCTGGTGGATAGCAGAAGGGTGGGTATGGGATTGCACACTGTGAGAGGGACACCGATGGCAGGGCCCTGGGAGCCTCTCTTTCTCCTCCGCCTGGTTAATTCCGGTCCTGGACAAAGGGGAACAGTGCACAGCCTGGGGCGCTGGGACCAGAACCACTGGCACCCTGGCCACTCCGAGTAGTTTCTCCGGCCCCAGCCCACCCCATGGGCCTGTAATTGTGGCAGCACGTCAACAAGGAGGACTGGCAGATTCAGGATTGCCTCTAGGACGAGAGCTCACGGCAGGAGGGAGGACTGTCCTGGGAAATGCAATGCTCTGCCGACCTCCTTCCCCAGAGTGCGGGCACTCCCAGTTCTGGATATGAAAAATCCCTGGGATTCACTTTCTGGGTTCTTAACAAAGGCTTTCCTAAAAATGTAGCCAGGGCCATCATTGGCTCTCATCAATGCAGCAGTCTGTTGAGTCCCTGCTGTAATCAGTGCAGCGCAAGGGACAATTCAAGAGAAAATTCGGGCTTCCTTCATACTCTGTTTTGTGGCTGTCGAGGTGTGCCGATGAGTAATGGGGCTCCTTCCACAAGAGCTCTCACCCCCAAACTGGCCTTATCTCCATTGCTATGGGATGTCAGGGGCGAAAGATGAGGTTCGCTCAAACCCAGGAACGAAGGAGAAACCCATAGTTTGACCAAGGGAGGAACTCTTTTGGATACTCAGCTGGTTGGGATTGGAGAAGGGGGGAGAATGAAACATGACTCTCTTGCACAGCTGATGCCCAATGTCTTTAATGAGAAAGTCAAAGGAAAATGGAAAAGACGAGAGCTTAAGCAATGCATTCTGGAGGCTGAGTAAAGCTCAGACAAGTGCTGCCATCTGAAGGAAAACCTCCACGCCAGGGATGCTGCTTTTCCAATTCCCCTTCAAGGCCCTGGCAACCACGTATCACCTAGACGCATTGCTACGGAAGGAAGGAGGAGGTATTTCATGGGGAGAATGAGGTAAAGCAGAGCAAGAGGGGGAAAGAGAGAGGCTTCCTTGGGAAGAGACGGAAGGCCAGCGCAGGCCCCTTCCTCCAGGCGGAGCGGTGGGAGCTCGGCTCCTCTGCAGACCATGGCCACGCTCTCAGGGCTGGCTACAAGGCCTGCACTCGACCACGGGCAGGCAATCCTCCACGGGCTTCAGCATAAGAGATTGCCCCGCCCCAGAGGCCCGCAGAGCCCGCGGCCCAGACCGGACCACCCAAAGCCCCCCAGCCCCAGGGAGCCCCCAGAAGCGATGGGCACACTGCCAGCGCTGAGAGAGCTCCCCACGGCAGCCGACGCGGTGGATCCCACGGCTGTGCTCTGAGGGGAGGAGCTGAGGATTGGGCCCGGCAGCGTCACCAGGACTGGCGGGGGCTGGATCGTAACGCTGGAGTCGGCGCACTTCAAGACGCAGGGCTCGTTGCAGCTGTTGGCAAGCGGGGCTGGGCCGCAGGCAGCTGGCCAGCACGGGCTGTAGCACGACATGTCTCGTGGAGGGAGGCGACCCTGCAAGACCGGGAGGGAGCAGAGGACATTAGCTGTCGGGCCCTTTTTCTGACCCCCGGCTTGGCTCCTCTGAGAACGAACAGTGCCTGGGTAGGGCCACATCTCCCTGGAAAGTTCCTTTCCGTGCCAAGAGTGACCAGGGCATGGCGCTGCACTACGGATGGGGGAGGAAGCACCTGGTGACCGGTTAGACAGGACTGGTCGTCCAGCCTCAGACTTCGGCAGAGCCACTGCTACTGAGGAGCCCAACCGACTCCCTCTGGGAAGGGAGCAAAGCCTTCCCTCTTCCCTCACCAACGCACCTCCCACAAGAGGGAAGCACAGTGTATTTTCAAGCCTGGACCACGTATCAGAAGGACCACGCAGAGAAGGGAAGCAGTCCCCCTGACAGAAATCCTACCAGCAGGAAGAGAAGGAGTGAGTTCAGCCTTACCAAGTTCACCGTGGAGAGCAAGGGAAGAGATGTGGATGGAAGGGCCCGGAGTGGCACAGGCTTTTTATATGGTGAGCCGGCGCCTCAGGAGAGCTGGAACACACCTTCTTTCTGAAGCACGTAAACAAAGAGCAATTGGAGGCTTGCAAAGCGCAGCCAAGAGATGAAGAACGTGTCTGGCTTGCATTTCCCTCTTGGGTGAGAGCACAGTGATGCATTGCATGCTGGCTCCTCAAAGCAACGGTCATTCGAGGTCCCGTGCCAGTTCCCAGGAAAGGGTTTCAGTAGCTCCAGGCCCTGTGTGTGGGTTGTGCACATCCTTGCTGGGGAACGTGACTACCACTATCAGTCAGGCCTTCATCTGTGGAGCACTCCTGACAAAGGCCACTCACGTGGGTCTCCTGTTGAAGGGCTGAGGCTGACCCTGAGAAACACAAGGCCCCGCAGGGCCATGGAAGGGCTCAGCAATCAGCCGAGCCCTGTCTGGATGCCTGCCTGGCCGAGGGACACGGAAAGGAGGGGACTCCCATCCCCAGAGGTGGTTGGAAGCCGAAGGCCAAAGAAGGCCCCTCTGTGTAATGGAGAGAAGAGCCACTGTGTGAAGGGCTGGGGGCACTGGGACCGTTCCTAGAGGTGGCCAGGTAGCTCTGTGGTGTCCTCAAAAGAAAGGAAAAAAAAAGGGGAAGGGGGAAGCAAAACGGCCTTGTTCTATGGAAATCTGTCAGCTCTCATTCTCAAGGTGGGTCGTCAGTCCCAAGGGTGCAAGGTCAAAGTGGCTGAGGAGTAACCTCACAGGCATTTGACTGAGGGTGCTTTTCGCTTTTGGTTGCCTTGCCAGCCGCGGGAAGGACACGTCCTCTTGCGGCTGCAGTTCAAAGCAGAAGGCATCTTGCGGAGCAAGGATGGGCCTGTGCTGTCCGCTTCCTGCCCTCAGGTGTTACCACACGCCTGCTGAGGCAGGTGGGTGCACGCGCCCTCTCCCGCTGCCTCAGCTTTGCTCAGGCGCAGCAAATGCCAGGCTCCTCTTGTGGTAGAGGAATGCTTCCCCACCCTTCCCGCATCCAGCAGCGGGGCAGGATGGCAGGCCAAGGAGGAGAGCAGCCCAGCGATGGTACTCACTGCCTGCTGTAGCAGAGCTGTGACGGGCTGTGTCATGCTCCTGTCTGGCGGCAAAGGAGGCTATGTGAGGAGCAGAGTGTCTGTCCTGGCGTCTGCCCCTCTTTGCACGACCGACCTCTCAATTGCCCGAAGGGAAAGCAGAGAGGGAGGCGCAGGGAGGCGCAGCAAGGCTGTACTCAGCTTCTCTCCTTACCCACCGTGGCCTTTGGCGTTTGCTGCGTGTACATCAGCGGTTTGAGCACTCATCCATTAGTGCACCGGCTGGCAACAGAGGAGCCATAGGGCTGGCCTGGCCTTTGAGTTCCCCCCCGACCTTTCCAGACCGGCACAGTCTCCTCCATGTCTCGTAGGGTAGCAGGGGGCACCATCTGGTGCCATGCAGTGCTGCAGCCTCAGTCTGGTGGTCTGTCACGCCGGTCCGTCAAAAAAGCAGGCTCGCCAGGCCCTGGACACACAGGGGCGGCAACTTTCCTCGATTTGGTCTGTGCTCCAGAAACGTCCGGCAGTGGGAACGTCAGGGCACGTCCGTGCTGTCCTCCTTTGGCTGCTGTTTCACCAAGGAGCATGACAGGATTTCAAGGAGTCACCAAGCGGTTGGGCAAGACGCTAACAGCCATGACAACACCGTACAAAAAGCTGCATTGCTGCAGGAATGCGGACATGAGGTTGCGCCCAGGGTCCTCTGCACGTCTGAATCCATTTCCCCCAGAGCCCCTGATGCCAGTGCATGGACGATTCGCACCCAGGTGGCGCTGAGGTCTCTCATAGTGCCTCAGCACTTTTTGGTGACTCACAGGTGACCCTGAGGTGGCCTGCTGGTGCCACCTTGCAATTAAAGGGCCCTGAATGTGCCAATCTGTCCCTGAGCCAGGGAAAACAAGCCAGACCCTCTGGGTCAGTGACCTGAACAAGCCACCCGGCAATGATGCAAAGATGAGCGTTGTTTGGGAAGACTGCGCCGAAGCAAACAGGTCCACTTGGTGATGGCTCACTTTCAGGCATGAGTCAGCAGGCTCCTTCATCGCTCTCCAGGGCCACGTTGAGCCGTTGCTTCTCCTCGGGAGAGTAATGAGTAAAGTCCGGGCAGGCAAGGCAAGGGCTGTGCAGTTCCCAACGAAAACACGCTGGCCTTCCCTGACTGGAGACAACGGCTGAACTGCTGGGCACCCTTTGCAGGGCTGGAAAGTGTGTGCATCACTGAGGCCCGAGGGCAGCAGAGATCTGCCACTGAGTAGCCTGACCCACTCCAGCAATGGCCTCAGTGTCCCCATCCCTGCACACAACAGGCTTTCTCTCCAGACCGCAGGAGGGCCTTGTTTGACCATCACCTTCCAGTCACCCCGGGGATCTGAGTCTCCTCCGTTCTCTGTCCCTCAGCGGAACAGCCATCCTGTGGAGGCTTGGCTGGGCTCTGACCAGCTGCATAGCCTGCAGGCACTGGTGTTGCTCAGGGTCGGCCTCAGCCCGTCAAAGAGAGACCCTTCTGAGCGGCCTTCAGGCGTGCTCCACAGGCAAAGTCCTGTGTAAGTGGTGGCCATGCTGCCCAGGAAGGGCAGGAGGCGCACAGCTCCTGCTCATGGCCCGGATCTGCTGCAAGGCTTCACCAGCAACTGGAGTGAGACCGCAAACGAGCGTTGGTCTGGGGAAGAAACATAATTGCTATCAACAAAATCACTTCAGTGCTACCCAGGATGAAAAGGGAGCCAAGCGTTTCAGGCAAAGGAGGCATGTCTGTCATCTGCCAGCAGAGCTTTGAGAAACCAAAATTGCTGTTTCTCAACATGCTTCATGTTTGTGTCATTTTTCAGCTCCCCTGGGGCTCTGGGCCGCAGTATAAAAGCGTGCCCAACTCCCAGCTCCTCTATCCTCTCCTCGTGCCTTCCTCTGCTCTGTGAAGTTGGTAAGCCTCACTTCATTTTGCCTCTTGTCTCCTCGGTTGGCAGGACAGTTTTCAGGGGAGGGCTGCATGTACTTTGCCTCCCTTGTCCTCGGTGAACGGTCTAGGGTGCCAAACAGGGCATTGGTTGGTTTCTTTGCCAGCCGTGGTTCTTTCCAAGGCTCCGGACATACGGCCAGCGCTGTCTAAGCAATGTCCGGGCACTGCCTCCCCCATCCGCAGTTCAGCAATGCTCCTTCTGCATTATTGGCATGACGAGGAGCTTCCTCAGGAGAGCTGGTCCCACCGTAGACGTCTTCTTCCGTAGTGGCTGCTGTCTTGAGGAGCCCTGTTGCCTTTTGCTCAGACATGTCCCCTCCTGAGAGAAGTGGGTGAGAGGAGCCTGACCTGACAAGACCAGGGGTCTCAAGGGCGGGGGGGACAGAAGGAGACCTGTTTGGCTGAGTGAACAAACTGATGCTGGTACAAGGGCTGATGATCAGGAAGTACACAGCCCGATGCCAAGAAGAGGGAGCCTCTTGGTCTGCAGTAGAAAATCTTTCCCTGACTAAGGCCACAGCATCAAGGCTATGCTCAACCAGTGTGAGAAACCTGGCATCCATCTCCTCATACCGGGAGGGGGCTTACTGAGGACCTTCTCTGGGGCGCCTTCCCTACCAAGCCTTCAAGGCTGAGCGGAAGGATTGTCGCGAAATACCCTCTCAGCCTCCAGAGGTACCCTTGGTAATGGAGCAAACGGAGGGAGCAGAGTGCCTCCATGGGGCAGGCGGGCCTGGCTGAGCTACATGCTGCGAAGGAGCTTGACTTGGACAGGGGGAGCTTCCTTGCCTTTGGACGCACCCTCTCGGGTCACCCTTCAGTTACAAACACATACCCGCCGCAGGCCCACCAAAAGGCCCTGCTTCCGCCTTTGAGAATGCTTACCAAGTGGGACCCTGCATTTCATGGGGGCGTTGCAAGTAACTCCGTCCAGGTTAGCTCAGGTCCCCGTGGGTGAGACATCCCAGGCGGGTGAGAGAAGAGGTCTTCCGATACGGCAGGGTGTGAGCAGGCAGCGAGGAGGTTAAGGCGGTGGAGAGGAGAGTGCATGGTGGTGTTCTGCCAAAAGCACAGCAGGGCACCATCGTGGGCCCTACTGCTGGACACAGCTTTCTTGACTAGTGCCCCGTCCCAAATCTCTCTCTGCTGGGCTCCCAGGCACTGTTCGTTCTCAGAGGAGCCAAGCCGGGGGTCAGAAAAAGGGCCCGACAGCTAATGTCCTCTGCTCCCTCCCGGTCTTGCAGGGTCGCCTCCCTCCACGAGACATGTCGTGCTACAGCCCGTGCTGGCCAGCTGCCTGCGGCCCAGCCCCGCTTGCCAACAGCTGCAACGAGCCCTGCGTCTTGAAGTGCGCCGACTCCAGCGTTACGATCCAGCCCCCGCCAGTCCTGGTGACGCTGCCGGGCCCAATCCTCAGCTCCTCCCCTCAGAGCACAGCCGTGGGATCCACCGCGTCGGCTGCCGTGGGGAGCTCTCTCAGCGCTGGCAGTGTGCCCATCGCTTCTGGGGGCTCCCTGGGGCTGGGGGGCTTTGGGTGGTCTGGTCTGGGCCGTGGGCTCTGCGGGCCTCTGGGACGGGGCAATCTCTTATGCTGAAGCCCGTGGAGGATTGCCTGCCCATGGTCGAGCGCCACGAGCCTCGAGGAAAGCCCTGCAGCCAGCCCTGAGAGCGTGGCCATGGTCTGCAGAGGAGCCGAGCTCCCACCGCTCCGCCTGGAGGAAGGGGCCTGCGCTGGCCTTCCGTCTCTTCCCAAGGAAGCCTCTCTCTTTCCCCCTCTTGCTCTGCTTTACCTCATTCTCCCCATGAAATACCTCCTCCTTCCTTCCGTAGCAATGCGTCTAGGTGATACGTGGTTGCCAGGGCCTTGAAGGGGAATTGGAAAAGCAGCATCCCTGGCGTGGAGGTTTTCCTTCAGATGGCAGCACTTGTCTGAGCTTTACTCAGCCTCCAGAATGCATTGCTTAACCTCTCGTCTTTTCCATTTTCCTTTGACTTTCTCATTAAAGACATTGGGCATCAGCTGTGCAAGAGAGTCATGTTTCATTCTCCCCCCTTCTCCAATCCCAACCAGCTGAGTATCCAAAAGAGTTCCTCCCTTGGTCAAACTATGGGTTTCTCCATCCTTCCTGGCTTCATAGGATCATAGAATCACCCCATTTGGTGGCGAAGAATAGCTGGTCCACCCTTTCGTGGGAAGGGGAGCCTAGATGAGACTGTCTAGCAGCCTGTCCAATCGCATCTTGAAAACCTCCAGTCACGGTGACTCTACCACGTCCCTGGAGAGCTTCTTGCAGTCAATGATTGTTCTCGCTGTAAAAAATGTCTTTCTCATATCAAGGTGAAACCTGTCCCGGTTTCTCCCTGGCCTCTCCATGTGACTCTTTGTTAAGAGAGAGTCTCTGTGCTCTTTGTAGCAGCCTGTAAGTACTGGACAACTGTGATGAGTGCAGGGGAAGAGAATCACAGGACAGCACGAGACTCAGTACGGGACATTTTGGGGGATGTATGGGATGTTTTGCGGGAGGAACCAGAGATGAGGGAAGGGAGGGTTCAGGGTGGTACTGGGAGGAAGAAAGGTGAGAAGGGTAGAGGGAAGATGGGATAACGTGGCTGTCACTCAAGAATTGATTGTCGTTCAGGATGCTTGCCTGGCCATGCCCTGCTTCTGATCAGTGCAGCCGTTCCTGTCTTCTTCTTAAGTTCTATTCCTCTATTACCCCAAACAGAAAGGGATCCTTCTGGGCTGTCCAAACCTCCAAGCTCGTCCGGCCATGAGAAAGAGTTCTGCTCTTCTTCTCTTCCCTGAGGCCGGCCAGGTGCGGCTAAGGTGCTGCTGAAGAAGCTGACCTCTTGGCAGCAGGCAGCCCCTTTCTCGTCTCCCACAAACTCTCCCTCTGGATTCAGACCCAACTAGTCTGGCAGCGCGGGCAGTGGTCGCCTTTACCTGGCTCGCAGGCCTTAGGGATATGCGAGGCTGGTGGGGGGGTGGGGAGGTGGGGGTCAGCAGCCTCCTGAGCTCTGAGCCCCTTGGCCAAACCCCAGTCTCTTCTTCTCGCATCTTGTTTGCATGCTGGTGTGCCCAGGCACGCGGCTCACAGGTGCTGATCACCATGAGCCACAAGGCATCCCTGGAAGTGCAAAACTACTGGGAAATGTCCAGGGACTGGGAGTTGGAAGCGGGTGGGCAGAGAGGCAGAAGTGCAGATGTGTGTAAGAGAGAGGAGGTCGTGTGGGCAGGAAGAGGCTCCAGCCACCCCTGTGCCTTTCATAGTCACGCTGGATTGTCCCTGTCCCCCTGACCCCTGCCAAGTCGCTCCTGACCACCCGGGACAGCACATCCCTTGGTGGCACGGCTGGCTGCTGGCTACTCCTGCCTCCACGCGGGTCTTCATAGAATCATAGAATGGTTTGGGATGGAAGGGACCCGTAAAGGTCCACCCCCCCTGCAATTGGCAGGGACATCTTCCACTAGATCAGGTTGCTCAGAGCCGCATCTAGCCTGTCCTTGAATGTTTCCAAGGAAACATTCCAAGGAAACATCCAAGGCAACTACCACCTCTCTGGGCAACCCCTTCCAGTGTTTCACCACCCTCATCGTAAAAAATGTCTTCCTTATATCTAGTCCGAATCTACCCTCTGTTAGTTTAAAACCATTACCCCTTGTCCTGTTGCTAGAGGCCCTGCTAAAAAGTCTGTCCCCATCTTTCTTATAAGCCCCCTTTAAGTACTGAAAGGCAGCAATGAGGTCCCCCCGCAGCCTTCTCTTCTCCAGGCTGAACAACCCCAGCTCTTTCAGCCTTTCCGCATAGCAGAGGTGTTCCATCCCTCTGACCATTTTTGTGGCCCTCCTCTGGACCCGCTCCAACAGGTCCATGTCCTTCCTCTGCTGAGGACTCCAGAGCTGGAGGCAGTGCTGCAGGTGGGGTCTCAGCAGAGTAGAGGGGCAGAAGTCTTCCCTGCAGATCCCTGCTTTGTCACACAACTGGTTAAGGGCTTGGTGTGTCTGAAATACGAGGGGAGGCTGTGAGAGCTGGGATTCTTCCCCTACCTGATGGAAGGGAGTGAAGAGGGAGCCAGACTCTTCTCACTCGTACCAACTGGCAGCGCAAGAGGCAATGGGCACAAATTAAAACACGTGAAATTCCATCTCAAGGCAAGAAACCACTTTCTTACCATGAGGGGGGTCAAACAGCAGACCAGGTTGCCCAGAGAAGTTGCGGAGTCTCCATCCTTGGAGATACTCAAAACCCAACTTAGGACTATGTCCTAAGCAACCAGCTCAAGTTGACCCTGCTGGAGCAGCTGGCTTCGACTAAAGCATCTCAGGAGGTCCCTTGCAACCCCAGCGATTCTGAGATTCTGTGAACGGGGAAGGGCAATGTCTGCCATAAGAAAGCGCCTTACTTGCAATGTTCTGTGACAGGGAGCAGTTTATGCGTATTTTGTTTTTCCTTCCCGTGGCTGGTTGAGCCTTGCTGAAGGCAAGGTAAACAACATCCGCTGCTCTTCCCTTCTCCACCAAGCCAGTCACCTCACTGTCAAAGGCTACCAGCTTGGTTAAGCGTGACTGCTGCTTCATAAATCCATGCTTACTACTCCCAAACACCTTCCTGTGCTGCCTATGTTGGGAAACTACTTCCAGGATGTTTTGCTCTATCATCTTCCCAGGGACTGAGGAGAGGCTGACCGTCCGTCCTGTGAGTTCCCTGGATCTTCCTTCTTTTCTTTCTTGTTCCTCTTGCCCATGTGAAGACAGAAGAGGTTGAGGTGTGTCCTGAGCCACTTCAAAACCTTGCAAGATCTTTTCAGGCAACTCTCCTCTCAAAACAAGAGCTTACTCGGGGGCACACCTCGAGCTGCTCACGCTCAGAACGTCTGACCATTGTTGGGCTGACCGACGAGGATGGGATTCGAACCCACGCATGAACAGTTGCGTATCCCATGCATAGTCTGTTGTGGATATGAAAAATCCCTGGGATTCACTTTCTGGGTTCTTAACAAAGGCTTTCCTAAAAATGTAGCCAGGGCCATCATTGGCTCTCATCAATGCAGCAGTCTGTTGAGTCCCTGCTGTAATCAGTGCAGCGCAAGGGACAATTCAAGAGAAAATTCGGGCTTCCTTCATACTCTGTTTTGTGGCTGTCGAGGTGTGCCGATGAGTAATGGGGCTCCTTCCACAAGAGCTCTCACCCCCAAACTGGCCTTATCTCCATTGCTATGGGATGTCAGGGGCGAAAGATGAGGTTCGCTCAAACCCAGGAACGAAGGAGAAACCCATAGTTTGACCAAGGGAGGAACTCTTTTGGATACTCAGCTGGTTGGGATTGGAGAAGGGGGGAGAATGAAACATGACTCTCTTGCACAGCTGATGCCCAATGTCTTTAATGAGAAAGTCAAAGGAAAATGGAAAAGACGAGAGCTTAAGCAATGCATTCTGGAGGCTGAGTAAAGCTCAGACAAGTGCTGCCATCTGAAGGAAAACCTCCACGCCAGGGATGCTGCTTTTCCAATTCCCCTTCAAGGCTCTGGCAATCACGTGTCACCTAGACGCATTGCTACGGAAGGAAGGAGGAGGTATTTCATGGGGAGAATGAGGTAAAGCAGAGCAAGAGGGGGAAAGAGAGAGGCTTCCTTGGGAAGAGACGGAAGGCCAGCGCAGGCCCCTTCCTCCAGGCAGAGCGGTGGGAGCTCGGCTCCTCTGCAGACCATGGCCACGCTCTCAGGGCTGGCTGCAGGGCTTTCCTCGAGGCTCGTGGCACTCGACCACGGGCAGGCAATCCTCCACGGGCTTCAGCATAAGAGATTGCCCCGTCCCAGAGGCCCGCAGAGCCCGCGGCCCAGACCGGACCACCCAAAGCCCCCCAGCCCCAGGGAGCCCCCAGAAGCGATGGGCACACTGCCAGCGCTGAGAGAGCTCCCCACGGCAGCCGACGCGGTGGATCCCACGGCTGTGCTCTGAGGGGAGGAGCTGAGGATTGGGCCCGGCAGCGTCACCAGGACTGGCGGGGGCTGGATCGTAACGCTGGAGTCGGCGCACTTCAAGACGCAGGGCTCGTTGCAGCTGTTGGCAAGCGGGGCTGGGCCGCAGGCAGCTGGCCAGCACGGGCTGTAGCACGACATGTCTCGTGGAGGGAGGCGACCCTGCAAGACCGGGAGGGAGCAGAGGACATTAGCTGTCGGGCCCTTTTTCTGACCCCCGGCTTGGCTCCTCTGAGAATGAACAGTGCCTGGGTAGGGCCACATCTCCCTGGAAAGTTCCTTTCCGTGCCAAGAGTGACCAGGGCATGGCGCTGCACTACGGATGGGGGAGGAAGCACCTGGTGACCGGTTAGACGGGACTGGTCGTCCAGCCTCAGACTTCGGCAGAGCCACTGCTACTGAGGAGCCCAACCGACTCCCTCTGGGAAGGGAGCAAAGCCTTCCCTCTTCCCTCACCAACTCACCTCCCACAAGAGGGAAGCACAGTGTATTTTCAAGCCTGGACCACGTATCAGAAGGACCACGCAGAGAAGGGAAGCAGTCCCCCTGACAGAAATCCTACCAGCAGGAAGAGAAGGAGTGAGTTCAGCCTTACCAAGTTCACCGTGGAGAGCAAGGGAAGAGATGTGGATGGAAGGGCCCGGAGTGGCACAGGCTTTTTATATGGTGAGCCGGCGCCTCAGGAGAGCTGGAACACACCTTCTTTCTGAAGCACGTAAACAAAGAGCAATTGGAGGCTTGCAAAGCGCAGCCAAGAGATGAAGAACGTGTCTGGCTTGCATTTCCCTCTTGGGTGAGAGCACAGTGATGCATTGCATGCTGGCTCCTCAAAGCAACGGTCATTCGAGGTCCCGTGCCAGTTCCCAGGAAAGGGTTTCAGTAGCTCCAGGCCCTGTGTGTGGGTTGTGCACATCCTTGCTGGGGAACGTGACTACCACTATCAGTCAGGCCTTCATCTGTGGAGCACTCCTGACAAAGGCCACTCACGTGGGTCTCCTGTTGAAGGGCTGAGGCTGACCCTGAGAAACACAAGGCCCCGCAGGGCCATGGAAGGGCTCAGCAATCAGCCGAGCCCTGTCTGGATGCCTGCCTGGCCGAGGGACACGGAAAGGAGGGGACTCCCATCCCCAGAGGTGGTTGGAAGCCGAAGGCCAAAGAAGGCCCCTCTGTGTAATGGAGAGAAGAGCCACTGCGTGAAGGGCTGGGGGCACTGGGACCGTTCCTAGAGGTGGCCAGGTAGCTCTGTGGTGTCCTCAAAAGAAAGGAAAAAAAAAGGGGAAGGGGGAAACAAAACGGCCTTGTTCTATGGAAATCTGTCAGCTCTCATTCTCAAGGTGGGTCGTCAGTCCCAAGGGTGCAAGGTCAAAGTGGCTGAGGAGTAACCTCACAGGCATTTGACTGAGGGTGCTTTTCGCTTTTGGTTGCCTTGCCAGCCGCGGGAAGGACACGTCCTCTTGCGGCTGCAGTTCAAAGCAGAAGGCATCTTGCGGAGCAAGGATGGGCCTGTGCTGTCCGCTTCCTGCCCTCAGGTGTTACCACACGCCTGCTGAGGCAGGTGGGTGCACGCGCCCTCTCCCGCTGCCTCAGCTTTGCTCAGGCGCAGCAAATGCCAGGCTCCTCTTGTGGTAGAGGAATGCTTCCCCACCCTTCCCGCATCCAGCAGCGGGGCAGGATGGCAGGCCAAGGAGGAGAGCAGCCCAGCGATGGTACTCACTGCCTGCTGTAGCAGAGCTGTGACGGGCTGTGTCATGCTCCTGTCTGGCGGCAAAGGAGGCTATGTGAGGAGCAGAGTGTCTGTCCTGGCGTCTGCCCCTCTTTGCACGACCGACCTCTCAATTGCCCGAAGGGAAAGCAGAGAGGGAGGCGCAGGGAGGCGCAGCAAGGCTGTACTCAGCTTCTCTCCTTACCCACCGTGGCCTTTGGCGTTTGCTGCGTGTACATCAGCGGTTTGAGCACTCATCCATTAGTGCACCGGCTGGCAACAGAGGAGCCATAGGGCTGGCCTGGCCTTTGAGTTCCCCCCCGACCTTTCCAGACCGGCACAGTCTCCTCCATGTCTCGTAGGGTAGCAGGGGGCACCATCTGGTGCCATGCAGTGCTGCAGCCTCAGTCTGGTGGTCTGTCACGCCGGTCCGTCAAAAAAGCAGGCTCGCCAGGCCCTGGACACACAGGGGCGGCAACTTTCCTCGATTTGGTCTGTGCTCCAGAAACGTCCGGCAGTGGGAACGTCAGGGCACGTCCGTGCTGTCCTCCTTTGGCTGCTGTTTCACCAAGGAGCATGACAGGATTTCAAGGAGTCACCAAGCGGTTGGGCAAGACGCTAACAGCCATGACAACACCGTACAAAAAGCTGCATTGCTGCAGGAATGCGGACATGAGGTTGCGCCCAGGGTCCTCTGCACGTCTGAATCCATTTCCCCCAGAGCCCCTGATGCCAGTGCATGGACGATTCGCACCCAGGTGGCGCTGAGGTCTCTCATAGTGCCTCAGCACTTTTTGGTGACTCACAGGTGACCCTGAGGTGGCCTGCTGGTGCCACCTTGCAATTAAAGGGCCCTGAATGTGCCAATCTGTCCCTGAGCCAGGGAAAACAAGCCAGACCCTCTGGGTCAGTGACCTGAACAAGCCACCCGGCAATGATGCAAAGATGAGCGTTGTTTGGGAAGACTGCGCCGAAGCAAACAGGTCCACTTGGTGATGGCTCACTTTCAGGCATGAGTCAGCAGGCTCCTTCATCGCTCTCCAGGGCCACGTTGAGCCCTTGCTTCTCCTCGGGAGAGTAATGAGTAAAGTCCGGGCAGGCAAGGCAAGGGCTGTGCAGTTCCCAACGAAAACACGCTGGCCTTCCCTGACTGGAGACAACGGCTGAACTGCTGGGCACCCTTTGCAGGGCTGGAAAGTGTGTGCATCACTGAGGCCCGAGGGCAGCAGAGATCTGCCACTGAGTAGCCTGACCCACTCCAGCAATGGCCTCAGTGTCCCCATCCCTGCACACAACAGGCTTTCTCTCCAGACCGCAGGAGGGCCTTGTTTGACCATCACCTTCCAGTCACCCCGGGGATCTGAGTCTCCTCCGTTCTCTGTCCCTCAGCGGAACAGCCATCCTGTGGAGGCTTGGCTGGGCTCTGACCAGCTGCATAGCCTGCAGGCACTGGTGTTGCTCAGGGTCGGCCTCAGCCCGTCAAAGAGAGACCCTTCTGAGCGGCCTTCAGGCGTGCTCCACAGGCAAAGTCCTGTGTAAGTGGTGGCCATGCTGCCCAGGAAGGGCAGGAGGCGCACAGCTCCTGCTCATGGCCCGGATCTGCTGCAAGGCTTCACCAGCAACTGGAGTGAGACCGCAAACGAGCGTTGGTCTGGGGAAGAAACATAATTGCTATCAACAAAATCACTTCAGTGCTACCCAGGATGAAAAGGGAGCCAAGCGTTTCAGGCAAAGGAGGCATGTCTGTCATCTGCCAGCAGAGCTTTGAGAAACCAAAATTGCTGTTTCTCAACATGCTTCATGTTTGTGTCATTTTTCAGCTCCCCTGGGGCTCTGGGCCGCAGTATAAAAGCGTGCCCAACTCCCAGCTCCTCTATCCTCTCCTCGTGCCTTCCTCTGCTCTGTGAAGTTGGTAAGCCTCACTTCATTTTGCCTCTTGTCTCCTCGGTTGGCAGGACAGTTTTCAGGGGAGGGCTGCATGTACTTTGCCTCCCTTGTCCTCGGTGAACGGTCTAGGGTGCCAAACAGGGCATTGGTTGGTTTCTTTGCCAGCCGTGGTTCTTTCCAAGGCTCCGGACGTACGGCCAGCGCTGTCTAAGCAATGTCCGGGCACTGCCTCCCCCATCCGCAGTTCAGCAATGCTCCTTCTGCATTATTGGCATGACGAGGAGCTTCCTCAGGAGAGCTGGTCCCACCGTAGACGTCTTCTTCCGTAGTGGCTGCTGTCTTGAGGAGCCCTGTTGCCTTTTGCTCAGACATGTCCCCTCCTGAGAGAAGTGGGTGAGAGGAGCCTGACCTGACAAGACCAGGGGTCTCAAGGGCGGGGGGGACAGAAGGAGACCTGTTTGGCTGAGTGAACAAACTGATGCTGGTACAAGGGCTGATGATCAGGAAGTACACAGCCCGATGCCAAGAAGAGGGAGCCTCTTGGTCTGCAGTAGAAAATCTTTCCCTGACTAAGGCCACAGCATCAAGGCTATGCTCAACCAGTGTGAGAAACCTGGCATCCATCTCCTCATACCGGGAGGGGGCTTACTGAGGACCTTCTCTGGGGCGCCTTCCCTACCAAGCCTTCAAGGCTGAGCGGAAGGATTGTCGCGAAATACCCTCTCAGCCTCCAGAGGTACCCTTGGTAATGGAGCAAACGGAGGGAGCAGAGTGCCTCCATGGGGCAGGCGGGCCTGGCTGAGCTACATGCTGCGAAGGAGCTTGACTTGGACAGGGGGAGCTTCCTTGCCTTTGGACGCACCCTCTCGGGTCACCCTTCAGTTACAAACACATACCCGCCGCAGGCCCACCAAAAGGCCCTGCTTCCGCCTTTGAGAATGCTTACCAAGTGGGACCCTGCATTTCATGGGGGCGTTGCAAGTAACTCCGTCCAGGTTAGCTCAGGTCCCCGTGGGTGAGACATCCCAGGCGGGTGAGAGAAGAGGTCTTCCGATACGGCAGGGTGTGAGCAGGCAGCGAGGAGGTTAAGGCGGTGGAGAGGAGAGTGCATGGTGGTGTTCTGCCAAAAGCACAGCAGGGCACCATCGTGGGCCCTACTGCTGGACACAGCTTTCTTGACTAGTGCCCCGTCCCAAATCTCTCTCTGCTGGGCTCCCAGGCACTGTTCGTTCTCAGAGGAGCCAAGCCGGGGGTCAGAAAAAGGGCCCGACAGCTAATGTCCTCTGCTCCCTCCCGGTCTTGCAGGGTCGCCTCCCTCCACGAGACATGTCGTGCTACAGCCCGTGCTGGCCAGCTGCCTGCGGCCCAGCCCCGCTTGCCAACAGCTGCAACGAGCCCTGCGTCTTGAAGTGCGCCGACTCCAGCGTTACGATCCAGCCCCCGCCAGTCCTGGTGACGCTGCCGGGCCCAATCCTCAGCTCCTCCCCTCAGAGCACAGCCGTGGGATCCACCGCGTCGGCTGCCGTGGGGAGCTCTCTCAGCGCTGGCAGTGTGCCCATCGCTTCTGGGGGCTCCCTGGGGCTGGGGGGCTTTGGGTGGTCCGGTCTGGGCCGTGGGCTCTGCGGGCCTCTGGGACGGGGCAATCTCTTATGCTGAAGCCCGTGGAGGATTGCCTGCCCGTGGTCGAGCGCCACGAGCCTCGAGGAAAGCCCTGCAGCCAGCCCTGAGAGCGTGGCCATGGTCTGCAGAGGAGCCGAGCTCCCACCGCTCCGCCTGGAGGAAGGGGCCTGCGCTGGCCTTCCGTCTCTTCCCAAGGAAGCCTCTCTCTTTCCCCCTCTTGCTCTGCTTTACCTCATTCTCCCCATGAAATACCTCCTCCTTCCTTCCGTAGCAATGCGTCTAGGTGATACGTGGTTGCCAGGGCCTTGAAGGGGAATTGGAAAAGCAGCATCCCTGGCGTGGAGGTTTTCCTTCAGATGGCAGCACTTGTCTGAGCTTTACTCAGCCTCCAGAATGCATTGCTTAAGCTCTCGTCTTTTCCATTTTCCTTTGACTTTCTCATTAAAGACATTGGGCATCAGCTGTGCAAGAGAGTCATGTTTCATTCTCCCCCCTTCTCCAATCCCAACCAGCTGAGTATCCAAAAGAGTTCCTCCCTTGGTCAAACTATGGGTTTCTCCTTCGTTCCTGGCTTCATAGGATCATAGAATCACCCCATTTGGTGGCGAAGAATAGCTGGTCCACCCTTGCGTGGGAAGGGGAGCCTAGATGAGATTGTCTAGCAGCCTGTCCAATCGCATCTTGAAAACCTCCAGTCACGGTGACTCTACCACGTCCCTGGAGAGCTTCTTGCAGTCAATGATTGTTCTCGCTGTAAAAAATGTCTTTCTCATATCAAGGTGAAACCTGTCCCGGTTTCTCCCTGGCCTCTCCATGTGACTCTTTGTTAAGAGAGAGTCTCTGTGCTCTTTGTAGCAGCCCGTAAGTACTGGACAACTGTGATGAGTGCAGGGGAAGAGAATCACAGGACAGCACGAGACTCAGTACGGGACGTTTTGGGGGATGTATGGGATGTTTTGCGGGAGGAACCAGAGATGAGGGAAGGGAGGGTTCAGGGTGGTACTGGGAGGAAGAAAGGTGAGAAGGGTAGAGGGAAGATGGGATAACGTGGCTGTCACTCAAGAATTGATTGTCGTTCAGGATGCTTGCCTGGCCATGCCCTGCTTCTGATCAGTGCAGCCGTTCCTGTCTTCTTCTTAAGTTCTATTCCTCTATTACCCCAAACAGAAAGGGATCCTTCTGGGCTGTCCAAACCTCCAAGCTCGTCCGGCCATGAGAAAGAGTTCTGCTCTTCTTCTCTTCCCTGAGGCCGGCCAGGTGCGGCTAAGGTGCTGCTGAAGAAGCTGACCTCTCGGCAGCAGGCAGCCCCTTTCTCGTCTCCCACAAACTCTCCCTCTGGATTCAGACCCAACTAGTCTGGCAGCGCGGGCAGTGGTCGCCTTTACCTGGCTCGCAGGCCTTAGGGATATGCGAGGCTGGTGGGGGGGTGGGGGGGTGGGGGTCAGCAGCCTCCTGAGCTCTGAGCCCCTTGGCCAAACCCCAGTCTCTTCTTCTCGCATCTTGTTTGCATGCTGGTGTGCCCAGGCACGCGGCTCACAGGTGCTGATCACCATGAGCCACAAGGCATCCTTGGAAGTGCAAAACTACTGGGAAATGTCCAGGGACTGGGAGTTGGAAGCGGGTGGGCAGAGAGGCAGAAGTGCAGATGTGTGTAAGAGAGAGGAGGTCGTGTGGGCAGGAAGAGGCTCCAGCCACCTCTGTGCCTTTCATAGCCACGCTGGATTGTCCCTGTCCCCCTGACCCCTGCCAAGTCGCTCCTGACCACCCGGGACAGCACATCCCTTGGTGGCACGGCTGGCTGCTGGCTACTCCTGCCTCCACGCGGGTCTTCATAGAATCATAGAATGGTTTGGGATGGAAGGGACCCGTAAAGGTCCACCCCCCCTGCAATTGGCAGGGACATCTTCCACTAGATCAGGTTGCTCAGAGCCGCATCTAGCCTGTCCTTGAATGTTTCCAAGGAAACATTCCAAGGAAACATCCAAGGCAACTACCACCTCTCTGGGCAACCCCTTCCAGTGTTTCACCACCCTCATCGTAAAAAATGTCTTCCTTATATCTAGTCCGAATCTACCCTCTGTTAGTTTAAAACCATTACCCCTTGTCCTGTTGCTAGAGGCCCTGCTAAAAAGTCTGTCCCCATCTTTCTTATAAGCCCCCTTTAAGTACTGAAAGGCAGCAATGAGGTCCCCCCGCAGCCTTCTCTTCTCCAGGCTGAACAACCCCAGCTCTTTCAGCCTTTCCGCATAGCAGAGGTGTTCCATCCCTCTGACCATTTTTGTGGCCCTCCTCTGGACCCGCTCCAACAGGTCCATGTCCTTCCTCTGCTGAGGACTCCAGAGCTGGAGGCAGTGCTGCAGGTGGGGTCTCAGCAGAGTAGAGGGGCAGAAGTCTTCCCTGCAGATCCCTGCTTTGTCACACAACTGGTTAAGGGCTTGGTGTGTCTGAAATACGAGGGGAGGCTGTGAGAGCTGGGATTCTTCCCCTACCTGATGGAAGGGAGTGAAGAGGGAGCCAGACTCTTCTCACTCGTACCAACTGGCAGCGCAAGAGGCAATGGGCACAAATTAAAACACGTGAAATTCCATCTCAAGGCAAGAAACCACTTTCTTACCATGAGGGGGGTCAAACAGCAGACCAGGTTGCCCAGAGAAGTTGCGGAGTCTCCATCCTTGGAGATACTCAAAACCCAACTTAGGACTATGTCCTAAGCAACCAGCTCAAGTTGACCCTGCTGGAGCAGCTGGCTTCGACTAAAGCATCTCAGGAGGTCCCTTGCAACCCCAGCGATTCTGAGATTCTGTGAACGGGGAAGGGCAATGTCTGCCATAAGAAAGCGCCTTACTTGCAATGTTCTGTGACAGGGAGCAGTTTATGCGTATTTTGTTTTTCCTTCCCGTGGCTGGTTGAGCCTTGCTGAAGGCAAGGTAAACAACATCCGCTGCTCTTCCCTTCTCCAGCAAGCCAGTCACCTCACTGTCAAAGGCTACCAGCTTGGTTAAGCGTGACTGCTGCTTCATAAATCCATGCTTACTACTCCCAAACACCTTCCTGTGCTGCCTATGTTGGGAAACTACTTCCAGGATGTTTTGCTCTATCATCTTCCCAGGGACTGAGGAGAGGCTGACCGTCCGTCCTGTGAGTTCCCTGGATCTTCCTTCTTTTCTTTCTTGTTCCTCTTGCCCATGTGAAGACAGGAGAGGTTGAGGTGTGTCCTGAGCCACTTCAAAACCTTGCAAGTTCTTTTCAGGCAACTCTCCTCTCAAAATAAGAGCTTACTCGGGGGCACACCTCGAGCTGCTCACACTCAGAACGTCTGACCATTGTTGGGCTGACCGACGAGGATGGGATTCGAACCCACGCATGAACAGTTGCGTATCCCATGCATAGTCTGTTGTGGATATGAAAAATCCCTGGGATTCACTTTCTGGGTTCTTAACAAAGGCTTTCCTAAAAATGTAGCCAGGGCCATCATTGGCTCTCATCAATGCAGCAGTCTGTTGAGTCCCTGCTGTAATCAGTGCAGCGCAAGGGACAATTCAAGAGAAAATTCGGGCTTCCTTCATACTCTGTTTTGTGGCTGTCGAGGTGTGCCGATGAGTAATGGGGCTCCTTCCACAAGAGCTCTCACCCCCAAACTGGCCTTATCTCCATTGCTATGGGATGTCAGGGGCGAAAGATGAGGTTCGCTCAAACCCAGGAACGAAGGAGAAACCCATAGTTTGACCAAGGGAGGAACTCTTTTGGATACTCAGCTGGTTGGGATTGGAGAAGGGGGGAGAATGAAACATGACTCTCTTGCACAGCTGATGCCCAATGTCTTTAATGAGAAAGTCAAAGGAAAATGGAAAAGACGAGAGCTTAAGCAATGCATTCTGGAGGCTGAGTAAAGCTCAGACAAGTGCTGCCATCTGAAGGAAAACCTCCACGCCAGGGATGCTGCTTTTCCAATTCCCCTTCAAGGCTCTGGCAACCACGTATCACCTAGACGCATTGCTACGGAAGGAAGGAGGAGGTATTTCATGGGGAGAATGAGGTAAAGCAGAGCAAGAGGGGGAAAGAGAGAGGCTTCCTTGGGAAGAGACGGAAGGCCAGCGCAGGCCCCTTCCTCCAGGCGGAGTGGTGGGAGCTCGGCTCCTCTGCAGACCATGGCCACGCTCTCAGGGCTGGCTGCAGGGCTTTCCTCGAGGCTCGTGGCACTCGACCATGGGCAGGCAATCCTCCACGGGCTTCAGCATAAGAGATTGCCCCGTCCCAGAGGCCCGCAGAGCCCACGGCCCAGACCGGACCACCCAAAGCCCCCCAGCCCCAGGGAGCCCCCAGAAGCGATGGGCACACTGCCAGCGCTGAGAGAGCTCCCCACGGCAGCCGACGCGGTGGATCCCACGGCTGTGCTCTGAGGGGAGGAGCTGAGGATTGGGCCCGGCAGCGTCACCAGGACTGGCGGGGGCTGGATCGTAACGCTGGAGTCGGCGCACTTCAAGACGCAGGGCTCGTTGCAGCTGTTGGCAAGCGGGGCTGGGCCGCAGGCAGCTGGCCAGCACGGGCTGTAGCACGACATGTCTCGTGGAGGGAGGCGACCCTGCAAGACCGGGAGGGAGCAGAGGACATTAGCTGTCGGGCCCTTTTTCTGACCCCCGGCTTGGCTCCTCTGAGAACGAACAGTGCCTGGGAGCCCAGCAGAGAGAGATTTGGGACGGGGCACTAGTCAAGAAAGCTGTGTCCAGCAGTAGGGCCCACGATGGTGCCCTGCTGTGCTTTTGGCAGAACACCACCATGCACTCTCCTCTCCACCGCCTTAACCTCCTCGCTGCCTGCTCACACCCTGCCGTATCGGAAGACCTCTTCTCTCACCCGCCTGGGATGTCTCACCCACGGGGACCTGAGCTAACCTGGACGGAGTTACTTGCAACGCCCCCATGAAATGCAGGGTCCCACTTGGTAAGCATTCTCAAAGGCGGAAGCAGGGCCTTTTGGTGGGCCTGCGGCGGGTATGTGTTTGTAACTGAAGGGTGACCCGAGAGGGTGCGTCCAAAGGCAAGGAAGCTCCCCCTGTCCAAGTCAAGCTCCTTCGCAGCATGTAGCTCAGCCAGGCCCGCCTGCCCCATGGAGGCACTCTGCTCCCTCCGTTTGCTCCATTACCAAGGGTACCTCTGGAGGCTGAGAGGGTATTTCGCGACAATCCTTCCGCTCAGCCTTGAAGGCTTGGTAGGGAAGGCGCCCCAGAGAAGGTCCTCAGTAAGCCCCCTCCCGGTATGAGGAGATGGATGCCAGGTTTCTCACACTGGTTGAGCATAGCCTTGATGCTGTGGCCTTAGTCAGGGAAAGATTTTCTACTGCAGACCAAGAGGCTCCCTCTTCTTGGCATCGGGCTGTGTACTTCCTGATCATCAGCCCTTGTACCAGCATCAGTTTGTTCACTCAGCCAAACAGGTCTCCTTCTGTCCCCCCCGCCCTTGAGACCCCTGGTCTTGTCAGGTCAGGCTCCTCTCACCCACTTCTCTCAGGAGGGGACATGTCTGAGCAAAAGGCAACAGGGCTCCTCAAGACAGCAGCCACTACGGAAGAAGACGTCTACGGTGGGACCAGCTCTCCTGAGGAAGCTCCTCGTCATGCCAATAATGCAGAAGGAGCATTGCTGAACTGCGGATGGGGGAGGCAGTGCCCGGACATTGCTTAGACAGCGCTGGCCGTACGTCCGGAGCCTTGGAAAGAACCACGGCTGGCAAAGAAACCAACCAATGCCCTGTTTGGCACCCTAGACCGTTCACCGAGGACAAGGGAGGCAAAGTACATGCAGCCCTCCCCTGAAAACTGTCCTGCCAACCGAGGAGACAAGAGGCAAAATGAAGTGAGGCTTACCAACTTCACAGAGCAGAGGAAGGCACGAGGAGAGGATAGAGGAGCTGGGAGTTGGGCACGCTTTTATACTGCGGCCCAGAGCCCCAGGGGAGCTGAAAAATGACACAAACATGAAGCATGTTGAGAAACAGCAATTTTGGTTTCTCAAAGCTCTGCTGGCAGATGACAGACATGCCTCCTTTGCCTGAAACGCTTGGCTCCCTTTTCATCCTGGGTAGCACTGAAGTGATTTTGTTGATAGCAATTATGTTTCTTCCCCAGACCAACGCTCGTTTGCGGTCTCACTCCAGTTGCTGGTGAAGCCTTGCAGCAGATCCGGGCCATGAGCAGGAGCTGTGCGCCTCCTGCCCTTCCTGGGCAGCATGGCCACCACTTACACAGGACTTTGCCTGTGGAGCACGCCTGAAGGCCGCTCAGAAGGGTCTCTCTTTGACGGGCTGAGGCCGACCCTGAGCAACACCAGTGCCTGCAGGCTATGCAGCTGGTCAGAGCCCAGCCAAGCCTCCACAGGATGGCTGTTCCGCTGAGGGACAGAGAACGGAGGAGACTCAGATCCCCGGGGTGACTGGAAGGTGATGGTCAAACAAGGCCCTCCTGCGGTCTGGAGAGAAAGCCTGTTGTGTGCAGGGATGGGGACACTGAGGCCATTGCTGGAGTGGGTCAGGCTACTCAGTGGCAGATCTCTGCTGCCCTCGGGCCTCAGTGATGCACACACTTTCCAGCCCTGCAAAGGGTGCCCAGCAGTTCAGCCGTTGTCTCCAGTCAGGGAAGGCCAGCGTGTTTTCGTTGGGAACTGCACAGCCCTTGCCTTGCCTGCCCGGACTTTACTCATTACTCTCCCGAGGAGAAGCAAGGGCTCAACGTGGCCCTGGAGAGCGATGAAGGAGCCTGCTGACTCATGCCTGAAAGTGAGCCATCACCAAGTGGACCTGTTTGCTTCGGCGCAGTCTTCCCAAACAACGCTCATCTTTGCATCATTGCCGGGTGGCTTGTTCAGGTCACTGACCCAGAGGGTCTGGCTTGTTTTCCCTGGCTCAGGGACAGATTGGCACATTCAGGGCCCTTTAATTGCAAGGTGGCACCAGCAGGCCACCTCAGGGTCACCTGTGAGTCACCAAAAAGTGCTGAGGCACTATGAGAGACCTCAGCGCCACCTGGGTGCGAATCGTCCATGCACTGGCATCAGGGGCTCTGGGGGAAATGGATTCAGACGTGCAGAGGACCCTGGGCGCAACCTCATGTCCGCATTCCTGCAGCAATGCAGCTTTTTGTACGGTGTTGTCATGGCTGTTAGCGTCTTGCCCAACCGCTTGGTGACTCCTTGAAATCCTGTCATGCTCCTTGGTGAAACAGCAGCCAAAGGAGGACAGCACGGACGTGCCCTGACGTTCCCACTGCCGGACGTTTCTGGAGCACAGACCAAATCGAGGAAAGTTGCCGCCCCTGTGTGTCCAGGGCCTGGCGAGCCTGCTTTTTTGACGGACCGGCGTGACAGACCACCAGACTGAGGCTGCAGCACTGCATGGCACCAGATGGTGCCCCCTGCTACCCTACGAGACATGGAGGAGACTGTGCCGGTCTGGAAAGGTCGGGGGGGAACTCAAAGGCCAGGCCAGCCCTATGGCTCCTCTGTTGCCAGCCGGTGCACTAATGGATGAGTGCTCAAACCGCTGATGTACACGCAGCAAACGCCAAAGGCCACGGTGGGTAAGGAGAGAAGCTGAGTACAGCCTTGCTGCGCCTCCCTGCGCCTCCCTCTCTGCTTTCCCTTCGGGCAATTGAGAGGTCGGTCGTGCAAAGAGGGGCAGACGCCAGGACAGACACTCTGCTCCTCACATAGCCTCCTTTGCCGCCAGACAGGAGCATGACACAGCCCGTCACAGCTCTGCTACAGCAGGCAGTGAGTACCATCGCTGGGCTGCTCTCCTCCTTGGCCTGCCATCCTGCCCCGCTGCTGGATGCGGGAAGGGTGGGGAAGCATTCCTCTACCACAAGAGGAGCCTGGCATTTGCTGCGCCTGAGCAAAGCTGAGGCAGCGGGAGAGGGCGCGTGCACCCACCTGCCTCAGCAGGCGTGTGGTAACACCTGAGGGCAGGAAGCGGACAGCACAGGCCCATCCTTGCTCCGCAAGATGCCTTCTGCTTTGAACTGCAGCCGCAAGAGGACGTGTCCTTCCCGCAGCTGGCAAGGCAACCAAAAGTGAAAAGCACCCTCAGTCAAATGCCTGTGAGGTTACTCCTCAGCCACTTTGACCTTGCACCCTTGGGACTGACGACCCACCTTGAGAATGAGAGCTGACAGATTTCCATAGAACAAGGCCGTTTTGTTTCCCCCTTCCCCTTTTTTTTTCCTTTCTTTTGAGGACACCACAGAGCTACCTGGCCACCTCTAGGAACGGTCCCAGTGCCCCCAGCCCTTCACGCAGTGGCTCTTCTCTCCATTACACAGAGGGGCCTTCTTTGGCCTTCGGCTTCCAACCACCTCTGGGGATGGGAGTCCCCTCCTTTCCGTGTCCCTCGGCCAGGCAGGCATCCAGACAGGGCTCGGCTGATTGCTGAGCCCTTCCATGGCCCTGCGGGGCCTTGTGTTTCTCAGGGTCAGCCTCAGCCCTTCAACAGGAGACCCACGTGAGTGGCCTTTGTCAGGAGTGCTCCACAGATGAAGGCCTGACTGATAGTGGTAGTCACGTTCCCCAGCAAGGATGTGCACAACCCACACACAGGGCCTGGAGCTACTGAAACCCTTTCCTGGGAACTGGCACGGGACCTCGAATGACCGTTGCTTTGAGGAGCCAGCATGCAATGCATCACTGTGCTCTCACCCAAGAGGGAAATGCAAGCCAGACACGTTCTTCATCTCTTGGCTGCGCTTTGCAAGCCTCCAATTGCTCTTTGTTTACGTGCTTCAGAAAGAAGGTGTGTTCCAGCTCTCCTGAGGCGCTGGCTCACCATATAAAAAGCCTGTGCCACTCCGGGCCCTTCCATCCACATCTCTTCCCTTGCTCTCCACGGTGAACTTGGTAAGGCTGAACTCACTCCTTCTCTTCCTGCTGGTAGGATTTCTGTCAGGGGGACTGCTTCCCTTCTCTGCGTGGTCCTTCTGATACGTGGTCCAGGCTTGAAAATACACTGTGCTTCCCTCTTGTGGGAGGTGAGTTGGTGAGGGAAGAGGGAAGGCTTTGCTCCCTTCCCAGAGGGAGTCGGTTGGGCTCCTCAGTAGCAGTGACTCTGCCGAAGTCTGAGGCTGGACAACCAGTCCTGTCTAACCGGTCACCAGGTGCTTCCTCCCCCATCCGTAGTGCAGCGCCATGCCCTGGTCACTCTTGGCACGGAAAGGAACTTTCCAGGGAGATGTGGCCCTACCCAGGCACTGTTCATTCTCAGAGGAGCCAAGCCGGGGGTCAGAAAAAGGGCCCGACAGCTAATGTCCTCTGCTCCCTCCCGGTCTTGCAGGGTCGCCTCCCTCCACGAGACATGTCGTGCTACAGCCCGTGCTGGCCAGCTGCCTGCGGCCCAGCCCCGCTTGCCAACAGCTGCAACGAGCCCTGCGTCTTGAAGTGCGCCGACTCCAGCGTTACGATCCAGCCCCCGCCAGTCCTGGTGACGCTGCCGGGCCCAATCCTCAGCTCCTCCCCTCAGAGCACAGCCGTGGGATCCACCGCGTCGGCTGCCGTGGGGAGCTCTCTCAGCGCTGGCAGTGTGCCCATCGCTTCTGGGGGCTCCCTGGGGCTGGGGGGCTTTGGGTGGTCCGGTCTGGGCCGTGGGCTCTGCGGGCCTCTGGGACGGGGCAATCTCTTATGCTGAAGCCCGTGGAGGATTGCCTGCCCATGGTCGAGTGCCACGAGCCTCGAGGAAAGCCCTGCAGCCAGCCCTGAGAGCGTGGCCATGGTCTGCAGAGGAGCCGAGCTCCCACCACTCCGCCTGGAGGAAGGGGCCTGCGCTGGCCTTCCGTCTCTTCCCAAGGAAGCCTCTCTCTTTCCCCCTCTTGCTCTGCTTTACCTCATTCTCCCCATGAAATACCTCCTCCTTCCTTCCGTAGCAATGCGTCTAGGTGATACGTGGTTGCCAGAGCCTTGAAGGGGAATTGGAAAAGCAGCATCCCTGGCGTGGAGGTTTTCCTTCAGATGGCAGCACTTGTCTGAGCTTTACTCAGCCTCCAGAATGCATTGCTTAAGCTCTCGTCTTTTCCATTTTCCTTTGACTTTCTCATTAAAGACATTGGGCATCAGCTGTGCAAGAGAGTCATGTTTCATTCTCCCCCCTTCTCCAATCCCAACCAGCTGAGTATCCAAAAGAGTTCCTCCCTTGGTCAAACTATGGGTTTCTCCTTCGTTCCTGGGTTTGAGCGAACCTCATCTTTCGCCCCTGACATCCCATAGCAATGGAGATAAGGCCAGTTTGGGGGTGAGAGCTCTTGTGGAAGGAGCCCCATTACTCATCGGCACACCTCGACAGCCACAAAACAGAGTATGAAGGAAGCCCGAATTTTCTCTTGAATTGTCCCTTGCGCTGCACTGATTACAGCAGGGACTCAACAGACTGCTGCATTGATGAGAGCCAATGATGGCCCTGGCTACATTTTTAGGAAAGCCTTTGTTAAGAACCCAGAAAGTGAATCCCAGGGATTTTTCATATCCACAACAGACTATGCATGGGATACGCAACTGTTCATGCGTGGGTTCGAATCCCATCCTCGTCGGTCAGCCCAACAATGGTCAGACGTTCTGAGTGTGAGCAGCTCGAGGTGTGCCCCCGAGTAAGCTCTTATTTTGAGAGGAGAGTTGCCTGAAAAGAACTTGCAAGGTTTTGAAGTGGCTCAGGACACACCTCAACCTCTCCTGTCTTCACATGGGCAAGAGGAACAAGAAAGAAAAGAAGGAAGATCCAGGGAACTCACAGGACGGACGGTCAGCCTCTCCTCAGTCCCTGGGAAGATGATAGAGCAAAACATCCTGGAAGTAGTTTCCCAACATAGGCAGCACAGGAAGGTGTTTGGGAGTAGTAAGCATGGATTTATGAAGCAGCAGTCACGCTTAACCAAGCTGGTAGCCTTTGACAGTGAGGTGACTGGCTTGCTGGAGAAGGGAAGAGCAGCGGATGTTGTTTACCTTGCCTTCAGCAAGGCTCAACCAGCCACGGGAAGGAAAAACAAAATACGCATAAACTGCTCCCTGTCACAGAACATTGCAAGTAAGGCGCTTTCTTATGGCAGACATTGCCCTTCCCCGTTCACAGAATCTCAGAATCGCTGGGGTTGCAAGGGACCTCCTGAGATGCTTTAGTCGAAGCCAGCTGCTCCAGCAGGGTCAACTTGAGCTGGTTGCTTAGGACATAGTCCTAAGTTGGGTTTTGAGTATCTCCAAGGATGGAGACTCCGCAACTTCTCTGGGCAACCTGGTCTGCTGTTTGACCCCCCTCATGGTAAGAAAGTGGTTTCTTGCCTTGAGATGGAATTTCACGTGTTTTAATTTGTGCCCATTGCCTCTTGCGCTGCCAGTTGGTACGAGTGAGAAGAGTCTGGCTCCCTCTTCACTCCCTTCCATCAGGTAGGGGAAGAATCCCAGCTCTCACAGCCTCCCCTCGTATTTCAGACACACCAAGCCCTTAACCAGTTGTGTGACAAAGCAGGGATCTGCAGGGAAGACTTCTGCCCCTCTACTCTGCTGAGACCCCACCTGCAGCACTGCCTCCAGCTCTGGAGTCCTCAGCAGAGGAAGGACATGGACCTGTTGGAGCGGGTCCAGAGGAGGGCCACAAAAATGGTCAGAGGGATGGAACACCTCTGCTATGCGGAAAGGCTGAAAGAGCTGGGGTTGTTCAGCCTGGAGAAGAGAAGGCTGCGGGGGGACCTCATTGCTGCCTTTCAGTACTTAAAGGGGGCTTATAAGAAAGATGGGGACAGACTTTTTAGCAGGGCCTCTAGCAACAGGACAAGGGGTAATGGTTTTAAACTAACAGAGGGTAGATTCGGACTAGATATAAGGAAGACATTTTTTACGATGAGGGTGGTGAAACACTGGAAGGGGTTGCCCAGAGAGGTGGTAGTTGCCTTGGATGTTTCCTTGGAATGTTTCCTTGGAAACATTCAAGGACAGGCTAGATGCGGCTCTGAGCAACCTGATCTAGTGGAAGATGTCCCTGCCAATTGCAGGGGGGGTGGACCTTTACGGGTCCCTTCCATCCCAAACCATTCTATGATTCTATGAAGACCCGCGTGGAGGCAGGAGTAGCCAGCAGCCAGCCGTGCCACCAAGGGATGTGCTGTCCCGGGTGGTCAGGAGCGACTTGGCAGGGGTCAGGGGGACAGGGACAATCCAGCGTGGCTATGAAAGGCACAGAGGTGGCTGGAGCCTCTTCCTGCCCACACGACCTCCTCTCTCTTACACACATCTGCACTTCTGCCTCTCTGCCCACCCGCTTCCAACTCCCAGTCCCTGGACATTTCCCAGTAGTTTTGCACTTCCAAGGATGCCTTGTGGCTCATGGTGATCAGCACCTGTGAGCCGCGTGCCTGGGCACACCAGCATGCAAACAAGATGCGAGAAGAAGAGACTGGGGTTTGGCCAAGGGGCTCAGAGCTCAGGAGGCTGCTGACCCCCACCCCCCCACCCCCCCACCAGCCTCGCATATCCCTAAGGCCTGCGAGCCAGGTAAAGGCGACCACTGCCCGCGCTGCCAGACTAGTTGGGTCTGAATCCAGAGGGAGAGTTTGTGGGAGACGAGAAAGGGGCTGCCTGCTGCCGAGAGGTCAGCTTCTTCAGCAGCACCTTAGCCGCACCTGGCCGGCCTCAGGGAAGAGAAGAAGAGCAGAACTCTTTCTCATGGCCGGACGAGCTTGGAGGTTTGGACAGCCCAGAAGGATCCCTTTCTGTTTGGGGTAATAGAGGAATAGAACTTAAGAAGAAGACAGGAACGGCTGCACTGATCAGAAGCAGGGCATGGCCAGGCAAGCATCCTGAACGACAATCAATTCTTGAGTGACAGCCACGTTATCCCATCTTCCCTCTACCCTTCTCACCTTTCTTCCTCCCAGTACCACCCTGAACCCTCCCTTCCCTCATCTCTGGTTCCTCCCGCAAAACATCCCATACATCCCCCAAAACGTCCCGTACTGAGTCTCGTGCTGTCCTGTGATTCTCTTCCCCTGCACTCATCACAGTTGTCCAGTACTTACGGGCTGCTACAAAGAGCACAGAGACTCTCTCTTAACAAAGAGTCACATGGAGAGGCCAGGGAGAAACCGGGACAGGTTTCACCTTGATATGAGAAAGACATTTTTTACAGCGAGAACAATCATTGACTGCAAGAAGCTCTCCAGGGACGTGGTAGAGTCACCGTGACTGGAGGTTTTCAAGATGCGATTGGACAGGCTGCTAGACAATCTCATCTAGGCTCCCCTTCCCACGCAAGGGTGGACCAGCTATTCTTCGCCACCAAATGGGGTGATTCTATGATCCTATGAAGCCAGGAACGAAGGAGAAACCCATAGTTTGACCAAGGGAGGAACTCTTTTGGATACTCAGCTGGTTGGGATTGGAGAAGGGGGGAGAATGAAACATGACTCTCTTGCACAGCTGATGCCCAATGTCTTTAATGAGAAAGTCAAAGGAAAATGGAAAAGACGAGAGCTTAAGCAATGCATTCTGGAGGCTGAGTAAAGCTCAGACAAGTGCTGCCATCTGAAGGAAAACCTCCACGCCAGGGATGCTGCTTTTCCAATTCCCCTTCAAGGCCCTGGCAACCACGTATCACCTAGACGCATTGCTACGGAAGGAAGGAGGAGGTATTTCATGGGGAGAATGAGGTAAAGCAGAGCAAGAGGGGGAAAGAGAGAGGCTTCCTTGGGAAGAGACGGAAGGCCAGCGCAGGCCCCTTCCTCCAGGCGGAGCGGTGGGAGCTCGGCTCCTCTGCAGACCATGGCCACGCTCTCAGGGCTGGCTGCAGGGCTTTCCTCGAGGCTCGTGGCGCTCGACCACGGGCAGGCAATCCTCCACGGGCTTCAGCATAAGAGATTGCCCCGTCCCAGAGGCCCGCAGAGCCCACGGCCCAGACCGGACCACCCAAAGCCCCCCAGCCCCAGGGAGCCCCCAGAAGCGATGGGCACACTGCCAGCGCTGAGAGAGCTCCCCACGGCAGCCGACGCGGTGGATCCCACGGCTGTGCTCTGAGGGGAGGAGCTGAGGATTGGGCCCGGCAGCGTCACCAGGACTGGCGGGGGCTGGATCGTAACGCTGGAGTCGGCGCACTTCAAGACGCAGGGCTCGTTGCAGCTGTTGGCAAGCGGGGCTGGGCCGCAGGCAGCTGGCCAGCACGGGCTGTAGCACGACATGTCTCGTGGAGGGAGGCGACCCTGCAAGACCGGGAGGGAGCAGAGGACATTAGCTGTCGGGCCCTTTTTCTGACCCCCGGCTTGGCTCCTCTGAGAACGAACAGTGCCTGGGAGCCCAGCAGAGAGAGATTTGGGACGGGGCACTAGTCAAGAAAGCTGTGTCCAGCAGTAGGGCCCACGATGGTGCCCTGCTGTGCTTTTGGCAGAACACCACCATGCACTCTCCTCTCCACCGCCTTAACCTCCTCGCTGCCTGCTCACACCCTGCCGTATCGGAAGACCTCTTCTCTCACCCGCCTGGGATGTCTCACCCACGGGGACCTGAGCTAACCTGGACGGAGTTACTTGCAACGCCCCCATGAAATGCAGGGTCCCACTTGGTAAGCATTCTCAAAGGCGGAAGCAGGGCCTTTTGGTGGGCCTGCGGCGGGTATGTGTTTGTAACTGAAGGGTGACCCGAGAGGGTGCGTCCAAAGGCAAGGAAGCTCCCCCTGTCCAAGTCAAGCTCCTTCGCAGCATGTAGCTCAGCCAGGCCCGCCTGCCCCATGGAGGCACTCTGCTCCCTCCGTTTGCTCCATTACCAAGGGTACCTCTGGAGGCTGAGAGGGTATTTCGCGACAATCCTTCCGCTCAGCCTTGAAGGCTTGGTAGGGAAGGCGCCCCAGAGAAGGTCCTCAGTAAGCCCCCTCCCGGTATGAGGAGATGGATGCCAGGTTTCTCACACTGGTTGAGCATAGCCTTGATGCTGTGGCCTTAGTCAGGGAAAGATTTTCTACTGCAGACCAAGAGGCTCCCTCTTCTTGGCATCGGGCTGTGTACTTCCTGATCATCAGCCCTTGTACCAGCATCAGTTTGTTCACTCAGCCAAACAGGTCTCCTTCTGTCCCCCCCGCCCTTGAGACCCCTGGTCTTGTCAGGTCAGGCTCCTCTCACCCACTTCTCTCAGGAGGGGACATGTCTGAGCAAAAGGCAACAGGGCTCCTCAAGACAGCAGCCACTACGGAAGAAGACGTCTACGGTGGGACCAGCTCTCCTGAGGAAGCTCCTCGTCATGCCAATAATGCAGAAGGAGCATTGCTGAACTGCGGATGGGGGAGGCAGTGCCCGGACATTGCTTAGACAGCGCTGGCCGTACGTCCGGAGCCTTGGAAAGAACCACGGCTGGCAAAGAAACCAACCAATGCCCTGTTTGGCACCCTAGACCGTTCACCGAGGACAAGGGAGGCAAAGTACATGCAGCCCTCCCCTGAAAACTGTCCTGCCAACCGAGGAGACAAGAGGCAAAATGAAGTGAGGCTTACCAACTTCACAGAGCAGAGGAAGGCACGAGGAGAGGATAGAGGAGCTGGGAGTTGGGCACGCTTTTATACTGCGGCCCAGAGCCCCAGGGGAGCTGAAAAATGACACAAACATGAAGCATGTTGAGAAACAGCAATTTTGGTTTCTCAAAGCTCTGCTGGCAGATGACAGACATGCCTCCTTTGCCTGAAACGCTTGGCTCCCTTTTCATCCTGGGTAGCACTGAAGTGATTTTGTTGATAGCAATTATGTTTCTTCCCCAGACCAACGCTCGTTTGCGGTCTCACTCCAGTTGCTGGTGAAGCCTTGCAGCAGATCCGGGCCATGAGCAGGAGCTGTGCGCCTCCTGCCCTTCCTGGGCAGCATGGCCACCACTTACACAGGACTTTGCCTGTGGAGCACGCCTGAAGGCCGCTCAGAAGGGTCTCTCTTTGACGGGCTGAGGCCGACCCTGAGCAACACCAGTGCCTGCAGGCTATGCAGCTGGTCAGAGCCCAGCCAAGCCTCCACAGGATGGCTGTTCCGCTGAGGGACAGAGAACGGAGGAGACTCAGATCCCCGGGGTGACTGGAAGGTGATGGTCAAACAAGGCCCTCCTGCGGTCTGGAGAGAAAGCCTGTTGTGTGCAGGGATGGGGACACTGAGGCCATTGCTGGAGTGGGTCAGGCTACTCAGTGGCAGATCTCTGCTGCCCTCGGGCCTCAGTGATGCACACACTTTCCAGCCCTGCAAAGGGTGCCCAGCAGTTCAGCCGTTGTCTCCAGTCAGGGAAGGCCAGCGTGTTTTCGTTGGGAACTGCACAGCCCTTGCCTTGCCTGCCCGGACTTTACTCATTACTCTCCCGAGGAGAAGCAACGGCTCAACGTGGCCCTGGAGAGCGATGAAGGAGCCTGCTGACTCATGCCTGAAAGTGAGCCATCACCAAGTGGACCTGTTTGCTTCGGCGCAGTCTTCCCAAACAACGCTCATCTTTGCATCATTGCCGGGTGGCTTGTTCAGGTCACTGACCCAGAGGGTCTGGCTTGTTTTCCCTGGCTCAGGGACAGATTGGCACATTCAGGGCCCTTTAATTGCAAGGTGGCACCAGCAGGCCACCTCAGGGTCACCTGTGAGTCACCAAAAAGTGCTGAGGCACTATGAGAGACCTCAGCGCCACCTGGGTGCGAATCGTCCATGCACTGGCATCAGGGGCTCTGGGGGAAATGGATTCAGACGTGCAGAGGACCCTGGGCGCAACCTCATGTCCGCATTCCTGCAGCAATGCAGCTTTTTGTACGGTGTTGTCATGGCTGTTAGCGTCTTGCCCAACCGCTTGGTGACTCCTTGAAATCCTGTCATGCTCCTTGGTGAAACAGCAGCCAAAGGAGGACAGCACGGACGTGCCCTGACGTTCCCACTGCCGGACGTTTCTGGAGCACAGACCAAATCGAGGAAAGTTGCCGCCCCTGTGTGTCCAGGGCCTGGCGAGCCTGCTTTTTTGACGGACCGGCGTGACAGACCACCAGACTGAGGCTGCAGCACTGCATGGCACCAGATGGTGCCCCCTGCTACCCTACGAGACATGGAGGAGACTGTGCCGGTCTGGAAAGGTCGGGGGGGAACTCAAAGGCCAGGCCAGCCCTATGGCTCCTCTGTTGCCAGCCGGTGCACTAATGGATGAGTGCTCAAACCGCTGATGTACACGCAGCAAACGCCAAAGGCCACGGTGGGTAAGGAGAGAAGCTGAGTACAGCCTTGCTGCGCCTCCCTGCGCCTCCCTCTCTGCTTTCCCTTCGGGCAATTGAGAGGTCGGTCGTGCAAAGAGGGGCAGACGCCAGGACAGACACTCTGCTCCTCACATAGCCTCCTTTGCCGCCAGACAGGAGCATGACACAGCCCGTCACAGCTCTGCTACAGCAGGCAGTGAGTACCATCGCTGGGCTGCTCTCCTCCTTGGCCTGCCATCCTGCCCCGCTGCTGGATGCGGGAAGGGTGGGGAAGCATTCCTCTACCACAAGAGGAGCCTGGCATTTGCTGCGCCTGAGCAAAGCTGAGGCAGCGGGAGAGGGCGCGTGCACCCACCTGCCTCAGCAGGCGTGTGGTAACACCTGAGGGCAGGAAGCGGACAGCACAGGCCCATCCTTGCTCCGCAAGATGCCTTCTGCTTTGAACTGCAGCCGCAAGAGGACGTGTCCTTCCCGCGGCTGGCAAGGCAACCAAAAGTGAAAAGCACCCTCAGTCAAATGCCTGTGAGGTTACTCCTCAGCCACTTTGACCTTGCACCCTTGGGACTGACGACCCACCTTGAGAATGAGAGCTGACAGATTTCCATAGAACAAGGCCGTTTTGTTTCCCCCTTCCCCTTTTTTTTTTCCTTTCTTTTGAGGACACCACAGAGCTACCTGGCCACCTCTAGGAACGGTCCCAGTGCCCCCAGCCCTTCACGCAGTGGCTCTTCTCTCCATTACACAGAGGGGCCTTCTTTGGCCTTCGGCTTCCAACCACCTCTGGGGATGGGAGTCCCCTCCTTTCCGTGTCCCTCGGCCAGGCAGGCATCCAGACAGGGCTCGGCTGATTGCTGAGCCCTTCCATGGCCCTGCGGGGCCTTGTGTTTCTCAGGGTCAGCCTCAGCCCTTCAACAGGAGACCCACGTGAGTGGCCTTTGTCAGGAGTGCTCCACAGATGAAGGCCTGACTGATAGTGGTAGTCACGTTCCCCAGCAAGGATGTGCACAACCCACACACAGGGCCTGGAGCTACTGAAACCCTTTCCTGGGAACTGGCACGGGACCTCGAATGACCGTTGCTTTGAGGAGCCAGCATGCAATGCATCACTGTGCTCTCACCCAAGAGGGAAATGCAAGCCAGACACGTTCTTCATCTCTTGGCTGCGCTTTGCAAGCCTCCAATTGCTCTTTGTTTACGTGCTTCAGAAAGAAGGTGTGTTCCAGCTCTCCTGAGGCGCTGGCTCACCATATAAAAAGCCTGTGCCACTCCGGGCCCTTCCATCCACATCTCTTCCCTTGCTCTCCACGGTGAACTTGGTAAGGCTGAACTCACTCCTTCTCTTCCTGCTGGTAGGATTTCTGTCAGGGGGACTGCTTCCCTTCTCTGCGTGGTCCTTCTGATACGTGGTCCAGGCTTGAAAATACACTGTGCTTCCCTCTTGTGGGAGGTGAGTTGGTGAGGGAAGAGGGAAGGCTTTGCTCCCTTCCCAGAGGGAGTCGGTTGGGCTCCTCAGTAGCAGTGACTCTGCCGAAGTCTGAGGCTGGACAACCAGTCCTGTCTAACCGGTCACCAGGTGCTTCCTCCCCCATCCGTAGTGCAGCGCCATGCCCTGGTCACTCTTGGCACGGAAAGGAACTTTCCAGGGAGATGTGGCCCTACCCAGGCACTGTTCATTCTCAGAGGAGCCAAGCCGGGGGTCAGAAAAAGGGCCCGACAGCTAATGTCCTCTGCTCCCTCCCGGTCTTGCAGGGTCGCCTCCCTCCACGAGACATGTCGTGCTACAGCCCGTGCTGGCCAGCTGCCTGCGGCCCAGCCCCGCTTGCCAACAGCTGCAACGAGCCCTGCGTCTTGAAGTGCGCCGACTCCAGCGTTACGATCCAGCCCCCGCCAGTCCTGGTGACGCTGCCGGGCCCAATCCTCAGCTCCTCCCCTCAGAGCACAGCCGTGGGATCCACCGCGTCGGCTGCCGTGGGGAGCTCTCTCAGCGCTGGCAGTGTGCCCATCGCTTCTGGGGGCTCCCTGGGGCTGGGGGGCTTTGGGTGGTCCGGTCTGGGCCGTGGGCTCTGCGGGCCTCTGGGACGGGGCAATCTCTTATGCTGAAGCCCGTGGAGGATTGCCTGCCCATGGTCGAGTGCCACGAGCCTCGAGGAAAGCCCTGCAGCCAGCCCTGAGAGCGTGGCCATGGTCTGCAGAGGAGCCGAGCTCCCACCACTCCGCCTGGAGGAAGGGGCCTGCGCTGGCCTTCCGTCTCTTCCCAAGGAAGCCTCTCTCTTTCCCCCTCTTGCTCTGCTTTACCTCATTCTCCCCATGAAATACCTCCTCCTTCCTTCCGTAGCAATGCGTCTAGGTGATACGTGGTTGCCAGAGCCTTGAAGGGGAATTGGAAAAGCAGCATCCCTGGCGTGGAGGTTTTCCTTCAGATGGCAGCACTTGTCTGAGCTTTACTCAGCCTCCAGAATGCATTGCTTAAGCTCTCGTCTTTTCCATTTTCCTTTGACTTTCTCATTAAAGACATTGGGCATCAGCTGTGCAAGAGAGTCATGTTTCATTCTCCCCCCTTCTCCAATCCCAACCAGCTGAGTATCCAAAAGAGTTCCTCCCTTGGTCAAACTATGGGTTTCTCCTTCGTTCCTGGGTTTGAGCGAACCTCATCTTTCGCCCCTGACATCCCATAGCAATGGAGATAAGGCCAGTTTGGGGGTGAGAGCTCTTGTGGAAGGAGCCCCATTACTCATCGGCACACCTCGACAGCCACAAAACAGAGTATGAAGGAAGCCCGAATTTTCTCTTGAATTGTCCCTTGCGCTGCACTGATTACAGCAGGGACTCAACAGACTGCTGCATTGATGAGAGCCAATGATGGCCCTGGCTACATTTTTAGGAAAGCCTTTGTTAAGAACCCAGAAAGTGAATCCCAGGGATTTTTCATATCCACAACAGACTATGCATGGGATACGCAACTGTTCATGCGTGGGTTCGAATCCCATCCTCGTCGGTCAGCCCAACAATGGTCAGACGTTCTGAGTGTGAGCAGCTCGAGGTGTGCCCCCGAGTAAGCTCTTATTTTGAGAGGAGAGTTGCCTGAAAAGAACTTGCAAGGTTTTGAAGTGGCTCAGGACACACCTCAACCTCTCCTGTCTTCACATGGGCAAGAGGAACAAGAAAGAAAAGAAGGAAGATCCAGGGAACTCACAGGACGGACGGTCAGCCTCTCCTCAGTCCCTGGGAAGATGATAGAGCAAAACATCCTGGAAGTAGTTTCCCAACATAGGCAGCACAGGAAGGTGTTTGGGAGTAGTAAGCATGGATTTATGAAGCAGCAGTCACGCTTAACCAAGCTGGTAGCCTTTGACAGTGAGGTGACTGGCTTGCTGGAGAAGGGAAGAGCAGCGGATGTTGTTTACCTTGCCTTCAGCAAGGCTCAACCAGCCACGGGAAGGAAAAACAAAATACGCATAAACTGCTCCCTGTCACAGAACATTGCAAGTAAGGCGCTTTCTTATGGCAGACATTGCCCTTCCCCGTTCACAGAATCTCAGAATCGCTGGGGTTGCAAGGGACCTCCTGAGATGCTTTAGTCGAAGCCAGCTGCTCCAGCAGGGTCAACTTGAGCTGGTTGCTTAGGACATAGTCCTAAGTTGGGTTTTGAGTATCTCCAAGGATGGAGACTCCGCAACTTCTCTGGGCAACCTGGTCTGCTGTTTGACCCCCCTCATGGTAAGAAAGTGGTTTCTTGCCTTGAGATGGAATTTCACGTGTTTTAATTTGTGCCCATTGCCTCTTGCGCTGCCAGTTGGTACGAGTGAGAAGAGTCTGGCTCCCTCTTCACTCCCTTCCATCAGGTAGGGGAAGAATCCCAGCTCTCACAGCCTCCCCTCGTATTTCAGACACACCAAGCCCTTAACCAGTTGTGTGACAAAGCAGGGATCTGCAGGGAAGACTTCTGCCCCTCTACTCTGCTGAGACCCCACCTGCAGCACTGCCTCCAGCTCTGGAGTCCTCAGCAGAGGAAGGACATGGACCTGTTGGAGCGGGTCCAGAGGAGGGCCACAAAAATGGTCAGAGGGATGGAACACCTCTGCTATGCGGAAAGGCTGAAAGAGCTGGGGTTGTTCAGCCTGGAGAAGAGAAGGCTGCGGGGGGACCTCATTGCTGCCTTTCAGTACTTAAAGGGGGCTTATAAGAAAGATGGGGACAGACTTTTTAGCAGGGCCTCTAGCAACAGGACAAGGGGTAATGGTTTTAAACTAACAGAGGGTAGATTCGGACTAGATATAAGGAAGACATTTTTTACGATGAGGGTGGTGAAACACTGGAAGGGGTTGCCCAGAGAGGTGGTAGTTGCCTTGGATGTTTCCTTGGAATGTTTCCTTGGAAACATTCAAGGACAGGCTAGATGCGGCTCTGAGCAACCTGATCTAGTGGAAGATGTCCCTGCCAATTGCAGGGGGGGTGGACCTTTACGGGTCCCTTCCATCCCAAACCATTCTATGATTCTATGAAGACCCGCGTGGAGGCAGGAGTAGCCAGCAGCCAGCCGTGCCACCAAGGGATGTGCTGTCCCGGGTGGTCAGGAGCGACTTGGCAGGGGTCAGGGGGACAGGGACAATCCAGCGTGGCTATGAAAGGCACAGAGGTGGCTGGAGCCTCTTCCTGCCCACACGACCTCCTCTCTCTTACACACATCTGCACTTCTGCCTCTCTGCCCACCCGCTTCCAACTCCCAGTCCCTGGACATTTCCCAGTAGTTTTGCACTTCCAAGGATGCCTTGTGGCTCATGGTGATCAGCACCTGTGAGCCGCGTGCCTGGGCACACCAGCATGCAAACAAGATGCGAGAAGAAGAGACTGGGGTTTGGCCAAGGGGCTCAGAGCTCAGGAGGCTGCTGACCCCCACCCCCCCACCCCCCCACCAGCCTCGCATATCCCTAAGGCCTGCGAGCCAGGTAAAGGCGACCACTGCCCGCGCTGCCAGACTAGTTGGGTCTGAATCCAGAGGGAGAGTTTGTGGGAGACGAGAAAGGGGCTGCCTGCTGCCGAGAGGTCAGCTTCTTCAGCAGCACCTTAGCCGCACCTGGCCGGCCTCAGGGAAGAGAAGAAGAGCAGAACTCTTTCTCATGGCCGGACGAGCTTGGAGGTTTGGACAGCCCAGAAGGATCCCTTTCTGTTTGGGGTAATAGAGGAATAGAACTTAAGAAGAAGACAGGAACGGCTGCACTGATCAGAAGCAGGGCATGGCCAGGCAAGCATCCTGAACGACAATCAATTCTTGAGTGACAGCCACGTTATCCCATCTTCCCTCTACCCTTCTCACCTTTCTTCCTCCCAGTACCACCCTGAACCCTCCCTTCCCTCATCTCTGGTTCCTCCCGCAAAACATCCCATACATCCCCCAAAACGTCCCGTACTGAGTCTCGTGCTGTCCTGTGATTCTCTTCCCCTGCACTCATCACAGTTGTCCAGTACTTACGGGCTGCTACAAAGAGCACAGAGACTCTCTCTTAACAAAGAGTCACATGGAGAGGCCAGGGAGAAACCGGGACAGGTTTCACCTTGATATGAGAAAGACATTTTTTACAGCGAGAACAATCATTGACTGCAAGAAGCTCTCCAGGGACGTGGTAGAGTCACCGTGACTGGAGGTTTTCAAGATGCGATTGGACAGGCTGCTAGACAATCTCATCTAGGCTCCCCTTCCCACGCAAGGGTGGACCAGCTATTCTTCGCCACCAAATGGGGTGATTCTATGATCCTATGAAGCCAGGAACGAAGGAGAAACCCATAGTTTGACCAAGGGAGGAACTCTTTTGGATACTCAGCTGGTTGGGATTGGAGAAGGGGGGAGAATGAAACATGACTCTCTTGCACAGCTGATGCCCAATGTCTTTAATGAGAAAGTCAAAGGAAAATGGAAAAGACGAGAGCTTAAGCAATGCATTCTGGAGGCTGAGTAAAGCTCAGACAAGTGCTGCCATCTGAAGGAAAACCTCCACGCCAGGGATGCTGCTTTTCCAATTCCCCTTCAAGGCCCTGGCAACCACGTATCACCTAGACGCATTGCTACGGAAGGAAGGAGGAGGTATTTCATGGGGAGAATGAGGTAAAGCAGAGCAAGAGGGGGAAAGAGAGAGGCTTCCTTGGGAAGAGACGGAAGGCCAGCGCAGGCCCCTTCCTCCAGGCGGAGCGGTGGGAGCTCGGCTCCTCTGCAGACCATGGCCACGCTCTCAGGGCTGGCTGCAGGGCTTTCCTCGAGGCTCGTGGCGCTCGACCACGGGCAGGCAATCCTCCACGGGCTTCAGCATAAGAGATTGCCCCGTCCCAGAGGCCCGCAGAGCCCACGGCCCAGACCGGACCACCCAAAGCCCCCCAGCCCCAGGGAGCCCCCAGAAGCGATGGGCACACTGCCAGCGCTGAGAGAGCTCCCCACGGCAGCCGACGCGGTGGATCCCACGGCTGTGCTCTGAGGGGAGGAGCTGAGGATTGGGCCCGGCAGCGTCACCAGGACTGGCGGGGGCTGGATCGTAACGCTGGAGTCGGCGCACTTCAAGACGCAGGGCTCGTTGCAGCTGTTGGCAAGCGGGGCTGGGCCGCAGGCAGCTGGCCAGCACGGGCTGTAGCACGACATGTCTCGTGGAGGGAGGCGACCCTGCAAGACCGGGAGGGAGCAGAGGACATTAGCTGTCGGGCCCTTTTTCTGACCCCCGGCTTGGCTCCTCTGAGAACGAACAGTGCCTGGGAGCCCAGCAGAGAGAGATTTGGGACGGGGCACTAGTCAAGAAAGCTGTGTCCAGCAGTAGGGCCCACGATGGTGCCCTGCTGTGCTTTTGGCAGAACACCACCATGCACTCTCCTCTCCACCGCCTTAACCTCCTCGCTGCCTGCTCACACCCTGCCGTATCGGAAGACCTCTTCTCTCACCCGCCTGGGATGTCTCACCCACGGGGACCTGAGCTAACCTGGACGGAGTTACTTGCAACGCCCCCATGAAATGCAGGGTCCCACTTGGTAAGCATTCTCAAAGGCGGAAGCAGGGCCTTTTGGTGGGCCTGCGGCGGGTATGTGTTTGTAACTGAAGGGTGACCCGAGAGGGTGCGTCCAAAGGCAAGGAAGCTCCCCCTGTCCAAGTCAAGCTCCTTCGCAGCATGTAGCTCAGCCAGGCCCGCCTGCCCCATGGAGGCACTCTGCTCCCTCCGTTTGCTCCATTACCAAGGGTACCTCTGGAGGCTGAGAGGGTATTTCGCGACAATCCTTCCGCTCAGCCTTGAAGGCTTGGTAGGGAAGGCGCCCCAGAGAAGGTCCTCAGTAAGCCCCCTCCCGGTATGAGGAGATGGATGCCAGGTTTCTCACACTGGTTGAGCATAGCCTTGATGCTGTGGCCTTAGTCAGGGAAAGATTTTCTACTGCAGACCAAGAGGCTCCCTCTTCTTGGCATCGGGCTGTGTACTTCCTGATCATCAGCCCTTGTACCAGCATCAGTTTGTTCACTCAGCCAAACAGGTCTCCTTCTGTCCCCCCCGCCCTTGAGACCCCTGGTCTTGTCAGGTCAGGCTCCTCTCACCCACTTCTCTCAGGAGGGGACATGTCTGAGCAAAAGGCAACAGGGCTCCTCAAGACAGCAGCCACTACGGAAGAAGACGTCTACGGTGGGACCAGCTCTCCTGAGGAAGCTCCTCGTCATGCCAATAATGCAGAAGGAGCATTGCTGAACTGCGGATGGGGGAGGCAGTGCCCGGACATTGCTTAGACAGCGCTGGCCGTACGTCCGGAGCCTTGGAAAGAACCACGGCTGGCAAAGAAACCAACCAATGCCCTGTTTGGCACCCTAGACCGTTCACCGAGGACAAGGGAGGCAAAGTACATGCAGCCCTCCCCTGAAAACTGTCCTGCCAACCGAGGAGACAAGAGGCAAAATGAAGTGAGGCTTACCAACTTCACAGAGCAGAGGAAGGCACGAGGAGAGGATAGAGGAGCTGGGAGTTGGGCACGCTTTTATACTGCGGCCCAGAGCCCCAGGGGAGCTGAAAAATGACACAAACATGAAGCATGTTGAGAAACAGCAATTTTGGTTTCTCAAAGCTCTGCTGGCAGATGACAGACATGCCTCCTTTGCCTGAAACGCTTGGCTCCCTTTTCATCCTGGGTAGCACTGAAGTGATTTTGTTGATAGCAATTATGTTTCTTCCCCAGACCAACGCTCGTTTGCGGTCTCACTCCAGTTGCTGGTGAAGCCTTGCAGCAGATCCGGGCCATGAGCAGGAGCTGTGCGCCTCCTGCCCTTCCTGGGCAGCATGGCCACCACTTACACAGGACTTTGCCTGTGGAGCACGCCTGAAGGCCGCTCAGAAGGGTCTCTCTTTGACGGGCTGAGGCCGACCCTGAGCAACACCAGTGCCTGCAGGCTATGCAGCTGGTCAGAGCCCAGCCAAGCCTCCACAGGATGGCTGTTCCGCTGAGGGACAGAGAACGGAGGAGACTCAGATCCCCGGGGTGACTGGAAGGTGATGGTCAAACAAGGCCCTCCTGCGGTCTGGAGAGAAAGCCTGTTGTGTGCAGGGATGGGGACACTGAGGCCATTGCTGGAGTGGGTCAGGCTACTCAGTGGCAGATCTCTGCTGCCCTCGGGCCTCAGTGATGCACACACTTTCCAGCCCTGCAAAGGGTGCCCAGCAGTTCAGCCGTTGTCTCCAGTCAGGGAAGGCCAGCGTGTTTTCGTTGGGAACTGCACAGCCCTTGCCTTGCCTGCCCGGACTTTACTCATTACTCTCCCGAGGAGAAGCAACGGCTCAACGTGGCCCTGGAGAGCGATGAAGGAGCCTGCTGACTCATGCCTGAAAGTGAGCCATCACCAAGTGGACCTGTTTGCTTCGGCGCAGTCTTCCCAAACAACGCTCATCTTTGCATCATTGCCGGGTGGCTTGTTCAGGTCACTGACCCAGAGGGTCTGGCTTGTTTTCCCTGGCTCAGGGACAGATTGGCACATTCAGGGCCCTTTAATTGCAAGGTGGCACCAGCAGGCCACCTCAGGGTCACCTGTGAGTCACCAAAAAGTGCTGAGGCACTATGAGAGACCTCAGCGCCACCTGGGTGCGAATCGTCCATGCACTGGCATCAGGGGCTCTGGGGGAAATGGATTCAGACGTGCAGAGGACCCTGGGCGCAACCTCATGTCCGCATTCCTGCAGCAATGCAGCTTTTTGTACGGTGTTGTCATGGCTGTTAGCGTCTTGCCCAACCGCTTGGTGACTCCTTGAAATCCTGTCATGCTCCTTGGTGAAACAGCAGCCAAAGGAGGACAGCACGGACGTGCCCTGACGTTCCCACTGCCGGACGTTTCTGGAGCACAGACCAAATCGAGGAAAGTTGCCGCCCCTGTGTGTCCAGGGCCTGGCGAGCCTGCTTTTTTGACGGACCGGCGTGACAGACCACCAGACTGAGGCTGCAGCACTGCATGGCACCAGATGGTGCCCCCTGCTACCCTACGAGACATGGAGGAGACTGTGCCGGTCTGGAAAGGTCGGGGGGGAACTCAAAGGCCAGGCCAGCCCTATGGCTCCTCTGTTGCCAGCCGGTGCACTAATGGATGAGTGCTCAAACCGCTGATGTACACGCAGCAAACGCCAAAGGCCACGGTGGGTAAGGAGAGAAGCTGAGTACAGCCTTGCTGCGCCTCCCTGCGCCTCCCTCTCTGCTTTCCCTTCGGGCAATTGAGAGGTCGGTCGTGCAAAGAGGGGCAGACGCCAGGACAGACACTCTGCTCCTCACATAGCCTCCTTTGCCGCCAGACAGGAGCATGACACAGCCCGTCACAGCTCTGCTACAGCAGGCAGTGAGTACCATCGCTGGGCTGCTCTCCTCCTTGGCCTGCCATCCTGCCCCGCTGCTGGATGCGGGAAGGGTGGGGAAGCATTCCTCTACCACAAGAGGAGCCTGGCATTTGCTGCGCCTGAGCAAAGCTGAGGCAGCGGGAGAGGGCGCGTGCACCCACCTGCCTCAGCAGGCGTGTGGTAACACCTGAGGGCAGGAAGCGGACAGCACAGGCCCATCCTTGCTCCGCAAGATGCCTTCTGCTTTGAACTGCAGCCGCAAGAGGACGTGTCCTTCCCGCGGCTGGCAAGGCAACCAAAAGCGAAAAGCACCCTCAGTCAAATGCCTGTGAGGTTACTCCTCAGCCACTTTGACCTTGCACCCTTGGGACTGACGACCCACCTTGAGAATGAGAGCTGACAGATTTCCATAGAACAAGGCCGTTTTGTTTCCCCCTTCCCCTTTTTTTTTCCTTTCTTTTGAGGACACCACAGAGCTACCTGGCCACCTCTAGGAACGGTCCCAGTGCCCCCAGCCCTTCACGCAGTGGCTCTTCTCTCCATTACACAGAGGGGCCTTCTTTGGCCTTCGGCTTCCAACCACCTCTGGGGATGGGAGTCCCCTCCTTTCCGTGTCCCTCGGCCAGGCAGGCATCCAGACAGGGCTCGGCTGATTGCTGAGCCCTTCCATGGCCCTGCGGGGCCTTGTGTTTCTCAGGGTCAGCCTCAGCCCTTCAACAGGAGACCCACGTGAGTGGCCTTTGTCAGGAGTGCTCCACAGATGAAGGCCTGACTGATAGTGGTAGTCACGTTCCCCAGCAAGGATGTGCACAACCCACACACAGGGCCTGGAGCTACTGAAACCCTTTCCTGGGAACTGGCACGGGACCTCGAATGACCGTTGCTTTGAGGAGCCAGCATGCAATGCATCACTGTGCTCTCACCCAAGAGGGAAATGCAAGCCAGACACGTTCTTCATCTCTTGGCTGCGCTTTGCAAGCCTCCAATTGCTCTTTGTTTACGTGCTTCAGAAAGAAGGTGTGTTCCAGCTCTCCTGAGGCGCTGGCTCACCATATAAAAAGCCTGTGCCACTCCGGGCCCTTCCATCCACATCTCTTCCCTTGCTCTCCACGGTGAACTTGGTAAGGCTGAACTCACTCCTTCTCTTCCTGCTGGTAGGATTTCTGTCAGGGGGACTGCTTCCCTTCTCTGCGTGGTCCTTCTGATACGTGGTCCAGGCTTGAAAATACACTGTGCTTCCCTCTTGTGGGAGGTGAGTTGGTGAGGGAAGAGGGAAGGCTTTGCTCCCTTCCCAGAGGGAGTCGGTTGGGCTCCTCAGTAGCAGTGACTCTGCCGAAGTCTGAGGCTGGACAACCAGTCCTGTCTAACCGGTCACCAGGTGCTTCCTCCCCCATCCGTAGTGCAGCGCCATGCCCTGGTCACTCTTGGCACGGAAAGGAACTTTCCAGGGAGATGTGGCCCTACCCAGGCACTGTTCATTCTCAGAGGAGCCAAGCCGGGGGTCAGAAAAAGGGCCCGACAGCTAATGTCCTCTGCTCCCTCCCGGTCTTGCAGGGTCGCCTCCCTCCACGAGACATGTCGTGCTACAGCCCGTGCTGGCCAGCTGCCTGCGGCCCAGCCCCGCTTGCCAACAGCTGCAACGAGCCCTGCGTCTTGAAGTGCGCCGACTCCAGCGTTACGATCCAGCCCCCGCCAGTCCTGGTGACGCTGCCGGGCCCAATCCTCAGCTCCTCCCCTCAGAGCACAGCCGTGGGATCCACCGCGTCGGCTGCCGTGGGGAGCTCTCTCAGCGCTGGCAGTGTGCCCATCGCTTCTGGGGGCTCCCTGGGGCTGGGGGGCTTTGGGTGGTCCGGTCTGGGCCGTGGGCTCTGCGGGCCTCTGGGACGGGGCAATCTCTTATGCTGAAGCCCGTGGAGGATTGCCTGCCCATGGTCGAGTGCCACGAGCCTCGAGGAAAGCCCTGCAGCCAGCCCTGAGAGCGTGGCCATGGTCTGCAGAGGAGCCGAGCTCCCACCACTCCGCCTGGAGGAAGGGGCCTGCGCTGGCCTTCCGTCTCTTCCCAAGGAAGCCTCTCTCTTTCCCCCTCTTGCTCTGCTTTACCTCATTCTCCCCATGAAATACCTCCTCCTTCCTTCCGTAGCAATGCGTCTAGGTGATACGTGGTTGCCAGAGCCTTGAAGGGGAATTGGAAAAGCAGCATCCCTGGCGTGGAGGTTTTCCTTCAGATGGCAGCACTTGTCTGAGCTTTACTCAGCCTCCAGAATGCATTGCTTAAGCTCTCGTCTTTTCCATTTTCCTTTGACTTTCTCATTAAAGACATTGGGCATCAGCTGTGCAAGAGAGTCATGTTTCATTCTCCCCCCTTCTCCAATCCCAACCAGCTGAGTATCCAAAAGAGTTCCTCCCTTGGTCAAACTATGGGTTTCTCCTTCGTTCCTGGGTTTGAGCGAACCTCATCTTTCGCCCCTGACATCCCATAGCAATGGAGATAAGGCCAGTTTGGGGGTGAGAGCTCTTGTGGAAGGAGCCCCATTACTCATCGGCACACCTCGACAGCCACAAAACAGAGTATGAAGGAAGCCCGAATTTTCTCTTGAATTGTCCCTTGCGCTGCACTGATTACAGCAGGGACTCAACAGACTGCTGCATTGATGAGAGCCAATGATGGCCCTGGCTACATTTTTAGGAAAGCCTTTGTTAAGAACCCAGAAAGTGAATCCCAGGGATTTTTCATATCCACAACAGACTATGCATGGGATACGCAACTGTTCATGCGTGGGTTCGAATCCCATCCTCGTCGGTCAGCCCAACAATGGTCAGACGTTCTGAGTGTGAGCAGCTCGAGGTGTGCCCCCGAGTAAGCTCTTATTTTGAGAGGAGAGTTGCCTGAAAAGAACTTGCAAGGTTTTGAAGTGGCTCAGGACACACCTCAACCTCTCCTGTCTTCACATGGGCAAGAGGAACAAGAAAGAAAAGAAGGAAGATCCAGGGAACTCACAGGACGGACGGTCAGCCTCTCCTCAGTCCCTGGGAAGATGATAGAGCAAAACATCCTGGAAGTAGTTTCCCAACATAGGCAGCACAGGAAGGTGTTTGGGAGTAGTAAGCATGGATTTATGAAGCAGCAGTCACGCTTAACCAAGCTGGTAGCCTTTGACAGTGAGGTGACTGGCTTGCTGGAGAAGGGAAGAGCAGCGGATGTTGTTTACCTTGCCTTCAGCAAGGCTCAACCAGCCACGGGAAGGAAAAACAAAATACGCATAAACTGCTCCCTGTCACAGAACATTGCAAGTAAGGCGCTTTCTTATGGCAGACATTGCCCTTCCCCGTTCACAGAATCTCAGAATCGCTGGGGTTGCAAGGGACCTCCTGAGATGCTTTAGTCGAAGCCAGCTGCTCCAGCAGGGTCAACTTGAGCTGGTTGCTTAGGACATAGTCCTAAGTTGGGTTTTGAGTATCTCCAAGGATGGAGACTCCGCAACTTCTCTGGGCAACCTGGTCTGCTGTTTGACCCCCCTCATGGTAAGAAAGTGGTTTCTTGCCTTGAGATGGAATTTCACGTGTTTTAATTTGTGCCCATTGCCTCTTGCGCTGCCAGTTGGTACGAGTGAGAAGAGTCTGGCTCCCTCTTCACTCCCTTCCATCAGGTAGGGGAAGAATCCCAGCTCTCACAGCCTCCCCTCGTATTTCAGACACACCAAGCCCTTAACCAGTTGTGTGACAAAGCAGGGATCTGCAGGGAAGACTTCTGCCCCTCTACTCTGCTGAGACCCCACCTGCAGCACTGCCTCCAGCTCTGGAGTCCTCAGCAGAGGAAGGACATGGACCTGTTGGAGCGGGTCCAGAGGAGGGCCACAAAAATGGTCAGAGGGATGGAACACCTCTGCTATGCGGAAAGGCTGAAAGAGCTGGGGTTGTTCAGCCTGGAGAAGAGAAGGCTGCGGGGGGACCTCATTGCTGCCTTTCAGTACTTAAAGGGGGCTTATAAGAAAGATGGGGACAGACTTTTTAGCAGGGCCTCTAGCAACAGGACAAGGGGTAATGGTTTTAAACTAACAGAGGGTAGATTCGGACTAGATATAAGGAAGACATTTTTTACGATGAGGGTGGTGAAACACTGGAAGGGGTTGCCCAGAGAGGTGGTAGTTGCCTTGGATGTTTCCTTGGAATGTTTCCTTGGAAACATTCAAGGACAGGCTAGATGCGGCTCTGAGCAACCTGATCTAGTGGAAGATGTCCCTGCCAATTGCAGGGGGGGTGGACCTTTACGGGTCCCTTCCATCCCAAACCATTCTATGATTCTATGAAGACCCGCGTGGAGGCAGGAGTAGCCAGCAGCCAGCCGTGCCACCAAGGGATGTGCTGTCCCGGGTGGTCAGGAGCGACTTGGCAGGGGTCAGGGGGACAGGGACAATCCAGCGTGGCTATGAAAGGCACAGAGGTGGCTGGAGCCTCTTCCTGCCCACACGACCTCCTCTCTCTTACACACATCTGCACTTCTGCCTCTCTGCCCACCCGCTTCCAACTCCCAGTCCCTGGACATTTCCCAGTAGTTTTGCACTTCCAAGGATGCCTTGTGGCTCATGGTGATCAGCACCTGTGAGCCGCGTGCCTGGGCACACCAGCATGCAAACAAGATGCGAGAAGAAGAGACTGGGGTTTGGCCAAGGGGCTCAGAGCTCAGGAGGCTGCTGACCCCCACCCCCCCCCCCCCCCACCAGCCTCGCATATCCCTAAGGCCTGCGAGCCAGGTAAAGGCGACCACTGCCCGCGCTGCCAGACTAGTTGGGTCTGAATCCAGAGGGAGAGTTTGTGGGAGACGAGAAAGGGGCTGCCTGCTGCCGAGAGGTCAGCTTCTTCAGCAGCACCTTAGCCGCACCTGGCCGGCCTCAGGGAAGAGAAGAAGAGCAGAACTCTTTCTCATGGCCGGACGAGCTTGGAGGTTTGGACAGCCCAGAAGGATCCCTTTCTGTTTGGGGTAATAGAGGAATAGAACTTAAGAAGAAGACAGGAACGGCTGCACTGATCAGAAGCAGGGCATGGCCAGGCAAGCATCCTGAACGACAATCAATTCTTGAGTGACAGCCACGTTATCCCATCTTCCCTCTACCCTTCTCACCTTTCTTCCTCCCAGTACCACCCTGAACCCTCCCTTCCCTCATCTCTGGTTCCTCCCGCAAAACATCCCATACATCCCCCAAAACGTCCCGTACTGAGTCTCGTGCTGTCCTGTGATTCTCTTCCCCTGCACTCATCACAGTTGTCCAGTACTTACGGGCTGCTACAAAGAGCACAGAGACTCTCTCTTAACAAAGAGTCACATGGAGAGGCCAGGGAGAAACCGGGACAGGTTTCACCTTGATATGAGAAAGACATTTTTTACAGCGAGAACAATCATTGACTGCAAGAAGCTCTCCAGGGACGTGGTAGAGTCACCGTGACTGGAGGTTTTCAAGATGCGATTGGACAGGCTGCTAGACAATCTCATCTAGGCTCCCCTTCCCACGCAAGGGTGGACCAGCTATTCTTCGCCACCAAATGGGGTGATTCTATGATCCTATGAAGCCAGGAACGAAGGAGAAACCCATAGTTTGACCAAGGGAGGAACTCTTTTGGATACTCAGCTGGTTGGGATTGGAGAAGGGGGGAGAATGAAACATGACTCTCTTGCACAGCTGATGCCCAATGTCTTTAATGAGAAAGTCAAAGGAAAATGGAAAAGACGAGAGCTTAAGCAATGCATTCTGGAGGCTGAGTAAAGCTCAGACAAGTGCTGCCATCTGAAGGAAAACCTCCACGCCAGGGATGCTGCTTTTCCAATTCCCCTTCAAGGCTCTGGCAACCACGTATCACCTAGACGCATTGCTACGGAAGGAAGGAGGAGGTATTTCATGGGGAGAATGAGGTAAAGCAGAGCAAGAGGGGGAAAGAGAGAGGCTTCCTTGGGAAGAGACGGAAGGCCAGCGCAGGCCCCTTCCTCCAGGCGGAGCGGTGGGAGCTCGGCTCCTCTGCAGACCATGGCCACGCTCTCAGGGCTGGCTACAAGGCCTGCACTCGACCACGGGCAGGCAATCCTCCACGGGCTTCAGCATAAGAGATTGCCCCGCCCCAGAGGCCCGCAGAGCCCGCGGCCCAGACCGGACCACCCAAAGCCCCCCAGCCCCAGGGAGCCCCCAGAAGCGATGGGCACACTGCCAGCGCTGAGAGAGCTCCCCACGGCAGCCGACGCGGTGGATCCCACGGCTGTGCTCTGAGGGGAGGAGCTGAGGATTGGGCCCGGCAGCGTCACCAGGACTGGCGGGGGCTGGATCGTAACGCTGGAGTCGGCGCACTTCAAGACGCAGGGCTCGTTGCAGCTGTTGGCAAGCGGGGCTGGGCCGCAGGCAGCTGGCCAGCACGGGCTGTAGCACGACATGTCTCGTGGAGGGAGGCGACCCTGCAAGACCGGGAGGGAGCAGAGGACATTAGCTGTCGGGCCCTTTTTCTGACCCCCGGCTTGGCTCCTCTGAGAACGAACAGTGCCTGGGTAGGGCCACATCTCCCTGGAAAGTTCCTTTCCGTGCCAAGAGTGACCAGGGCATGGCGCTGCACTACGGATGGGGGAGGAAGCACCTGGTGACCGGTTAGACGGGACTGGTCGTCCAGCCTCAGACTTCAGCAGAGCCACTGCTACTGAGGAGCCCAACCGACTCCCTCTGGGAAGGGAGCAAAGCCTTCCCTCTTCCCTCACCAACTCACCTCCCACAAGAGGGAAGCACAGTGTATTTTCAAGCCTGGACCACGTATCAGAAGGACCACGCAGAGAAGGGAAGCAGTCCCCCTGACAGAAATCCTACCAGCAGGAAGAGAAGGAGTGAGTTCAGCCTTACCAAGTTCACCGTGGAGAGCAAGGGAAGAGATGTGGATGGAAGGGCCCGGAGTGGCACAGGCTTTTTATATGGTGAGCCGGCGCCTCAGGAGAGCTGGAACACACCTTCTTTCTGAAGCACGTAAACAAAGAGCAATTGGAGGCTTGCAAAGCGCAGCCAAGAGATGAAGAACGTGTCTGGCTTGCATTTCCCTCTTGGGTGAGAGCACAGTGATGCATTGCATGCTGGCTCCTCAAAGCAACGGTCATTCGAGGTCCCGTGCCAGTTCCCAGGAAAGGGTTTCAGTAGCTCCAGGCCCTGTGTGTGGGTTGTGCACATCCTTGCTGGGGAACGTGACTACCACTATCAGTCAGGCCTTCATCTGTGGAGCACTCCTGACAAAGGCCACTCACGTGGGTCTCCTGTTGAAGGGCTGAGGCTGACCCTGAGAAACACAAGGCCCCGCAGGGCCATGGAAGGGCTCAGCAATCAGCCGAGCCCTGTCTGGATGCCTGCCTGGCCGAGGGACACGGAAAGGAGGGGACTCCCATCCCCAGAGGTGGTTGGAAGCCGAAGGCCAAAGAAGGCCCCTCTGTGTAATGGAGAGAAGAGCCACTGCGTGAAGGGCTGGGGGCACTGGGACCGTTCCTAGAGGTGGCCAGGTAGCTCTGTGGTGTCCTCAAAAGAAAGGAAAAAAAAAGGGGAAGGGGGAAACAAAACGGCCTTGTTCTATGGAAATCTGTCAGCTCTCATTCTCAAGGTGGGTCGTCAGTCCCAAGGGTGCAAGGTCAAAGTGGCTGAGGAGTAACCTCACAGGCATTTGACTGAGGGTGCTTTTCGCTTTTGGTTGCCTTGCCAGCCGCGGGAAGGACACGTCCTCTTGCGGCTGCAGTTCAAAGCAGAAGGCATCTTGCGGAGCAAGGATGGGCCTGTGCTGTCCGCTTCCTGCCCTCAGGTGTTACCACACGCCTGCTGAGGCAGGTGGGTGCACGCGCCCTCTCCCGCTGCCTCAGCTTTGCTCAGGCGCAGCAAATGCCAGGCTCCTCTTGTGGTAGAGGAATGCTTCCCCACCCTTCCCGCATCCAGCAGCGGGGCAGGATGGCAGGCCAAGGAGGAGAGCAGCCCAGCGATGGTACTCACTGCCTGCTGTAGCAGAGCTGTGACGGGCTGTGTCATGCTCCTGTCTGGCGGCAAAGGAGGCTATGTGAGGAGCAGAGTGTCTGTCCTGGCGTCTGCCCCTCTTTGCACGACCGACCTCTCAATTGCCCGAAGGGAAAGCAGAGAGGGAGGCGCAGGGAGGCGCAGCAAGGCTGTACTCAGCTTCTCTCCTTACCCACCGTGGCCTTTGGCGTTTGCTGCGTGTACATCAGCGGTTTGAGCACTCATCCATTAGTGCACCGGCTGGCAACAGAGGAGCCATAGGGCTGGCCTGGCCTTTGAGTTCCCCCCCGACCTTTCCAGACCGGCACAGTCTCCTCCATGTCTCGTAGGGTAGCAGGGGGCACCATCTGGTGCCATGCAGTGCTGCAGCCTCAGTCTGGTGGTCTGTCACGCCGGTCCGTCAAAAAAGCAGGCTCGCCAGGCCCTGGACACACAGGGGCGGCAACTTTCCTCGATTTGGTCTGTGCTCCAGAAACGTCCGGCAGTGGGAACGTCAGGGCACGTCCGTGCTGTCCTCCTTTGGCTGCTGTTTCACCAAGGAGCATGACAGGATTTCAAGGAGTCACCAAGCGGTTGGGCAAGACGCTAACAGCCATGACAACACCGTACAAAAAGCTGCATTGCTGCAGGAATGCGGACATGAGGTTGCGCCCAGGGTCCTCTGCACGTCTGAATCCATTTCCCCCAGAGCCCCTGATGCCAGTGCATGGACGATTCGCACCCAGGTGGCGCTGAGGTCTCTCATAGTGCCTCAGCACTTTTTGGTGACTCACAGGTGACCCTGAGGTGGCCTGCTGGTGCCACCTTGCAATTAAAGGGCCCTGAATGTGCCAATCTGTCCCTGAGCCAGGGAAAACAAGCCAGACCCTCTGGGTCAGTGACCTGAACAAGCCACCCGGCAATGATGCAAAGATGAGCGTTGTTTGGGAAGACTGCGCCGAAGCAAACAGGTCCACTTGGTGATGGCTCACTTTCAGGCATGAGTCAGCAGGCTCCTTCATCGCTCTCCAGGGCCACGTTGAGCCGTTGCTTCTCCTCGGGAGAGTAATGAGTAAAGTCCGGGCAGGCAAGGCAAGGGCTGTGCAGTTCCCAACGAAAACACGCTGGCCTTCCCTGACTGGAGACAACGGCTGAACTGCTGGGCACCCTTTGCAGGGCTGGAAAGTGTGTGCATCACTGAGGCCCGAGGGCAGCAGAGATCTGCCACTGAGTAGCCTGACCCACTCCAGCAATGGCCTCAGTGTCCCCATCCCTGCACACAACAGGCTTTCTCTCCAGACCGCAGGAGGGCCTTGTTTGACCATCACCTTCCAGTCACCCCGGGGATCTGAGTCTCCTCCGTTCTCTGTCCCTCAGCGGAACAGCCATCCTGTGGAGGCTTGGCTGGGCTCTGACCAGCTGCATAGCCTGCAGGCACTGGTGTTGCTCAGGGTCGGCCTCAGCCCGTCAAAGAGAGACCCTTCTGAGCGGCCTTCAGGCGTGCTCCACAGGCAAAGTCCTGTGTAAGTGGTGGCCATGCTGCCCAGGAAGGGCAGGAGGCGCACAGCTCCTGCTCATGGCCCGGATCTGCTGCAAGGCTTCACCAGCAACTGGAGTGAGACCGCAAACGAGCGTTGGTCTGGGGAAGAAACATAATTGCTATCAACAAAATCACTTCAGTGCTACCCAGGATGAAAAGGGAGCCAAGCGTTTCAGGCAAAGGAGGCATGTCTGTCATCTGCCAGCAGAGCTTTGAGAAACCAAAATTGCTGTTTCTCAACATGCTTCATGTTTGTGTCATTTTTCAGCTCCCCTGGGGCTCTGGGCCGCAGTATAAAAGCGTGCCCAACTCCCAGCTCCTCTATCCTCTCCTCGTGCCTTCCTCTGCTCTGTGAAGTTGGTAAGCCTCACTTCATTTTGCCTCTTGTCTCCTCGGTTGGCAGGACAGTTTTCAGGGGAGGGCTGCATGTACTTTGCCTCCCTTGTCCTCGGTGAACGGTCTAGGGTGCCAAACAGGGCATTGGTTGGTTTCTTTGCCAGCCGTGGTTCTTTCCAAGGCTCCGGACGTACGGCCAGCGCTGTCTAAGCAATGTCCGGGCACTGCCTCCCCCATCCGCAGTTCAGCAATGCTCCTTCTGCATTATTGGCATGACGAGGAGCTTCCTCAGGAGAGCTGGTCCCACCGTAGACGTCTTCTTCCGTAGTGGCTGCTGTCTTGAGGAGCCCTGTTGCCTTTTGCTCAGACATGTCCCCTCCTGAGAGAAGTGGGTGAGAGGAGCCTGACCTGACAAGACCAGGGGTCTCAAGGGCGGGGGGGACAGAAGGAGACCTGTTTGGCTGAGTGAACAAACTGATGCTGGTACAAGGGCTGATGATCAGGAAGTACACAGCCCGATGCCAAGAAGAGGGAGCCTCTTGGTCTGCAGTAGAAAATCTTTCCCTGACTAAGGCCACAGCATCAAGGCTATGCTCAACCAGTGTGAGAAACCTGGCATCCATCTCCTCATACCGGGAGGGGGCTTACTGAGGACCTTCTCTGGGGCGCCTTCCCTACCAAGCCTTCAAGGCTGAGCGGAAGGATTGTCGCGAAATACCCTCTCAGCCTCCAGAGGTACCCTTGGTAATGGAGCAAACGGAGGGAGCAGAGTGCCTCCATGGGGCAGGCGGGCCTGGCTGAGCTACATGCTGCGAAGGAGCTTGACTTGGACAGGGGGAGCTTCCTTGCCTTTGGACGCACCCTCTCGGGTCACCCTTCAGTTACAAACACATACCTGCCGCAGGCCCACCAAAAGGCCCTGCTTCCGCCTTTGAGAATGCTTACCAAGTGGGACCCTGCATTTCATGGGGGCGTTGCAAGTAACTCCGTCCAGGTTAGCTCAGGTCCCCGTGGGTGAGACATCCCAGGCGGGTGAGAGAAGAGGTCTTCCGATACGGCAGGGTGTGAGCAGGCAGCGAGGAGGTTAAGGCGGTGGAGAGGAGAGTGCATGGTGGTGTTCTGCCAAAAGCACAGCAGGGCACCATCGTGGGCCCTACTGCTGGACACAGCTTTCTTGACTAGTGCCCCGTCCCAAATCTCTCTCTGCTGGGCTCCCAGGCACTGTTCGTTCTCAGAGGAGCCAAGCCGGGGGTCAGAAAAAGGGCCCGACAGCTAATGTCCTCTGCTCCCTCCCGGTCTTGCAGGGTCGCCTCCCTCCACGAGACATGTCGTGCTACAGCCCGTGCTGGCCAGCTGCCTGCGGCCCAGCCCCGCTTGCCAACAGCTGCAACGAGCCCTGCGTCTTGAAGTGCGCCGACTCCAGCGTTACGATCCAGCCCCCGCCAGTCCTGGTGACGCTGCCGGGCCCAATCCTCAGCTCCTCCCCTCAGAGCACAGCCGTGGGATCCACCGCGTCGGCTGCCGTGGGGAGCTCTCTCAGCGCTGGCAGTGTGCCCATCGCTTCTGGGGGCTCCCTGGGGCTGGGGGGCTTTGGGTGGTCCGGTCTGGGCCGCGGGCTCTGCGGGCCTCTGGGACGGGGCAATCTCTTATGCTGAAGCCCGTGGAGGATTGCCTGCCCATGGTCGAGCGCCACGAGCCTCGAGGAAAGCCCTGCAGCCAGCCCTGAGAGCGTGGCCATGGTCTGCAGAGGAGCCGAGCTCCCACCACTCCGCCTGGAGGAAGGGGCCTGCGCTGGCCTTCCGTCTCTTCCCAAGGAAGCCTCTCTCTTTCCCCCTCTTGCTCTGCTTTACCTCATTCTCCCCATGAAATACCTCCTCCTTCCTTCCGTAGCAATGCGTCTAGGTGATACGTGGTTGCCAGGGCCTTGAAGGGGAATTGGAAAAGCAGCATCCCTGGCGTGGAGGTTTTCCTTCAGATGGCAGCACTTGTCTGAGCTTTACTCAGCCTCCAGAATGCATTGCTTAAGCTCTCGTCTTTTCCATTTTCCTTTGACTTTCTCATTAAAGACATTGGGCATCAGCTGTGCAAGAGAGTCATGTTTCATTCTCCCCCCTTCTCCAATCCCAACCAGCTGAGTATCCAAAAGAGTTCCTCCCTTGGTCAAACTATGGGTTTCTCCTTCGTTCCTGGCTTCATAGGATCATAGAATCACCCCATTTGGTGGCGAAGAATAGCTGGTCCACCCTTGCGTGGGAAGGGGAGCCTAGATGAGATTGTCTAGCAGCCTGTCCAATCGCATCTTGAAAACCTCCAGTCACGGTGACTCTACCACGTCCCTGGAGAGCTTCTTGCAGTCAATGATTGTTCTCGCTGTAAAAAATGTCTTTCTCATATCAAGGTGAAACCTGTCCCGGTTTCTCCCTGGCCTCTCCATGTGACTCTTTGTTAAGAGAGAGTCTCTGTGCTCTTTGTAGCAGCCTGTAAGTACTGGACAACTGTGATGAGTGCAGGGGAAGAGAATCACAGGACAGCACGAGACTCAGTACGGGACGTTTTGGGGGATGTATGGGATGTTTTGCGGGAGGAACCAGAGATGAGGGAAGGGAGGGTTCAGGGTGGTACTGGGAGGAAGAAAGGTGAGAAGGGTAGAGGGAAGATGGGATAACGTGGCTGTCACTCAAGAATTGATTGCCCTTCAGGATGCTTGCCTGGCCATGCCCTGCTTCTGATCAGTGCAGCCGTTCCTGTCTTCTTCTTAAGTTCTATTCCTCTATTACCCCAAACAGAAAGGGATCCTTCTGGGCTGTCCAAACCTCCAAGCTCGTCCGGCCATGAGAAAGAGTTCTGCTCTTCTTCTCTTCCCTGAGGCCGGCCAGGTGCGGCTAAGGTGCTGCTGAAGAAGCTGACCTCTTGGCAGCAGGCAGCCCCTTTCTCGTCTCCCACAAACTCTCCCTCTGGATTCAGACCCAACTAGTCTGGCAGCGCGGGCAGTGGTCGCCTTTACCTGGCTCGCAGGCCTTAGGGATATGCGAGGCTGGTGGGGGGGTGGGGGGGTGGGGGTCAGCAGCCTCCTGAGCTCTGAGCCCCTTGGCCAAACCCCAGTCTCTTCTTCTCGCATCTTGTTTGCATGCTGGTGTGCCCAGGCACACGGCTCACAGGTGCTGATCACCATGAGCCACAAGGCATCCTTGGAAGTGCAAAACTACTGGGAAATGTCCAGGGACTGGGAGTTGGAAGCGGGTGGGCAGAGAGGCAGAAGTGCAGATGTGTGTAAGAGAGAGGAGGTCGTGTGGGCAGGAAGAGGCTCCAGCCACCTCTGTGCCTTTCATAGCCACGCTGGATTGTCCCTGTCCCCCTGACCCCTGCCAAGTCGCTCCTGACCACCCGGGACAGCACATCCCTTGGTGGCACGGCTGGCTGCTGGCTACTCCTGCCTCCACGCGGGTCTTCATAGAATCATAGAATGGTTTGGGATGGAAGGGACCCGTAAAGGTCCACCCCCCCTGCAATTGGCAGGGACATCTTCCACTAGATCAGGTTGCTCAGAGCCGCATCTAGCCTGTCCTTGAATGTTTCCAAGGAAACATTCCAAGGAAACATCCAAGGCAACTACCACCTCTCTGGGCAACCCCTTCCAGTGTTTCACCACCCTCATCGTAAAAAATGTCTTCCTTATATCTAGTCCGAATCTACCCTCTGTTAGTTTAAAACCATTACCCCTTGTCCTGTTGCTAGAGGCCCTGCTAAAAAGTCTGTCCCCATCTTTCTTATAAGCCCCCCTTAAGTACTGAAAGGCAGCAATGAGGTCCCCCCGCAGCCTTCTCTTCTCCAGGCTGAACAACCCCAGCTCTTTCAGCCTTTCCGCATAGCAGAGGTGTTCCATCCCTCTGACCATTTTTGTGGCCCTCCTCTGGACCCGCTCCAACAGGTCCATGTCCTTCCTCTGCTGAGGACTCCAGAGCTGGAGGCAGTGCTGCAGGTGGGGTCTCAGCAGAGTAGAGGGGCAGAAGTCTTCCCTGCAGATCCCTGCTTTGTCACACAACTGGTTAAGGGCTTGGTGTGTCTGAAATACGAGGGGAGGCTGTGAGAGCTGGGATTCTTCCCCTACCTGATGGAAGGGAGTGAAGAGGGAGCCAGACTCTTCTCACTCGTACCAACTGGCAGCGCAAGAGGCAATGGGCACAAATTAAAACACGTGAAATTCCATCTCAAGGCAAGAAACCACTTTCTTACCATGAGGGGGGTCAAACAGCAGACCAGGTTGCCCAGAGAAGTTGCGGAGTCTCCATCCTTGGAGATACTCAAAACCCAACTTAGGACTATGTCCTAAGCAACCAGCTCAAGTTGACCCTGCTGGAGCAGCTGGCTTCGACTAAAGCATCTCAGGAGGTCCCTTGCAACCCCAGCGATTCTGAGATTCTGTGAACGGGGAAGGGCAATGTCTGCCATAAGAAAGCGCCTTACTTGCAATGTTCTGTGACAGGGAGCAGTTTATGCGTATTTTGTTTTTCCTTCCCGTGGCTGGTTGAGCCTTGCTGAAGGCAAGGTAAACAACATCCGCTGCTCTTCCCTTCTCCACCAAGCCAGTCACCTCACTGTCAAAGGCTACCAGCTTGGTTAAGCGTGACTGCTGCTTCATAAATCCATGCTTACTACTCCCAAACACCTTCCTGTGCTGCCTATGTTGGGAAACTACTTCCAGGATGTTTTGCTCTATCATCTTCCCAGGGACTGAGGAGAGGCTGACCGTCCGTCCTGTGAGTTCCCTGGATCTTCCTTCTTTTCTTTCTTGTTCCTCTTGCCCATGTGAAGACAGAAGAGGTTGAGGTGTGTCCTGAGCCACTTCAAAACCTTGCAAGTTCTTTTCAGGCAACTCTCCTCTCAAAACAAGAGCTTACTCGGGGGCACACCTCGAGCTGCTCACGCTCAGAACGTCTGACCATTGTTGGGCTGACCGACGAGGATGGGATTCGAACCCACGCATGAACAGTTGCGTATCCCATGCATAGTCTGTTGTGGATATGAAAAATCCCTGGGATTCACTTTCTGGGTTCTTAACAAAGGCTTTCCTAAAAATGTAGCCAGGGCCATCATTGGCTCTCATCAATGCAGCAGTCTGTTGAGTCCCTGCTGTAATCAGTGCAGCGCAAGGGACAATTCAAGAGAAAATTCGGGCTTCCTTCATACTCTGTTTTGTGGCTGTCGAGGTGTGCCGATGAGTAATGGGGCTCCTTCCACAAGAGCTCTCACCCCCAAACTGGCCTTATCTCCATTGCTATGGGATGTCAGGGGCGAAAGATGAGGTTCGCTCAAACCCAGGAACGAAGGAGAAACCCATAGTTTGACCAAGGGAGGAACTCTTTTGGATACTCAGCTGGTTGGGATTGGAGAAGGGGGGAGAATGAAACATGACTCTCTTGCACAGCTGATGCCCAATGTCTTTAATGAGAAAGTCAAAGGAAAATGGAAAAGACGAGAGCTTAAGCAATGCATTCTGGAGGCTGAGTAAAGCTCAGACAAGTGCTGCCATCTGAAGGAAAACCTCCACGCCAGGGATGCTGCTTTTCCAATTCCCCTTCAAGGCTCTGGCAATCACGTGTCACCTAGACGCATTGCTACGGAAGGAAGGAGGAGGTATTTCATGGGGAGAATGAGGTAAAGCAGAGCAAGAGGGGGAAAGAGAGAGGCTTCCTTGGGAAGAGACGGAAGGCCAGCGCAGGCCCCTTCCTCCAGGCGGAGTGGTGGGAGCTCGGCTCCTCTGCAGACCATGGCCACGCTCTCAGGGCTGGCTGCAGGGCTTTCCTCGAGGCTCGTGGCACTCGACCACGGGCAGGCAATCCTCCACGGGCTTCAGCATAAGAGATTGCCCCGTCCCAGAGGCCCGCAGAGCCCGCGGCCCAGACCGGACCACCCAAAGCCCCCCAGCCCCAGGGAGCCCCCAGAAGCGATGGGCACACTGCCAGCGCTGAGAGAGCTCCCCACGGCAGCCGACGCGGTGGATCCCACGGCTGTGCTCTGAGGGGAGGAGCTGAGGATTGGGCCCGGCAGCGTCACCAGGACTGGCGGGGGCTGGATCGTAACGCTGGAGTCGGCGCACTTCAAGACGCAGGGCTCGTTGCAGCTGTTGGCAAGCGGGGCTGGGCCGCAGGCAGCTGGCCAGCACGGGCTGTAGCACGACATGTCTCGTGGAGGGAGGCGACCCTGCAAGACCGGGAGGGAGCAGAGGACATTAGCTGTCGGGCCCTTTTTCTGACCCCCGGCTTGGCTCCTCTGAGAATGAACAGTGCCTGGGTAGGGCCACATCTCCCTGGAAAGTTCCTTTCCGTGCCAAGAGTGACCAGGGCATGGCGCTGCACTACGGATGGGGGAGGAAGCACCTGGTGACCGGTTAGACAGGACTGGTCGTCCAGCCTCAGACTTCGGCAGAGCCACTGCTACTGAGGAGCCCAACCGACTCCCTCTGGGAAGGGAGCAAAGCCTTCCCTCTTCCCTCACCAACTCACCTCCCACAAGAGGGAAGCACAGTGTATTTTCAAGCCTGGACCACGTATCAGAAGGACCACGCAGAGAAGGGAAGCAGTCCCCCTGACAGAAATCCTACCAGCAGGAAGAGAAGGAGTGAGTTCAGCCTTACCAAGTTCACCGTGGAGAGCAAGGGAAGAGATGTGGATGGAAGGGCCCGGAGTGGCACAGGCTTTTTATATGGTGAGCCAGCGCCTCAGGAGAGCTGGAACACACCTTCTTTCTGAAGCACGTAAACAAAGAGCAATTGGAGGCTTGCAAAGCGCAGCCAAGAGATGAAGAACGTGTCTGGCTTGCATTTCCCTCTTGGGTGAGAGCACAGTGATGCATTGCATGCTGGCTCCTCAAAGCAACGGTCATTCGAGGTCCCGTGCCAGTTCCCAGGAAAGGGTTTCAGTAGCTCCAGGCCCTGTGTGTGGGTTGTGCACATCCTTGCTGGGGAACGTGACTACCACTATCAGTCAGGCCTTCATCTGTGGAGCACTCCTGACAAAGGCCACTCACGTGGGTCTCCTGTTGAAGGGCTGAGGCTGACCCTGAGAAACACAAGGCCCCGCAGGGCCATGGAAGGGCTCAGCAATCAGCCGAGCCCTGTCTGGATGCCTGCCTGGCCGAGGGACACGGAAAGGAGGGGACTCCCATCCCCAGAGGTGGTTGGAAGCCGAAGGCCAAAGAAGGCCCCTCTGTGTAATGGAGAGAAGAGCCACTGCGTGAAGGGCTGGGGGCACTGGGACCGTTCCTAGAGGTGGCCAGGTAGCTCTGTGGTGTCCTCAAAAGAAAGGAAAAAAAAAGGGGAAGGGGGAAACAAAACGGCCTTGTTCTATGGAAATCTGTCAGCTCTCATTCTCAAGGTGGGTCGTCAGTCCCAAGGGTGCAAGGTCAAAGTGGCTGAGGAGTAACCTCACAGGCATTTGACTGAGGGTGCTTTTCGCTTTTGGTTGCCTTGCCAGCCGCGGGAAGGACACGTCCTCTTGCGGCTGCAGTTCAAAGCAGAAGGCATCTTGCGGAGCAAGGATGGGCCTGTGCTGTCCGCTTCCTGCCCTCAGGTGTTACCACACGCCTGCTGAGGCAGGTGGGTGCACGCGCCCTCTCCCGCTGCCTCAGCTTTGCTCAGGCGCAGCAAATGCCAGGCTCCTCTTGTGGTAGAGGAATGCTTCCCCACCCTTCCCGCATCCAGCAGCGGGGCAGGATGGCAGGCCAAGGAGGAGAGCAGCCCAGCGATGGTACTCACTGCCTGCTGTAGCAGAGCTGTGACGGGCTGTGTCATGCTCCTGTCTGGCGGCAAAGGAGGCTATGTGAGGAGCAGAGTGTCTGTCCTGGCGTCTGCCCCTCTTTGCACGACCGACCTCTCAATTGCCCGAAGGGAAAGCAGAGAGGGAGGCGCAGGGAGGCGCAGCAAGGCTGTACTCAGCTTCTCTCCTTACCCACCGTGGCCTTTGGCGTTTGCTGCGTGTACATCAGCGGTTTGAGCACTCATCCATTAGTGCACCGGCTGGCAACAGAGGAGCCATAGGGCTGGCCTGGCCTTTGAGTTCCCCCCCGACCTTTCCAGACCGGCACAGTCTCCTCCATGTCTCGTAGGGTAGCAGGGGGCACCATCTGGTGCCATGCAGTGCTGCAGCCTCAGTCTGGTGGTCTGTCACGCCGGTCCGTCAAAAAAGCAGGCTCGCCAGGCCCTGGACACACAGGGGCGGCAACTTTCCTCGATTTGGTCTGTGCTCCAGAAACGTCCGGCAGTGGGAACGTCAGGGCACGTCCGTGCTGTCCTCCTTTGGCTGCTGTTTCACCAAGGAGCATGACAGGATTTCAAGGAGTCACCAAGCGGTTGGGCAAGACGCTAACAGCCATGACAACACCGTACAAAAAGCTGCATTGCTGCAGGAATGCGGACATGAGGTTGCGCCCAGGGTCCTCTGCACGTCTGAATCCATTTCCCCCAGAGCCCCTGATGCCAGTGCATGGACGATTCGCACCCAGGTGGCGCTGAGGTCTCTCATAGTGCCTCAGCACTTTTTGGTGACTCACAGGTGACCCTGAGGTGGCCTGCTGGTGCCACCTTGCAATTAAAGGGCCCTGAATGTGCCAATCTGTCCCTGAGCCAGGGAAAACAAGCCAGACCCTCTGGGTCAGTGACCTGAACAAGCCACCCGGCAATGATGCAAAGATGAGCGTTGTTTGGGAAGACTGCGCCGAAGCAAACAGGTCCACTTGGTGATGGCTCACTTTCAGGCATGAGTCAGCAGGCTCCTTCATCGCTCTCCAGGGCCACGTTGAGCCGTTGCTTCTCCTCGGGAGAGTAATGAGTAAAGTCCGGGCAGGCAAGGCAAGGGCTGTGCAGTTCCCAACGAAAACACGCTGGCCTTCCCTGACTGGAGACAACGGCTGAACTGCTGGGCACCCTTTGCAGGGCTGGAAAGTGTGTGCATCACTGAGGCCCGAGGGCAGCAGAGATCTGCCACTGAGTAGCCTGACCCACTCCAGCAATGGCCTCAGTGTCCCCATCCCTGCACACAACAGGCTTTCTCTCCAGACCGCAGGAGGGCCTTGTTTGACCATCACCTTCCAGTCACCCCGGGGATCTGAGTCTCCTCCGTTCTCTGTCCCTCAGCGGAACAGCCATCCTGTGGAGGCTTGGCTGGGCTCTGACCAGCTGCATAGCCTGCAGGCACTGGTGTTGCTCAGGGTCGGCCTCAGCCCGTCAAAGAGAGACCCTTCTGAGCGGCCTTCAGGCGTGCTCCACAGGCAAAGTCCTGTGTAAGTGGTGGCCATGCTGCCCAGGAAGGGCAGGAGGCGCACAGCTCCTGCTCATGGCCCGGATCTGCTGCAAGGCTTCACCAGCAACTGGAGTGAGACCGCAAACGAGCGTTGGTCTGGGGAAGAAACATAATTGCTATCAACAAAATCACTTCAGTGCTACCCAGGATGAAAAGGGAGCCAAGCGTTTCAGGCAAAGGAGGCATGTCTGTCATCTGCCAGCAGAGCTTTGAGAAACCAAAATTGCTGTTTCTCAACATGCTTCATGTTTGTGTCATTTTTCAGCTCCCCTGGGGCTCTGGGCCGCAGTATAAAAGCGTGCCCAACTCCCAGCTCCTCTATCCTCTCCTCGTGCCTTCCTCTGCTCTGTGAAGTTGGTAAGCCTCACTTCATTTTGCCTCTTGTCTCCTCGGTTGGCAGGACAGTTTTCAGGGGAGGGCTGCATGTACTTTGCCTCCCTTGTCCTCGGTGAACGGTCTAGGGTGCCAAACAGGGCATTGGTTGGTTTCTTTGCCAGCCGTGGTTCTTTCCAAGGCTCCGGACGTACGGCCAGCGCTGTCTAAGCAATGTCCGGGCACTGCCTCCCCCATCCGCAGTTCAGCAATGCTCCTTCTGCATTATTGGCATGACGAGGAGCTTCCTCAGGAGAGCTGGTCCCACCGTAGACGTCTTCTTCCGTAGTGGCTGCTGTCTTGAGGAGCCCTGTTGCCTTTTGCTCAGACATGTCCCCTCCTGAGAGAAGTGGGTGAGAGGAGCCTGACCTGACAAGACCAGGGGTCTCAAGGGCGGGGGGGACAGAAGGAGACCTGTTTGGCTGAGTGAACAAACTGATGCTGGTACAAGGGCTGATGATCAGGAAGTACACAGCCCGATGCCAAGAAGAGGGAGCCTCTTGGTCTGCAGTAGAAAATCTTTCCCTGACTAAGGCCACAGCATCAAGGCTATGCTCAACCAGTGTGAGAAACCTGGCATCCATCTCCTCATACCGGGAAGGGGCTTACTGAGGACCTTCTCTGGGGCGCCTTCCCTACCAAGCCTTCAAGGCTGAGCGGAAGGATTGTCGCGAAATACCCTCTCAGCCTCCAGAGGTACCCTTGGTAATGGAGCAAACGGAGGGAGCAGAGTGCCTCCATGGGGCAGGCGGGCCTGGCTGAGCTACATGCTGCGAAGGAGCTTGACTTGGACAGGGGGAGCTTCCTTGCCTTTGGACGCACCCTCTCGGGTCACCCTTCAGTTACAAACACATACCCGCCGCAGGCCCACCAAAAGGCCCTGCTTCCGCCTTTGAGAATGCTTACCAAGTGGGACCCTGCATTTCATGGGGGCGTTGCAAGTAACTCCGTCCAGGTTAGCTCAGGTCCCCGTGGGTGAGACATCCCAGGCGGGTGAGAGAAGAGGTCTTCCGATACGGCAGGGTGTGAGCAGGCAGCGAGGAGGTTAAGGCGGTGGAGAGGAGAGTGCATGGTGGTGTTCTGCCAAAAGCACAGCAGGGCACCATCGTGGGCCCTACTGCTGGACACAGCTTTCTTGACTAGTGCCCCGTCCCAAATCTCTCTCTGCTGGGCTCCCAGGCACTGTTCGTTCTCAGAGGAGCCAAGCCGGGGGTCAGAAAAAGGGCCCGACAGCTAATGTCCTCTGCTCCCTCCCGGTCTTGCAGGGTCGCCTCCCTCCACGAGACATGTCGTGCTACAGCCCGTGCTGGCCAGCTGCCTGCGGCCCAGCCCCGCTTGCCAACAGCTGCAACGAGCCCTGCGTCTTGAAGTGCGCCGACTCCAGCGTTACGATCCAGCCCCCGCCAGTCCTGGTGACGCTGCCGGGCCCAATCCTCAGCTCCTCCCCTCAGAGCACAGCCGTGGGATCCACCGCGTCGGCTGCCGTGGGGAGCTCTCTCAGCGCTGGCAGTGTGCCCATCGCTTCTGGGGGCTCCCTGGGGCTGGGGGGCTTTGGGTGGTCCGGTCTGGGCCGCGGGCTCTGCGGGCCTCTGGGACGGGGCAATCTCTTATGCTGAAGCCCGTGGAGGATTGCCTGCCCATGGTCGAGCGCCACGAGCCTCGAGGAAAGCCCTGCAGCCAGCCCTGAGAGCGTGGCCATGGTCTGCAGAGGAGCCGAGCTCCCACCGCTCTGCCTGGAGGAAGGGGCCTGCGCTGGCCTTCCGTCTCTTCCCAAGGAAGCCTCTCTCTTTCCCCCTCTTGCTCTGCTTTACCTCATTCTCCCCATGAAATACCTCCTCCTTCCTTCCGTAGCAATGCGTCTAGGTGACACGTGATTGCCAGAGCCTTGAAGGGGAATTGGAAAAGCAGCATCCCTGGCGTGGAGGTTTTCCTTCAGATGGCAGCACTTGTCTGAGCTTTACTCAGCCTCCAGAATGCATTGCTTAACCTCTCGTCTTTTCCATTTTCCTTTGACTTTCTCATTAAAGACATTGGGCATCAGCTGTGCAAGAGAGTCATGTTTCATTCTCCCCCCTTCTCCAATCCCAACCAGCTGAGTATCCAAAAGAGTTCCTCCCTTGGTCAAACTATGGGTTTCTCCTTCGTTCCTGGCTTCATAGGATCATAGAATCACCCCATTTGGTGGCGAAGAATAGCTGGTCCACCCTTGCGTGGGAAGGGGAGCCTAGATGAGATTGTCTAGCAGCCTGTCCAATCGCATCTTGAAAACCTCCAGTCACGGTGACTCTACCACGTCCCTGGAGAGCTTCTTGCAGTCAATGATTGTTCTCGCTGTAAAAAATGTCTTTCTCATATCAAGGTGAAACCTGTCCCGGTTTCTCCCTGGCCTCTCCATGTGACTCTTTGTTAAGAGAGAGTCTCTGTGCTCTTTGTAGCAGCCCGTAAGTACTGGACAACTGTGATGAGTGCAGGGGAAGAGAATCACAGGACAGCGCGAGACTCAGTACGGGACATTTTGGGGGATGTATGGGATGTTTTGCGGGAGGAACCAGAGATGAGGGAAGGGAGGGTTCAGGGTGGTACTGGGAGGAAGAAAGGTGAGAAGGGTAGAGGGAAGATGGGATAACGTGGCTGTCACTCAAGAATTGATTGTCGTTCAGGATGCTTGCCTGGCCATGCCCTGCTTCTGATCAGTGCAGCCGTTCCTGTCTTCTTCTTAAGTTCTATTCCTCACTATTTTCCCTGGTGAGGGGCTCTCTATTCTGTGTGCATGTGTGTGTATGGAAGTGTAGGGGCCAGCAACTGGAGTCAAACCACGGGTCGCCATGGTTACTGTCTCGCTGGTGCCAGTCACTGGCGTGGGAGCAGAGGTCATTGGGGCTGTTTGTCTGGGGTGCCGGCACCGGGACAGACCAGGGTGAGTGGAAATAATGTGCCAGCAAGTGGAGCAAGCGAGGGTATGCAAGTCCGTGTGTGATTGCTCTCCAGTATCAAGCCAGATGCTGCAGCGAGTGGGTAAAGTGGCTTGGGAGCCACGTACGGGTGTGTGCCGCTAAGGGTGAGGTCACAGAAGGAGCTGGCCACAGGAGGCAAGCAGGGGGTCCTGGCCAACTGCCAGAGACACCACAGGGCATGCCTGTTTGTGTCTGTGTGCTAGTCTCTAGGGGCAAGATGGAGAATACTGCCTACCAGTACCCTGAAGAAGCCAAACTCATCTTGAAGTTTGAAACTTGAAGCTTCAAGGCTCTCATGAGCTCCCAGGTTCATCATTCTGCTGCTTAGCCTCCCGTGACCATGTCCTTCTCTTGACCAGGTGGCCTCCCACCTACTCCTGAAGAATAGGCTCTTGAGGGGATCCTCACCCACTCCATGGGAAAGCTCTGTGCATTGAGGGCAGTTCCTTGCAGGAAGCACAACCACCCCTCTTCTGTCTTCCCTCATTGTTCTTTCTAAAGAGCTTCTCCACATCCACGGCAGCACTCCAGTCCTGCCTAATATCTCACCCCAGCCCTCTGAACCCTCTAAGACTGCAACAGTGCAGGAACATCTCCTCTTTATCTCCATGATGTGTGAATCTGTGTTGCGAACAGTCGATTTAGACCACTTGAAGAACCACTGTCAAAGGTATCTGCAATGATATGATATTGTAAAAGTGCACCTTAATAAAGTTCAATGGCAAGGTTCACTCTATTACTTACTGCACAAAGGATATAACAATGATTCAAAGTTACCAATACAGAATCTTAGCACACTATAATACAAGATTATGCTGTAATACCAAAGATCTGCAGTTGGCAACAGGTCTCTCTGCCTCGAGGAGTAACCTTAAGAAGCCTCCCAGCTCAAGGGGAGATCACCACCATGCAGCCATCTGCTTAGCGGGGAGAGCTCAAAGGCAGCTCAGGCTGTCATATTTGTGGAATAAAGAGTTTGGCTTGTAGCCAAATTACATGCAATGGAAAAGGTATGCATGAGACTCCTTGTACCCAGAACTTCCTTTTTTCTCCGATAAATGAGTCTTGGAAAAGTCACCTGCTATTCCTGTGTTAATCGCATGATCGGTGTTCCAAGCTCATATGCATCGATGCTCACCGTGTCACTCTGTTCCTTTGTGAGTTTCCAGAGAACAGATTTGAACTAGAGAAGTTCTTGGCCCAATTATGGCTTAAGGCTTTAGCTCCTTTGGAGCCTGTACCAAACTACCGCTACTTCGGTTAAGGAGTCAAGTGCATCCATCACAATCTACTGCTGTAGGCACAACAAAGCTGCTGGCACAACAAAGCTGCGATGTGCTGGTGTGGAAAAGCGAGGTGGGAAATTCCAGCCCAGAGGGCAGAGCTGTCCCCTCAAAGCAGAGAGTAAAAGGTCTCCCCCTTTGTTCCCCTTTGCTCCTGCACTGGAAGGGCCACGTCCTTACTGGAGGGCGTGGCAGCCCAGGGCACTTTGGGCTAGAATGAGTGGTCGATCTCAAAGGTTTTTGCTTTTGTGAAAGGGAAGGGAACAGCCCTTCCACACCTCCTTGTCGTGGGGGAATCCAGCGTGCATCTTCCACAGCACCAGTGGGACACACGCCGCTGTGCTCTGTCTGTTGTTCACTCATGCACAGTCCAGCCAAAGGCAGGTCAGAGGTGCCAGCCTAAGGGCAAAGTCTCTCAGGGGGGTTGGTTTGAATCCTACCCCTGACAAGGACTGGAAGTAGATGAGCCTTGAGACCTTCATTTTTGCTGCGAACATTTCTGCTCACAAGGCATTTCGGGTCCCTGGGGGCACAGGGAAAAACACATGGGAGGTTAGAGGGCAGGACACAAAAGCCCAGTGCCCTTCTGCACTCCTTTACCAGAGTGCATGGAGGAGAGACAGGCAGGCTGGAGGAGGAGGAGAGAAGGCCGGGTCCTTCCTGGTAACTGAGGGCTTGTAGCATGGAGGGGTGGCACCAGGACCTGTTTAGTGAGGCAGGCAAGGGATGTGCAGTGCAGAGCAGGATGTGTGCAGTGAGGGCCAAGATGCAGCCAAGAGGAGGCAGCAGCCAGCCAGGCCTCCAAGGAGGGACTGAAGTGAAGGCAGGAGGGTCATGGCCTGAGAGGTTTGGCCCAGTTAGGTGCTGCTCTTCAAGGTGCCTTTAGCAGGGTCCCGCTTGCAGGGCAGAACCTTTCCCAGGCCGAATCCTGACACACATGCTCCCCCACTGCACTAAGCCCCCTGTGGGGAAGGTGAGGAGGCCTCCCCCAGTCTGTCCCAGCCCAAAGACCAAAAACGTGGGAAGCTGCTTTTCTTGTGCATCAGAGCAGGAGACTGATGTGCAGCCAACAGTGCTAAAAGGCTGCTGACACCAGGGGCAGGGCTGTGACACCTGAGCCAAATTTGGACAGCACCGCTCACAGAGGAGAAGGATGAAATCCTGCATGGCAAAAGGACCCTTTTCCCTGGCTGGGACTGAAGCTCAGGCTGGTGCAGAGGGAGTGCAAATCCTGAGCACTGGAGCACCAAGATGAGGGAAGACCAGACCTTCCCACCCCCAGGGATGGAGAGCCACCCAGCCCCAGGGCGGTGGACCCCAGCAAAAACACATGCCAGGAGAAGCTGAAAAGGGACAAGTGCCAGTGCCTTTCTAGAGCACTCAGCAATGACTCAGGTCACGGTCTGAGAGCACCAGAGGCGGGGAGGGCTCCTGCCTGGGGAGCTCAGGAGCCTGCTTCAGGGGGAAGGAGATGGGCACCACAAGCCTGTAGACACTCACAACAAATGGTACTGAGCCTTTCCCTGGGCTTGGAGAGAGTGCCCGAAGGAAGCAGGGAAGGAGGACTGAGGATGGTACAGGACGCCTGGCCGTCCTGCCCCCACGACTGAGCCGTGGCTCTGCCGCAGTCGGGGCTGTCAGCCCCTCCTGTAACCACCCTCCTATCTCCTTTCCTGCTTCCAGGGATCACGCGTGTGGCCCAGGGGAGGGTTGGGACTGTCCCTCTTGAGAGTCGGATCACTCTTCCAAAACACCCAGCTGTGCCCTCTCCCCTTGCCCTCCCCACAAAGGCCTCTGGCCCCCACAGCAGCCTGCAGGGAGCAGTTCCACAGGTGCCTTGTGCATGGCGTGACTCTGCCCGATGATCGCACCAGCTGCCCTGAGAAATCGGGGCTGGCTACTGCTGTTGCACTTCTGCACACCCTTCCAGCTTTCCAGGCCAAGTTACAGGTGTCATTCCTCAGGTGTCGAGCCTGATGCTGATTCCTTTCATGTCTCCATCAGCAGCCTGGACGGTGGGGCAGATAACACTCTCAGCAAGTTCATGGACAACAGCAAGCTGGGGCAGATCCAAAGAGGCAGAAGATATGCTGCAGGGGAGGGCTGCCCTTCAGGGGGGCTTTGAGAATTCAAAAGAGAGGGCTGGCAGGGCACCTTCAAAGTTCAACAACACAGATGTGACAACCTGCAGTCTACTTTTAGGGCAACCCCGTGGAATGGTGCAGGACAAAGCCAGACTGGCCAGCCGATCAATAGGAGCACAAGCTTCCCAGAGAGACTGCAGCACCTCCATCCTGGGAAACGTTCACAGCTCAGCTGGACAAGGCCTTTGGCAACCTGATCAAGCTTTGCCTTTGGCCCTCCTTTGAGCAGGACCAAGGTCCAGATGACCTCCAGAGGCCATTGCCAACCTGACTTCTGCTCTCATTGCTGTCATACACAGGTGCCAGTTCACACTTCGGCTGGAGCGCAGAATTTGTTACCTACCTTTCCCTGTCGCTTTGGCTCTGTGTGGTAGGGGATGCAGCAGCAGCAACCCTGTGAGTACCATGGGGTGGTACACTCCACTATATTGTACCACTCACAATACCAGTGGCTTCACAGGTATTGCCACTGTCATCTCCTGATTGGTCGCAGCAGGGGTCAGAGTTGTATTTTCAGCCATAATTGAAAAAGTAAGTGCATGAAATCCCTCTGAATTTAGTCCCCATCATAGATGTGATGGGGGGGTGTCCTTCCCCATGCCCAAAGAGCACAACCTCTTTGCTTGCTCTAGATTTGACAAGGCAAGTTTTAAACAGATGAACTTTAACTGCTCCCATTAGACACTGAACTCATTCTGTGCCTCCCTGCTGGAATACTAGTGCATGTAAGGAAGGGGAGATATTCAACTCACACATACATACACAGAGATGCATGTGCACACACATGCACACACACAAACTTGAAGCAGGAAAATTTCTGCATGTGATGAGAGCAGGTCTGCTGAACAAAAGAATGTTTTTCATGGTGAAGGTAGATTGAATAGAAGTTATCGGGATGACAATACCTGTGAAGAAGCCAGGGAAACATCCGCCAGTGCTCTGCACTGCTGGTTGCACCAAGTGCCCTAAGGCAGCTGAAGCAGAAAACCAAACAACAAATCCTGATTTGGGCTTTTTTGTTCTTGTTTTAAAGGTATGAAATTGCCCCGATTGATTTGACAAGGAGGTGGCTGAGGAGAAGCATGCACAGACTTGCGATCCACTTTTGTTCTTCAGGCCTGCCCCTCTCACAGCCTCCTCCTGCCAAGCCTCAGCGCCAAGGGGAAGGTGTCTGGGAACTCAGTCAGGCCCTTGTTGGCTGCCTCAAGGGTTTCCAGGCACGTGCCCAGAGCTGGCGCTCCAAGCCTGCTGAGTTAGGTAGAGAGGCGTGCTCTCTCCTTTCCCCTCAGCTTTGCTCAGCCTCTGCAAACCCCAAGCTTCCCTGAGGCATGTCTTGGGCAGTTTGACCTTGAACAGCCAATCTAAGCTTGGGTCAGCATGGATACAGCACTGCCTGCCTGCTGGCCTTGGGGCAGAAAGAGTTGTGTTATGCTCTCATCTAATGGGAAAGGAGGTGGGGGTGAGAAAAGGTGTCTCTGTCCTGGCCTTTATCTCTTTGCGAGGTTCCTGAATTGCACTTTGCAGGGAGGGCAGAGGGAGGGAGGAGCAAAAGGGCTGTACTCAACTTCCACCCTTACCCACAGCTTTTTTGGAACTGGGTGCTTGGCGAACATCGTTCATTAGAGCATGTAATAGGATGTAAGAGGACGCAGGCTTTACCGGGACTTGAATTCTTGGCGAGTGGTTACGGGACGAGTGCTCTAACAAGTGGGCTGCACAGACTGAAGCTGTGGAGCAGCACAGGAGCAAAGCGCAGCCTTTCTTCTCCTCTCTCTCTGCTGTCCCTTCCAGCAACTGATCTACCATCCTGTCGGAGAGGGCAGACACACCTTTTCTCTTTGCCTCTTCTTCCCCATCAGGTAAGAGCATAACACAGGTCTTTCCAGCTGAAGAACAGCAGGCATGCTGCCCCCAGCTCAGCTGGTCACCCTGCGACGCCCAGCAGTGTGTTCCGCGTCACCTCCAGGCTCACAGCCAAGGACTTGGCTCCCTAGGAGCAGGTGCCGCAGGGGAGCTTGAATTTTGCAGCAAGCAAGCAAGGGTGAAGGGAACGGAGAGGGCAGGCACGTATCCCTGACTGAACAGGTTTTTCTTGCTGGTTTGGGGTTTGTGCCTGGGAACACTTTAGGGCAGGAAGCCCTAACAATGCTCTGTGGCCTAAAAAGGCCTTGAGGTTTTTTTATGTTTGTTTCCATAACCATTTGCCTCTTCTCTCCTCCCCTCCCCTCCCCCTGTGATTTTATACACAGGGCCCCTTCTCTGGCCCCAGCCCATGGACACATTCCAATATTTCACACTAGAAAGGACAGAACGCAAGCTGGGAAAGCTTCTGGGACACCGCTTTCTGTGAGTGAAGATAGCTTGTCTGGGAGACATCTTTGCTCCCTGCCCTTCATTTAAGAAAGGGCTGGCTCTTCGAATCCTTCCCCACCACACTTCACCCTGGAGGAGGAGAGACTTTGGCTGCTTTATCGTGGCATTGCTTCATTTCATTTGGGTTTCAGCTAAAACTTCTGCTGGAGCTCCGAAGCTGTCAACACCTTGAGGCAATCATGGCCACGGCTTGCTCTCATGCTTTTCTTTTTACCCATATACATGTGGGTGTGTAGTTTAGTCTGAGGGGGTGGTGGGCACACCTGAGTGGCACAATTCTTGGCTGGTGACTCCACTACAAGCTTCTGGCCTGTGCTGAAATTTCTTCACATGTGTTAACCCCTTTGACACCCTGACCCACACCTCTGGTAAGGCCAGGGTGGTTCTGCTCCTCATGTTCTCCACGAACCCCTGTGCTGCCACACCACCAGCCCTCCACCCCATCTTCTCCACAGGCATCTTGGCAGGGTATGAGCCCTCAGCACAGAGCTGAGCCGTGCAGCGTAGCCCACAAATACAATATTGCCATTGCTGGTAAGGGGCACCGGCCTGGCACTGACTGTGCCAGGCTCGGGCTTGCCAAGCTTGCTTTGCATGAAATCGTCTCGACCTGCCCAGAGCTCTGTTTCGACGTGGCTTAGCTGTAACCACAATTTTCCTAATGACCAGGTGGCTGTCTAATTTTGTTTTACTTTCACTTTGTATGGTACAACCCTCTTTTTTGTTAGGGAGTTGTATTATTGTATTGTTGTTGCTCCTGTAATGTTGTATTGTTATTACAACAATAATAGAGCTATTCTGTGCGGAATGAGACACTCAGGACTCGGGTAATGACACAATGTAGAGGAATACCAGAGTGAGACAGCAAAGGCCTTGAGAAGTAGAACACGGCATGCAGTGTGGAGGAGTAACAGGCACAGGATGAGAGATGGGGCACAGGGTGGCCCTGGACACCAGGAGCCTAAAAGCATCTCACCATTGGACAGTGAAAGACATGCAGCCCTGGGGCTGGATAAAACCAGTTTCAGGGAGGTAACAAAGAGAACAAAGAACAAGGGACCAACCTATGCAAAATGCACCATGTATAGTACCCACAGATGTAGCACGAACTTGCAGACAAGTGGAGAATGAGCAAGGTGTGAACGTATGTTAACAAACATATAAAAATGAGACCGAGAGGATCCTAGGAAGGATCCATCATCATTGCCATCACGAGCTCACTCCTCCTGGGGAAGGACTGGCAGTGCTGAGGATTTGCCAAACCTTTCCCCACTAGACGGATACCATCAACCTCAGCAATCAGCGGAGCAGCGGAAGGGTGGGCACAACAGCACAGAGAGACAGAGGCACTGGGAAGTGTGCGTATATCCATCTTAGCTGTGTCGAATTACTCAAAAGTTTTCCATAGTACTATTCTTCTGCTTTTTTTACTTTTTCTTTTTTTCTCCCCCTCTCCCCCCCAATAATTTGACCTGGACTAATAAGAATTCTTTGATTAGACTTGATTTTAAGTTTACTATCCTTGGCTTTACATATAAGGTGTTTCCTTTTTCCCCAGTAGACGTTTTTGAACATAATAGCGCCACAGTGCATATTTTCAGCAATCAGTGCTTGCAAAACATGAGCTTGTCGTTCACATATGTCCTGGTTTCAGCTGGGATAGAGTTAATTTTCTTCTTAGTAGCTGGTATAGTGCTGTGTTTTGGATTTAGGATGAGAATAATGTTGATAACACCCTTATGTTTTGGTTCTTGCTGAGTAGTGTTTATACTAGTCAAGGACTTTTCAGCTTCCCATGGTCCGCCAGGTGCATAAGAAGCTGGGAGGGAGCACAGACGTGGGGGGCTGACCCAGACTGGCCAAAGGGCTATTCCATACCATATGACATCATGCTCAGTATATAAGCTGGGGGAAGAAGAAGGAAGGGGGGGGACGTTCGGAGCGATGGTGGTTGTCTTCCCAAGTAACTGTTATGTGTGATGGAGCCCTGCTTTTCTGGAGATGGCTGAACACCTGCCTGCTGATGGGAAGTAGTGAATGAATTCCTCGCTTTGCTTTCCTTGCATGCATGACTTTTGCTTTACCTATTAAACTGTCTTTATCTCAACCCATGAGTTTCCTCACTTTTACTCTTCTGATTCTCTCCCCCATGCCATTGCGGGGGCAGTGAGCAAGCAGCTGTGTGGTGCTTAGTTGCTGGCTGGGGTTAAACCACGATACATAGGACAACTCCACGGAAGAGATACACAGCCTTCTCTTGAAGAAAGCAATCCAGAGAACTCTACCTCCTTTGACTGAGGAACAAACCTTCATAAACATCAGCTGGCACTTGCCTGGCTACAGAAAGTGGATTAGATGAATTTTCTCATTTAACAAGTAGTTAGGGCATCGAGGGCTCTGACCAGATTCCATGGGTCCAACAAAAGGCACTTCCAGATACTGCAAGTTTTGATAATGCTGGCAGAAAGAAAAGTACTTCAATAAGAATGTGGGCATTGAGTCACGGGTCCAATGTATGCCTGAGAGCATTTCCCCCAGCTTTCTTCATGCCACAGGAGAATGGCCTTGTGCCACCTTGCAGTTAAAAGGCCCTGAATGTGCCACTCTATCCCTGACCCAGGAAAAAACCAGGCATGGCCTTCTGGATCACTGACCTGAACAACACTCTGCAGCACAATACAAGGGTGAGAGGTCTTTGGGCTGAATATCCTTATGCAAAAAAATCAGCTTGGTTTGGCGTGACTTTCAAGCAAGCACTCAGCAGTCTCTCATCCCTCTCCAAGCTCAGTGGCTTTCCCTCTTACATCCTCTCCACTGCCCAAGCAGGATGGGTGCCCCCACCTGGAAGAGTAAAGTCAAGTCAAGTCTATAGGGCAATGGCTATGCAATTTGCAGAGAACAGTTTGACGTTTCTTCACTTGAAGAAGTGACAAAACACCTTGCGTAGCAGGAAAACGTGTGAACCACGGAGGCTGGAGGTAAGCAGAGGCCCACCGTGAAATGGCCTGGGGATCTGAGCCTCCTTCATTCTCTGCCCTTCAGGGGGACAGGCATCCTGCAGGGGCCTGGCTGTGCTCTGAGCTCTTCCACAGCTCTGCAGGGACTTGTTTTTCTCCAGTCAGCCTTGAGGCCGACTCAAGGCTGAGTTTGGCCTCAGCCCCTCAACCTGAGTTGCCCCAGCCAACAGCCAAACACCCACACAGCCACTCACTCACTCCCCTCTTCTGCAGGACAGAGAGAAAATACAAGGAAGGCAAGAAGACTTGTTCATCAAGATAACAGGAGTTTAATAGGTGAAAAAAAAAGCTGCACATGCAAACAAAGCAAAAAAAAAAAAAAGTAATGTATTCACTACTTGCCATCGACAAGCAGATGTTTAGGCACTTCCTGGAAAGCAGAGCCTCAGCATGCATAAAGGTTTCTTGGGAAGACAAATGATGTAACCACAAGCATCCCCCTTCTTCCTCCTTTCTTTGAGCTTTTCTTGCTAAGCATGACATATTATGGTATGGAATATCCGTTCAGTCAGTTCAGGTCAGCTGTCCTGGCTCTGCCTCCTCCCAGTTTCTTGCCCAGCCCTAACCTACACCCTTGGGCCCACCACTTCTCCTTAGGTGCTCCCCACTGGCACCAGCCAGCTGCTCAGCTACTCATCACTGTCTCCATTACTGCCCTTTGGACACGGGTTGCTCTCACTGATTCCCCCCAGCTCTGCTGACACCTCCTGCTCTGCAATGATTCCCTGCTCTGTAAGCAGATTCCTACAGGATACACATCTCATTTCCTGGGCCTCAAAGGAGACTGCTTTACAGGAGACAAAGGATCAAAAGTTTGGTGCTGGCTTGTCTGTTTTCTTCTTATTTTTAAATAAAATTATCCTAATTTATACAAGGCAGTCAAGCAGGAGCATGATTTTCTATCTCAATTTAAAACAGAGAAAATTTATATCTTTGTTGTCAGGCTAACTTTTTTGTCTTTTATATATACATATGTATATATGTATGATCCTTATGGGTCCCTTCCACCTTGAGATATTCTATGAATCTATGTATGTATGTATGTGTGTATACAATTATAAGTGTGCGTGTCTGTGTATTTATGTGTTTCTCCTTTACTCTGAAAGCCCCAATTGATACCTTGTCTTGCACTTTCAATGTTTCCCAGGAACTGAGCTTTAAATTAACCTAACAACATTCATGTGCCGTAAGCTGCTTCAGGGCCTGCTTTCACAATCCAGTGAGCCTGGAGTAGAGTTTCAAAGAGCTTTGAGACTTCAACTGACCTCAGACAAGGTTCAGAGGCAGCATTTGACTTTGGAAAGCCCCTGAGCAATGCACTTGGGCTTGCTTTGTCACTTGCGTGTTGATATTTGGGAGGGTCTAACCTCCAGCAACCCCAGCACAGCAATCCTGGGCTGACTGATATCCTGTGGCTCCTGAGGAGGGTGTGAGACTGTGTCAGTAGTTGCCTTCAGGTGACCCCTGCAGACACAGAGGTTGACACCACTGACAGCATGTGGGAGCTTAGTTTCACCTAGGATGACCCCACCACCCACTACGGTGAAGGGAGATTTGACACACCATATCTCCAGAAGGTCAGTGTGCATCAGAGGATTGGCCCTGTTCAGGCAACAAAGAGATGGGTTTTGTTGATAGGTCCCCCTTAGCCGAGTTCAGAGGCAAGAACTGATCACAGAGGAAACCTGAGCAACCTGCAGAGACAGGGACTAAACCCCAGTGACCATGGAGCTGAGGTCTGGGTAAGGAGCTAACCATGGGTCCTTGGGCAACAGCTGGGACTGAGGGGACCTAAGACAGCTTCTCTGTACAGCTGATAGTATTGGATCTCCAGACATCCAAAATGCAACCTGGTGGATGACAAGTGAGCCATTAGGACACCTGAGAGGAAAGACTTGACCTCACTTGCCCTCAGCAGCTGTCAGAGACAGGATTTGGTATTGGCCTCAGATTTGAAAAATAGATGAGGAACAGACTAAAGGGGACCCTGAGCATGGGCTGAAGTAAGCTTTGCCTTAGTTAACTACCGAGGAGGCTTCAGAATGGGGCTTCCCACCTGGTGAACCCTTCACTGCAGAGTGGCTTGATGGCTGACCTGGGAGCAGTGTGCAGTGCCTGTGCTGGACCTCCAGTATCCCATGGGCCACATGGGGACCTCAGCTGGCTGCTCCACACAGTCAGAGGGAAGGGATGGGAGATATGCCACCAGGACCTACACAGGACAAACCAGGGAAGGGGCTGCACCTGGTGGACTCTATGTAAGGGGGCAACAGCATCCCCCTCTCCCAGCAGCTCTGTGATTGGGGAGATCCTGCAAGCCATGCTGTAGGAATTGCCATGCCCACTGCTTGTGTGGAAGCAGTTTGCAGCTCTGCTCTCAGCCCCAGGGAGCTGGCTCAGCAGAGGTGCTGGTCACTGTCATCAGCAGGGACAACCCCTGCCACTTATGAGGTATCGGGGTGAAGGAACAAGTTTACACAGATGTCTGTGGCCTGGCTTGAAGTTGGGCCACTTCCCCAGTCCCTACCTCACCGATACAGCTATAGGATCCTGTGGTAATCTCTGCTGAAGGCCTTGCTGGAGTCAAGGCAAACAAGATCCACCATTCTCCCCTCATGCACACCATCGGTCACCTCCTCAGAGAGGACTGTCAGGCTGAGCAAGCACAACCTGCCCCTGTGGGAGACATCCTGGCTAGGTTACTCTAAACAATCCTTTTATAGGCACAAAGGGAAACATATCTTACATATGAGTCCAAGGTTTTGTTGTTAGTATAACTGAAATGGTAACAGTCTTCCCCAAGAATCACTGTAAATCCCAATCTAATAATTACAGAAAAAGAAAGAAAAACAAAATACAGAGTACTATTACAGAAGAAGTTTCGATAATAATGATAGTTGTAATTGGTTTTTACATGCTCCCTGGTATCCACCCCATTCTCTGCAGCTGTGCTCATTCCTCCTCTGTTCCTCTTAGTCTTGAGGTCAACAGTACCAGCATTACCAGGATCCCTCGCTGGAGCACAGTGTGATCACGGGACTTTGAGCTTTTATACCTTCATCCCATGGGGATCCCACTAACCTTTAGGAGGTACCTCTTCCTGCTCTCCCTTCTCACTTCTCTGGGACAAGTTTCCTGGGTAAAGGTCCCCTGTGCACCAGCTGCCCCACCTTTTGTTTCAAAAGAGTACACAAAAAGATGCTGAAGGGTCTTTGCTCTTCAAACATACATTTCTATAAAGACAAAGTAGAACAAAGCAACACTGTAAATGGATAAAACTCATGCCTGAGGCAGACAGATTAAAATAAAAATGTCTGAAAATCATTATTTCTCTGGCATCTCTCTTGGAGTCAATACACGAACTTGCATGCTTGAACAAACTTTATTCAGTCATCACTAGCAACTGCCTCTTTCACATGGCTGTGGTTTGGCTGCAGATCTGCCCTCTGCTTCAAATAAGCCCTTCACTCTTCCTGCAGTGTCCCAGCTGCAATCATGCTGCAGCTCTCCTGTCTGCTCTCCCCTTACCTCCTGTCTGTCTAGTCCTGCACCTTTAGTTCCATGCCTTTAGTCCCATGATGTGCTTGCCAAGTTGTTTTGGGGGAATCAACAAACTCCTCTCCCTCTACAAGGGTGGTTCAAACCCCCAAGCACAGCCAGGAGAAGACAACCAGGCAGCCTCCTTCTTGTGAACGGCAGCTTTTCAACAGAACAAGAATAGGATTTTATCCAGTCCACTCTAAGCAAACGCACTGAAAAAGCACATATTTTTTTTCCCCAGGCCTGACAGACTGTGCCTTTAACAAGTGCTCTTCTCATTTTTCCTGAGTGAAAGATGCTGCCTAATGCCGTTACAGTTTCACATCTGTCTATACAGATATACAGATGGGGCCCCAAGTGTCTTACATTGTGAGTTCTTCCTACACATCCAGTGAAATTCTGATTATTATAAATTAAAATGAAAGCTATTCAACTTTTGGAGACTTATTGCAGTAATACTTCACACAATTCAGCTGCTAGAATTTTATGGTAAACTATGAGTAACTTTTTCTTCTAATTTTTTATAATAATTCCTGTAATGTACCAGATAGCAGCTTGGTCTGAATTCTTCTAAATTTTACTACTTATTTTTAGAGAACTGTAAATAACTCTGATTACTCCAAGAATATTTATTGAGTTAGCCCAACAATCTTTAAACATTTCTAAGACAAATCTTCCAGATTTACAGAAAGCTATGTTGATCACTCACGTGGAGTTCTGGGTAATTCTGAAAAATAAAAAGTATGTGCTTGATTTATTCTAATTGTATGTTATGAAAGCCTCTATATCTTTTCATTTTTACCTGAGTTCTGCTCATTGTTCTTAAAGAATGCTGTATCTTCTGAGGCATATCTTCTCTCTCAATTTTTCCCAGGCCACTTGATATATGCAAAACATTTAAAAGCTTCTGAAGCTTTTGTCCATACTTTTCCTTTTCTTAGAGTAGTTGTATGCAGTTGTATTCATTTAAAAACATATTTATGTTTTTCTAGTTCAGTATGACAACACTTTGACAGATTTTGCAAAGCTTTTAGCTCTACCCTAGGCAAACTGTCTCCTGGACTGCATTAGGAAGAGTGTTACCAGCAGGTTGAGGGAGGTGATCCTTCCCTTCTGCTCAGCACTGGTGAAGACACACCTGGAGTGCTTGTTCAGTTCTGGGCTCCCCAGTACAAGAAAGACATGGACATACTGGAGAGAGTTCAGTAAAGTGTCACCAAGATGACTAAAGGACTGGAGCATCTCTCCTATGAGGAAAGGCTGAGAGAGCTAGGAATGTTCAGCCTGGAGAAGAGAAGGCTCAGGGGGAATCTTATCAATTTATATAAATACCTGAAGGGAGGGTGCAAAGAGGACGGAGCCAAGCTCTTTTCAGTGGTGCCTAGTGACAGGACCAGACGCAATGGGCACAAACTGAAACAAGAGGTTTCCTCTGAATATCAGGAAATGCTTTTTCACTGTGAGGGTGACCAAGCAGTGTCATAGATTGCCTGGAGATGTTGTGGAGTCTCCATCCTTGGCGATATTCAAAAGCCACCTGGACATGGTCCTGGGCAACTGGATCTACATGTCTCTGCTTGAGCAGAGGGGTTGGGCCAGATGACCTCCAGAGGTCCCTTCCAACCTCAGCCATTCTGAGATTCTTAAAGTCTGTGATACCCAGGCATCCAGGGGAAATCTGGCAATCTTTCTAATAGTATGAAGTAAATAATCACAAAATACAATGGCTTTACAGTTTGAGATCAGATCTTTCAGTAATTCCTAGAGAGATGTAGATAATTTTCTTTAACATTAGCCATAATTTTTTCCCTTTTTTCCCTTGACATTACTTTAAATATGTCATGTGCTGCACATGCCAGGGTATCTCAGTAATGTCACTAATTCAGGGGTATTTTGCTTATTACAGATTTATTATCACAATTCTTTCCGTATGTTCAGATATTCAGATACTAGAAAGCTATTGAATTTACAAGAACATTTTTCCATTAGTCATGAAGAATTCTGGGTAGTTCTAAATAGTTACCTTTTTTCTAATGTATCCCACTAATCCCTGGCAAAAGCTAACATGATAATTGCTAGGTTATGGTGTGTATCTATTAATATTTTGTGGGAATTCAGCACAATATGATACAGCCACATTTTAATGATTTAGTCTCATGTTCATTTATTATAATGGCTAGGTATTACAGAGTATTTATTGTTACAGTGAATTCTTTCTGTAAGATGGGGATAACTCTGCTTGATGGGGATAACTCTAAGCTTTATGAGGCATATTTAATTCTGGAGCTTAATTCTTTTCACTCATTTCCTGTATGTCAAGCACTACAATACTTTAAAGTTCATGGTAACATCTTCCCATCTTTTTGGGAAACCAGTAATAATACTAACTTTTCTGAAAAATATTTGTAGTTTGCTAGTTTTGTGTAGGCTACATAAAGAGAACATTTTCACTCATGATGAGTTCTTATCATTATTTTGGGCAATTTCAAGATCTCTTTCCCTGTTACTGGTATACTTCTACTATCCTGATGAACACGCTATGAATAAGTCGTCTTTCCTTGCAATGCATTAATTCCATCATTTCTATTAACCCAACTTCAAATAATTATTTCAATTCTAAACAATTGTTTGTATTTCAAGGCTTACTTATGTTTGCCAGCTTGAATATGGCCATATTTCTGATAACTATGCTGAAACTTTTGAAGTTGTGAAGAGTTCTTTCTCCCAGCCAAAGGGATCTTGGACTAATTCTGACATGTACTTGGCTAGTAATAACACATCGCAGTTATAGGCACCCAGTTAGTCCTGTGCAAGGAAGTATTTTGAAGTTCAAGGAAAATTTCTCCTATCTTCCTTGAGAACTTATTTATAGCTGTCTGAGTTTTTCCTATGCCTTTTATGTGTCAAATACTGTAGTAACTTTCCCATATGCTTTTTCTTCACTCTCATGGGATTTTAAAGATCAGGCCGGTTGCTGACTCATTTTGACATCTGTTCAATAGCACATCATAGATGTATTTTGTGTGACTTTTCACCTTCCTTCCTCAAAAATGCTAGTAACTACGCATTTTTCAGGGCATACTTGCTTTTGCTGATTCATTTCCACACTGTTTATATCTTCTGGGTATCTGGTGAATTTTTCTCTTCTTATCAGTCTGATGGAATTTGAAACAATTCTACACCTGGACAAAAGCATACTTGTCTAATCATATTTTTTCCCTATAGAACATTTGCATATTCCAAATATTTTAGCTCATAATGAGTTCTTCAGTGCATGCCTAGATAATTCACAGATATCAGTACTATCTCAAATATCCCTTCCCATTATCCTGTATTTTAAATCATTTCCATAGCTGGATGAGGCCTTCACAGACACCAGGAAATGAAGAAAGCATTCAAGTCTTTTTTGGCATGGACTGAGACCTGCAGAAGATGCCACAGTGCTGTTTAAAAGATATATATGTTTTACAGGAACTCTCTGGGTATTACATTTGCATTGGGCAGATTTGAAAAAACAACTCAAAACCTCATGAGAAATATAATACAAGCTTCATTGCATCATTTTATTAACTGTTGTCTTAAGGAGAAGCACAGGGCCAGGATAAGTGAAAGTAACCAGGACCTTAAACCCAAATGCAGAGGTCTAAACCTGAGCTAATCATTCTGACTTCCTCTTCTGCTCAGCAGAAAGGCATCTCCAAGGGGCTTGTTATCTGATCTAGCTTAGAAACCTGTTCTTGAGTTAAAGCAATTGCTTTAATTAATTGAAGTTAACTGCGTCACAAAAGTATTTTTGAATGGAAAAGCATTTTTGTTCCTAATTGAGAATTTTTAATTTGACCTACGAACAGGAACACCTTTAAAGGCTTTTCTGAAACACCATGTCCTCCCTGTTTTGCTGATTATATGATCATGGGGTCACTTTTGCTTATGGGATGCTGAAGGGGAAGGGAAGAATTGCTGCCAATGTTCATCACTGAAAAGTTCTCAACACTTACCTTAAAGGCTCCTCAAATACTTCTCTCCTGACCTCACATGTACTTCTAATAATATAGATTCATAGAATCATAGAATCGTTTAGGTTGGAAAAGACCTTTAAGATCAAGTCCAACCATTAACCCAGCACTGTCAAGTCCACCACTAAACCATGTCTCTAAGCATCACATCTACACATCTTTTAAATACCTCCAGGGATGGGGACTAAACCATGGGGACTAAACCACTTCCCTGGGCAGCCTGTTCCACTGCCTGACTATCCATTCAGTGAAGAAATTTTTCGTAATATTCAATCCAAACCTCCCTTGATGCAACTTGAGGCCATTTCCTCTTGTCCTATCACTTGTTACTTGGGAGAAGACACCGACCCCTACCTTGCTACAACCTCCTTTCAAGTAGTTATAGAGAGCAATAAGGTCTCTCCTCAGCCTCCTTTTCTCCAGGCTAAACAACCCCAGTTCCCTCAGCTGCTCCTTGTAAGACTATATCCACTGAGGCACATTAGGAACATGTCTTTAAGTACACTTATTAATAAACTTTTCAAGAAATTTCATCTATTAAAGCCCAAGGCACACAGCAGCATCTGTATGGAGCTGCATATCATTACTGGAGAAAAATCATAGTCAATGATTTAGCTAATTTATTTACTGACTCGCCACGCTGTGTGCTGACCTGTATGTTCACATACACCTCTCCTAGTGCTGCTGAACTCCAGGACACGTACACCTGCCTGCATCTCCCTAAGCTAACTCTGTCACCTACCACATTGCAGAAAGCTTTTCCCACAACCGTACTTACTGTTCCTGGCATAGAGAAATGTTCATTCCAAAATCTAACCAGATATTACTGTCCATACTGGCTAATCGTTACAAACAGTACACTGATTTCTAAACCCAGGCACTGACAGACTGAAAATACTGCATCGCTACACTGACGTGGAATACAGCATTGCCATCAAAGTAAGAGCCCATAGCTCTGTCCGGCCTTAGGAAGACCTCAGGACTAAGGCTTGTCCGGCTTTGTCTGAAGTTGCCTTGCTTCCTGGGAATCTTTCTTTTTCTTTGGTCAGCTATAACAGCAATTTTTGTAATGACCAGGTGGCTACGCCTGATTTGTTTTAGTTCTGCTAAAGCTTTGTACAGTATATACATATTTTTATGCAGCTGCCAGGAACAAGTAGTTACTCTGCGTAGAATTAAATATTGAGGACTCCAGCACCATGATGCAGTGTAGAGATACAGGCCCTTATTCTGAATAAATAAGATACAGAATATATATATAAATTATATTCTATGTGCAGAATATATAGCATAAAGGCTGATAGAGAGCATGTGCCTGTATTCTGCTCTAGCTCCTCGTGTAGGGATACAGGCCTTGAAGCAGAGAGCTGATACGTAGTGTAGAGGAGTATACGTATGGGATCAGAAAAGGGGCAGGGGTGAACACCGGACACCTCCGGGCACTAAAATATTCAGCAATAGTCAGTTAAAGAAATGCAGGTCTCTGAGTGTGGAAAAAACATTTCTACCAGTAAACAAAGAGAACACGGTGTCGTGGTTTAACCCCAGCCAGCAGCTAAGCACCATGCAGCCACTTGCTCACTCCCCCCACCCCAGTGGGATGGGGAAGAGAATTGGGAGGGTTACAGTCAGAAAACTCGTGGATTGAGATAAGAACAGTTTAATAATTGAAGTAAAATGGAATAGAATAGTAGTAATAGTAATAATAATAATATAATAATACAATAATAATATACAGAGCAAGTGATACACTATACAATTGGCTCACCACCCGCCGACCGATGCCCAGCACATCCCCGAGCAGCGATTGCTGCCCCCTGGCCAACTCTTCCCAGTTTATATAACGAGCATGATGTAATACAGTATGGAATAGCCCTTTGGCCAGTCTGGGTCAGCTGTCCTGGCTGTGCCCCCTCCCAGCTTCTTGTGCCCCTGGCAGAGCATGGGAAGCTGAAAAGTCCTTGACCAGTGTAAGTACTACTTAGCAACAACTAAAACATCAGCGTGTTATCAACATTATTCCCATACTAAATCCAAGAGCAGCACTATACGAGCTACTAGGAAGAAAAATCAATGCTATCCCAGCTGAAACCAGGACACATGGGAAAGCAATGTTTTAAAAACCACATTTTTAAATGTGCCATATAAGGTAAATATTAATTTAGTGTGGAGTTGCAAACCACTGAAGAAAGAAGAATGGGTAAAGCATGTTTGAGAATGTATAACAAGATCCCTAAGTGGTCCCTAGGTTAGGAAGAAGAAACCACCAGGGCTGGCACTGTTTGCTGCAGGCCAAGAAGGGAAAGGGCTGGCATTTTTCTGTAATGATTAGATCAGTGGGATTTTTTTTTTTTGCTATATGCCCAGAGTCAGTGCTGTAGAATATCATTTGCTGCAAGAACCTAGTTCTTCAAGGACCTCTTGGCTTGACAGGCTGATCACCCAGGACGGGTATGGACATGATCATGAATGTGTTCGAGTGAGTGTTTTCTTCCTGAACTCCACACTTTTCTTCCCTCTGATTTCATAGAATCATAGAAACAGAATCGTTAAGGTTGGAAAAGACCCTTAAGATCATCGAGTCCAACTGTTAACCCAGCACTGCCAAGCCCACCACTAAACCATGTCCCTAAGCACTGCATCTACCCGTCTTTTAAATACCTCCAGGGATGGGGACTCAACCACTTCCCTGGGCAGCCTGTTCCAATGCCTGACTACCCTTTCGGTGAAGAAGTTTTTCCTAATATCCAACCTAAACCTGCCCTGGCGCAGCTTGAGGCCGTTTCCTCTTGTCCTATCACTTGTTACCTGGGAGAAGAGACTGACCCCCACCTCTCTACAACCTCCTTTCAGGTAGTTGTAGAGAGCAATAAGGTCTCCCCTCAATCTCCTCTTCTCTAAACCAAACAACCCCAGCCCCCTCAGCTGCTCCTCATAAGACTTGTGCTGTAGGCCCTTCACCAGCTTCGTTGCCCTTCTTTGCCCTAGCACCTCAATGTCCTTCTTGTAGTGAGGGGCCCAAAACTGAACACAGGATTCGAGGTGCAGCCTCACCAGTGCCAAGTACAGGGGCACTATCACCTCCCTAGTCCTGCTGGCCACACTATTCCTGATACAAGCCAGGATGCCATTGGCCCTCTTGGCCACCTGGGCACACTGCTGGCTCATGTTCAGGTGGCTGTCAACCAACACCCCCAGGTCCTTTTCAGCCAGGCTGCTCTCCAGCCACTCCTCCCCAAAAAGATGAGACCTTCCAACAGTAGGAGTGCAGATTCCTATGGATGGTAGTGAAGGTGACTTCAGATCCAAGCCCACCAGCAAACCCGAGGGAAACCCGTTGGTCAACCCTTGGGAGAAAGGAGGGTGGATTGACTATATGTTCATACATCTCTATTACTGAGATGAACACTGACTGCTTTTCCAGCTTTCTCAGGCTGCTTACCTTTCAGAGTATGTAGGAAGAACCCTACCTACATACTGTGGCACACCACTACTGTGGATGTGTGGGAAGAGAACATCAAATAAATAATAATTGCATGGACTGAGGAGTGGTTTTGACCTTGAGCAGGCAGTGTGTTTGACTTGAACTAGGTGTTGTTCTGTTGACACTGTGTTCCTGATTCAAAGGTTTCTGGTTCTTGCATTGTGATCACAGGACTTACCAAAGAGCAGTTTTTTAGTCCAAAATTGTTAAGATTAATTTTTTTTACATTGAGAATGGAAATACTGTATGTATCTGCTGCTCCCAGGACCAAACACAGTGCTGACTGCTTTTTCAAGCAAGAATTTCTGTGCTTGCCAAGGCTTGAAAATATTCATAGCAGTATTACAAACATATGATGGGCTAATCATGCAAGTCAACAACAGGTCTATGAACAATGGGGGCAATTTATAGGTAGTTATGACATAGGTATAAACATAGGAATTTTAGCAAATGCCAGAAGTATCTTTAAGTACAAACTGTACTGTCAGTATGCTCAGTGATCTCAAAGCTATCAAAAGAAAATACAGGGAAAATCAATAAAGTAAGAATGGAAGGAAACAGAAACAATGGCTGAGGAAAAAAAAAAAGGTAAAATTCATCTAACTGTGAAAATAATGCAGTCACAGCAAGTGCCCTACAACGTCACATGGCTGAGACAAATGGGGAACACAGGACTCACTACAGCCTACTTGTTCTGTTATCAGGAGCAAGAAACAAACAAAACCAAACAAAACATTGAAGGACACTCACCCACACAATGCTATGTCCAGCACTTCTGAACAATGTGAAATGTAAGTAATGTAAATGCATATGGCTGCATGTTCATGCTCTCAGACAGCCTCCTGGGTCGAGCACTTCAGGGAATTAAGCCCTACATCTCCATTAAGTTTCAGGTTTGGACACACACTGTTCAGCTCTGGTGTCATCTGGGTCAGTTCCTGGAGCTCAGCTCTGGACAAGGGGGGTTGGGAATGTGGAGACTTTCAGAGATAGCTGAGGAGAGCGAGGGCCTCACTTGTATTCAAGTTTCCCTGTAGATGACTTACCCTTTTTATGGGATCTACCCTCTGAAACAACTTAGAATTATTCTTGTTTCTCTGGGGTTTCCAGTGGTGCTCTGTAGGTGGCAGTGCAGAATACATTTTTCTGGTACTTCAGCCGACTGAGACTTGTGTGTTTGGAAAGATTTGGGTGTTTTGGATATTGCAGTCACTGTATGTCTGTATTTTTCCAGATGACTCAGGCAGTCTTCCTTATTGTTCATTATTATTAACAGACGTGTTAGCATTTTATCATTACAGTTTTACACTTTGTTGGTTGTCTATTTCTTTCAATTGACTTTTTCCTATTCTTGCTCTTACGTTACTTGTACCATTGCTCTGGTTCATTTGGGAACAAAGCAAACAAATCATTTGGAACTCCTATAAATCCTCTCTCTTTAGTGTATGCTTTTTTTGATGTTTCATTGTAACAGAAAAATTTTCTCAGAGCCCTGAATAAATTAAATGAACAACACATCCTGTGTCATACAAGGAACAAACCAGCTTACTTACTGATAAGGAAATGCATATCTGTTTATTTAAAGCTGATGCTTTGAAAACAAGCAAAGATAGATGGGGCATTAGGGGTGATGGAAAATCAGATTTCTTCTCTGCTTCTGTAGGTGGCTTGGCATGACTTCTCAGACCACTTGACTTAATGTTTTTACATTCTCCTGGGGAAACTGATGTAAATTTCAGGACACCGTGACCATTTTGCATTGGAAAACAGGTATTTATTCATATCTGTCATTCACTATGGAGTCTTTTAAGCTAGAAGTGCACACAATGTTTCAAACATTGACACATTATATAATGCTGTGGTTTGGAAATCTTAAATCATGGGTTCCTTGGCAGGCAACTTCAACTTTCACAGGCAAGAATACGCATCTTGATGTCATTAGCTTCCAGAGCAAGTTAGGTTTACAAACTGTGTCTAAAAGTCCCCTCCTTGCCCTCTTGAATAACCTTCTATCCTTTCCCACTCATTAAAAGCTAACACTGTCCTGGTACCTGCAGACCTAACCATGAAGTCTTTGTTCCTTGTTACAATAATCCAATAGCAATGACTCTCTATCATTTGTAGACTTGTCATTTTCTCATTGGAGATGAAAATTAGAACATAGAATTTAGATGACCAGTTACACAGCACGAACAGAAGTACTGAATCTGATGGTCCAAACTTACAATTTTAAGACTGTGATAAAATTTTTTGAAACAGAAAAATAGAGGAAAGATTTATGGTAAACCATTCTTTTCTCTAGAACCCTAAAGGGCAACCCATAACTATGATAGTCAAGTTAACAGATAATGTCTCTCTAGGAAATGTAAAAGTTAGATCACCTACCTAAAGTTGATATGGTCCTGAAGTTGCTGGGAAAGAGGCACATCTGCCTTGAAGATACCAAGAGTTGAAAGCAGCCTGCGGCACCTGAAAGCACAGTACACCAGCCTGGTCTGTGTTCCAGCACTCAGCTGCCCACAGCAGCTCTGTGTGATGCACTAGCTCCCAAGCCAGCCTACTCAAAGACCTTTTCCTGACACATACATACATCCATCATTCATATTGCTGAACAGAGATTACTTCAAGTAGCAACTTCTTTATGGCACCGTTTGCTTGTTTTTGAAGACCTATTGTTATTATGGAGTTTACACAAATGTTTTTATGTGTAAAGTTAACTGAAGGCCAATGACAAGAAATTGAGACAGTCCTATGAACAACTGCAACCAAAGGTAAGACAGAAAGATAGCTGTTTCTTTGTACAGTTGAATTGATAGTGTACTGAGAGCTTTTACAGGACTGTCTAGCCTGTGGGACTAGATAGGTCAGGCATGCGAATCACACTGTAGCTGCTATATTTACTTTTAAAGTATCTGTGTCACATGGCTATACATAGCCATGCTCATTCAGGGTGAGCAGCCTCAACAAATGCAATGCTCTATGGAATTGCCAAAGGACTTTAATTAAACCTGTAATACAAAAATTTACAAAAATACAAAAGAATGCTTTGTCTGTACCTGGAGTCTTCATAGCCATAGTAAGTGATGCTATTTTCTCTATCTTTTAGAACAGAAAACACTTCTATTATGTGTTTTATCTGAAATTAGGATTAAAAGCTTTTTGTCTGTTTTCCTATAATAGCAACATAATTAAAAGTTCAGTGTTATATTTTAGCCTATGTTTTGCCTCAAGGCAATATTTGTACTAAAATTATGTTTTTTCCAACATAGCGTAATTTTGAATAAAAGTAATCAAGATTTGGTTAGACCATGCAATGGTGATGATAACAGACAAACAAACAATATTACCCTGTTTATTAAATAATGATATTAAGCCATTGATTGGAAAACAAGCTTCCCACTGCTTCAAGCCTTTGGCATGCTGATTGTTGGATTTTCTGTATACAAAAACATTGCTTTTTTAGATAAGAATAGTTTGAAAAATAATGAATGCATATTATGATTAGTGTTACTCTCATATGGTCTTTTGTTTCCCACAGAGATGGGTATTCTTGCTGTACTTGCTCTACCATTGCTTCTCTTAGGGATCAGTGGAATTATTTATATTTACCAGTCAGTCAGGTGGCTATTGTCCAAGTCAGCTGTGCAAAACAAGGTGGTGGTGATCACGGATGCCATCTCTGGACTGGGCAAGGGTGAGTTGTCTCATTTCTTCTCGGTGTCAGAGAACAGAAACAGCCAGAGAACCACCCTCTAGGTGATAAAATGTGCATACATTACCTTGTATATATTCATAACTGCCTGGATGAAGCAGAAGTTAAAAAATATATTTTTAAACAAATCTTATGATTTTTAAATGTACATTTTTAGTCTCAGCCACAGGAACTGCTGGTAAATGTCTAGGAACTGCAGAGCTTTGTATTTATTTAATTCAATAGAATGAGAGGGTTTGTAAGCACATTGAGAGTGCTATTTTTAGCGTGTTGCTGCTATGAGATCTTATTACATAGGCTGTCACTGCAGGGTAGCAGCAAATCAGTATAAACAGGTGTCACCTTACTCTTTACATATTCCTTTTCAGCCCTTAAACACTTCAACATTTCCAGCTCCCTGTAAACAACCGTGCTCACGCCTCTGTCCCTGTTCATATACCTACCCCCTCTGTCACCCCTGAAACCAAGACACTCCACTTCCCTTGACATTCTCCAGTACCTCCAACTGGGCTGCCTGGCTATGTGTAATGGTGGGTTCAGTGGACGGAAGGAAAGGGTATGTGATAATTTATCTATTTATATAAGCTGATTGCCCGGGTGGCCAGCCACTTAGCATATACTTCTTGTCTCATATTTCCTGTCTACACGGTGCTGCCAGATTAAAGGTACTGGGTCATATATCGCTTAGGTACAGTCCTGTTCTAGGCATCCCTTGAGGTGCAGTAGATGCAAGTGCTTGATAAGGCAAACATACCTTGATATTACATTTTGGTGTTTTCAAAGAAGACTTGCTGTATGTTGGAAACCTTGCACTCCCAAACAGAAAATAGATGGGGAAAGGGAATGCTCTTGCAGAATTATTCCTTAGCAGAACAGAGCAGAGACCTGCAACAGAAATACACACTACACTGGCAGGGAGTGCTCTTTATCAGAGCCTGTTAGGACAAGGTATGAAATAATTCTGACCTCCACATCGTACCTGGTCTTTCCCTTTCCCTGACACACTTCAGTTTCCGTTGAAGATAATATTAGCGTGCATTTTCTCCCATTGGATATTTCAGTATTTTTGTTTGGAGAGGCATGATTTAGAGTTCTCCAGCTGAGACTGGGTGTCTCATAGAATCATAGGATGCCTGGAGGTTTCTAGACAAAAGTCCTGCTTGGATCAGGAATATCACCAATGCTAGATCTGGTTGGGTATGGCTTCAAGCCAAATCTTGGAAACCTCCAAGGATAAAGAACATTTATTGAACATTTCTCCAGGTATCTTGCACCAGCACTGCATGACCCCTGGGGAAGATTTTCCTTATCAACCTTTCTTCATCCTTTTTTTTTTTTTTTGTGACTAGCTGCTGCCTGTCTCTTGAGGCTACAAAGGCAATTGCCTCCCCCCCGACCCTGCACCCTTTTTCACATAGATGAAAAAGGAGGTAACTCAAAGCAATTTTATTTTATTATCTTAAACATATTTACTGCCAGTATCCCATAGGGTGATACCAAGAAGTTATTTGCAGGCTTGAATTATTCCAAATCATGCAGAATTTACTATCCAGTCCACTAAAGCACATGCTATGGCCATTCGTCCAGAGCTTTAAAATACCAGCTGTCTGGCCAGCTGCTGCATATTTGAGCTCTGAGGCAACAGCCAAATTCCTTTTCCCACATGCCAGAATTTCCGGACTAAAGATGAGATTCATCAAAGTTAAAAAATAGAAACAAAAACTATGATGATTTAAGATGTTTGCAATGGTTTATGGTTGTTATTTAAACCTGATTCCTGTTTCTTCTTAGTGCTATAACTCGGAAAAATCCAGGATAGTTCTAGAGGGGAATATCATTGTTTTCCCTTTTTCCCTTTTATTGCTGTTCACACAGTAGTCACATTTTATTCACAAGGTTGCCCCAACTGTTATGTTTATAGGAAAAATACTGGTGTAGTTGTCCCAGTACTGGCAAATAATCTTTTAGGCTTTAAATCAAAAATCTTTCTATGCTAGAAAAAAAGAAAATTAAAGACATTCATAAAATTACTGTTGTAAATAATGAAAAAGATTACATAAATAAAAGTCTCCAGCTGCACAGGTTTACAAATATAGTAGAGTGGATCCAGAAGTGTTTCCATACAGATATTAGGAGTCTAATATGGGCATTTAAGAAATCAAAGATGGGCATATTAGCATAACTGGATTTGCCTGTGGGTATTGAAATCTGAAGAAAATGCTTTTTGGAGGACAGCCAGCTATAGCACTAGGGTTGTACTGTTGCCCATTCAACAGAGGCCATAGGAGCTAAGACAAATCAAACAGGCTGGAAAGGCATAAGGGTAATTATAAGACCATATTCCTGTTCTTCTGATGCTGAATATGTAACTGTCATACAGATTTGATTTAGGGACCAAATATGAGGGCTTTTTGGAAGACCTAATCAGGAAAAAAAAACATGAGAGGAAAAATAATTCTTGATTTCCAGTCCTACTAGCACACATAACCTACTGTCAACTAATTGTCTGCACCCAAACCAGATCTCTGGTTTGGGGCACAGCGGGCACATCATCAGTCACATCCTCAGGCCTATCTGCAAGACATTATCTAATCCAAGAAAGAAAAGACAGGCAATTGTGTACTTTTCCTGGTCAGGAGGACAGCCTTGATGGATTCCTGGACTGAGAGCCACAGTTTCAGTTCAGCCGAGCTAGAACATGCACCCTGTAGCAGGCTATAAGAGCCAGAGGGATACAACTGACAATGAATTCCTAAAAGATGCCCATGAGATATCTATGCTCCATGTTTTTAAACGCCTTTCTTTGGTCAAACTGACAGGACAGTGAGGAATATATTCTCCCTCAACACCACCTAGAGAAGAAAATAGACCAGACACACGCTGTCAAGATGCTCCAGCCTGATATTTCATAATCTGGATCGAGCTGACCACATAACTCCCATGAAGACCTAAACTAGTGAGTTGGCTGCAGTCTTGTGGCCAGTGCTAGCGTGGGATGATGGGTAACACTGAGTGCCAGTTCCTCTTGTTATGTGAGTCCCTACTTTCAGAAAAGCACAATTATAGTTCACTTGCATAAGAAAAGGAGAAAAATCCTGCCCAGAGACCTAGCTTAAACTGGGGTGAACTCCTAGCTCAGAATATACCTGAATATATGGAGAAAAAGCAGTGCCAGCCCAGCATACCCAGAAACTTCTCAGTGGCCTTCTGAGGAAGGCTTCAGGGAATTTAGCTGAACAAGAGGTAGCTCAAGCTGGTCCCCCATGCCTCTGCTGACTACTGGGAAGGTCTAATACTCAGGAGATAAAGGTCTTGGGGTGGATTACATATGGAGGGAAGAGTCTGTAGAAGAAAGACCTCTATCATTGGTGCTCCATCTGTGGTCCAGTGGGTGGTAAGTTTCTCTGTATTGCTCTTTCTCAAAGTTGTAGATGAGTTTCATGTTGCCAAGAGTTTCATGAAGGTAGCATACAGAGCTAGTTTTACTGTTTACTGGAGTTGATTGGTTTCTTCTTTATACTGCAGTAGACATGAAGGTTTGCAAAAGATGCAGTTTGTATTGTAGCAACCTTAAGTGTGTATTTTTGTATATATTTTTCTTTATAGCAAGTGTGTCTGTAGGTGGAGAGAGTTAAGGAAGAAAGATAACCAGAACAATTTTTCTAACTCAAACCCATCATCCATTAACTGGTATATTGTTCTTTTCTTAATTAAATTGTTATTAAATCCCATGACTAAACCGTACCATTGTGCTGTACCATTAATTGTGCATTATACCATTACATTAAAATTTAATTTATTACTCACATATATATTATTGCCATTTAGTGCTTTCTTTTTTCTCATATATGTTTATTCTTTCAAAATTAATGAATTTTAAAGCATAGATTCAACATCATTAGCAAAAACAGCATCCCATTTCAAGCAAAATAAACAAAATCAAATTGTTATTATTTCTTTTGAACATATTTCTCTCCTAGAATGTTCTCGGGTGTTTCACACAGGAGGAGCAAGGCTTGTGTTGTGTGGCAGGACATGGGAAAAGTTAGAAGCCTTGTATGATGCTTTAATTAGTGTGGCAGACCCCAGTATGGTAAGTATTGCCTCAGTCTGCTTTGAAAATTCACAACTTGAGGTAAACATCTTGTTCAGGTACACAAAGCACTTTTAAATCCAGTAAACTAAGGCACATGAAATATGATTTGCTGTTAATGGTGATTTTGGTCACCCAGGTGACACACCCAACACAGTCCAGGGAGAGAGAGAAAGCCCTCTGAAGGTCTTCAGAGCATGATACCAAAAGTATAAGTCAGAAATCCTGCTCTCTTGAGCTAATTCAAGGCAATTACTGTAAAGCAACTGAGTGGTCCTGCATTTGGCACAAGCCACCCAGTTAGAAATGCTAGGCAGAGGAATTTGCCTGTTAATTTGGATGAAAAAGATCCAAAATGCTTCATTTAATCACAGGATCTATCATCCATTTTTCACATAATTAGAGTGCTCAAGGAGTGGGAGATGGGTCTAAAGATTGAGTTAATTTTGAGTTTCTCACTACTTTGAGAGAAGTCCCAGCTAGAAGGGCATGGGAGCATATGAATAAAAGTGCCCTTTCCTCATTACCACTGACTGGGTTACAATGCAAGTAGATGTGCAAGGCTGCCCCTGCTGTCAGTTCTTTGGAAAGTGTTTCTTTGATGCTCATGGGAAAGCTTTCCTTCTGTCACCAATAGATAGCTGACTCATTTTAGGGCACAGGTGTTCCTGAAGGCATCACACAAATTCTACAGCCATTGCTCACCAGACCAACAAATATTTGCATTTGACACTTTTTTTTCAATGAGCTTCATTCATCTACATAAATAACCATAAAAGTAGTGTGTTCATGTTAGTCTGAGCAGACTTAACTAGGAAAAAAATATTAAGTATGACTAAGGGATCTGCATTACATCATCATAGTAATATAGTAAGAGAAGTTACTCAGGGTTCATTCCTCTGTCCCAGAGCTGATAAAATCTACATCTTTGCAGAAATTGTACAAATGTAAACTTTATTTGGATAACCTATAGCTGAACAAACCATTCCTACCTTCCAGCTGCCCCCCATGTATATGTAAATTATCTATCAAATCACTATATCCTAGACTCTGTGGTCAGCAAAGTTCTTCAGAGGGCTGCTTACAGAAAGACCATAACTTGGAGTGGTAGGAGTCACCCCCAGTGTCTATTCGCTGACTCCACTGATTACAAGAGAAACAAAGCTCAATAGGGTAGAGTTAGTCCAGTTTACCCTTCCCATGGTGTTCCGCTTCATCTGAATTTCAGAGTCTATGATACCCATTGCTGAACTACCTTCTTTCTAGAGTGGGTTAAAAGAACAAATGAAAGTTTCTGTGCGAATGATAAAAGCACTTTCTTCAGATATCCAGGTAAATTAATTTACAAGACAAGTAAATAAAAATACATTTTTATATAACAGGTATCCTTGAAATAAGTCTTTTCTTTATTAGACATATGCACCAAAGCTCATACTTCTGGATATCTCAGACATAAACTGCATTCAAGATGTAGCTAAGGAAATCCTGAATTGCTATGGGTGTGTGGATATACTGATCAACAATGCAAGTATGAAGGTGAAAGGAGCAGTGCAGAGCATTTCATTGGAACTTGATAAAAAGATAATGAATGCCAACTATTTTGGACCTATAACATTAACCAAAGGTATTTTAATGTTTTTTCCTGTTTTGCTGTTGCCACTTAAAGCTTGAGATCCAAGTCATTGGCATTATAGTGTTTCATTTGCACTTATTTTTGCCTTCTTCACTATAATCAAAAACAATTCTGTGAAAATCAGTGGACTGAAATTGAGGTGAAGAGGATCAAAATCAGAGAGTCTGGGTTTGGAAATAGATTGGTCAAGAAATATATAAGCAGATGTTTGAAAGACAGACATTTTTTAAAATGTCGTCTTATTGTATTTTGCATATGGTGACTCCTTTATGTGCTTGCTGCCTTTGTAACAAAAAGACAGTTGTTTTCAAAACCCTTGCAAGGATACAGACAGGCTGACAATGAAATGTGGTAATACTGCACCCAAATCTGCATGTAGAATCCAAGTGAAGTCTAGAAGACACTCAATTTCTAGCTACTGGACTTTGTGATACTTGTGATTGCAGTATTGAGACAACTTTCATCAAAGTTGTGCTGTCTACACTTCAGCTGTCACTTACTTTTGCTAAATACATTGAGCTCTTTTACTTATGTGGCTCTTTCTTTTATTCCTTTTTTTTCAGCCATTCTTCCCAACATGATCTCAAGAAGAACTGGCCAAATTGTTTTAATTAATAGTATTCAAGGAAAAATAGGAATCCCATTTCGTGCAGCCTGTAAGTTATGCGTAGTAAAAATGTACATTCTAATGCATAAATTGTGAGTATTCTATGGCACTGATAAAAGGTTATTAAAAGTGCTAATTTGCATCCTGATTCAGTAAACTATTAATACAGTATTTGACTGAAAAATTTTCAGAGAAGTGGAACTCAGGAAGAAATAGTTAAAATACTAGCTTTGAAGTGTAACTACTGCCTAAGGTACTTGAGGACAAGAGGATATCAAATGTGACAGCCAGGGTTTTTTATGATCTTTCGAGACATTCAGGAAACAGAAAACTTGTAGATCTAACATCTGTACTGGGCATATTAGTAGAAACCATAATGAAGAATGAAGTAGTGTGTAAATATAACATACTGGTAGATACCAGCTACTGCTTTGTAAAGGGAGACTCATGCACTTAATGGATTTATGTCTGGGAGTTTAAAAAGAGATATAGTAATTGTATTCTGCTTGGCTTTCCAGAAAATTTTTAAAAAGTCTTTCATCCAAAGCTCCTAATGAAACAGCTGTCCTGAATTATGATGAAAGGTCTTTGCATTAATAAAATGCAAAGTTAGTGGACAGAAAATATAGGATAGACACAAACAGACATTTTTAACTGTGACAGGAGGTCAGAGTGGATGATAGGCTCTGAAATAAAAGGTCTGCGAGACCTCAGGATTGTGACTTATAGTTCCCTGAAAACAAAATACAGTGACAGAAACTGTAAGGAAAACAATAGAGAAAAAAATAAATCCTGTCTTTGTGCCTTTGTATAAATCTATGCAGTGCCCACATCTTCAACATTGTGTGCAATTCTGGTCCCCCATCTCAAAAGAAGTATAAGAACTACAAAAAAGGCTCAGAAAAGAAACAACACATTGATGGGACATCTGGAATGGTTTCCATCTAGGAAACAGCCAATTGTGTCAAGATACATTGTATGTGTATAAAATCATGAGTAGCAGAAATGCTAACACAGATAGTTTTTACAGTGCCTCTACCGATATCTATGTTGCATGAAATGAAGCTGGCAGAAGAAGGAATTTCAAAACAAATGAATGGAGAAGCTTCTTTCCATTCCCAGAGCCCACTTGCCATTTTTTAGATTATATTATGCACAGGTTGATTTTCACTGCAAACCAAGTCAAATACAAGGTGGACGAGTGCTTTGCAGCTCTGCTGCACTTAACACATAGTTCTGGTTTTTGGTCAAGGTTCACATACTGTCATCTTTCTTTAATACCATTCTCAATAAGAAGGAACTAAGAGCAGTTAAAAAAATTCTTAACACTCAGTTACTTTAACTTTATTAACAGCATCTTGGATTGCTGCTGCAGGGCAAAGGCCTAATTAGTTTACAAAACATTAGTACTCCTGCATTGCAGAAATGGACATGTATTTCACTGCATTTTATTGATGTGTCACAAACTGCAGCAACAGATGCTGTGGAGACTCATCTCAGGGACAACTGTCCATCCACCAAAGACATTTTTAAACTGTAGAGATAATAGAAGTATTATTCCTTAACCAGCACTTAATATTTCTGATTGGGAGACCAGACACATGCTCTTTGACATCTACGGGGAGACTGACTGCATACCTCATGCATAATTCTCCTGTACAAATAATTTTCTTTTATTTATTTTAAATATGTCATATGATCATTTCAATATGATAATGGTGAAATAATTCACTGCTCTTTTGCCTTTTGGCTAATCATTCCATGCTCAGTTTTCCAAACATTTATGTTTTATGGAACTCTATCATATCTCTATATCCATGCTTTCATATATCCAAACATGCATATGTGGTGTTTTTTTCTTTCTTTTAGATGCTGCTTCTAAGCATGCTGCTGTAGGCTTTTTTGATTGTCTTAGAGCTGAAATGGAAGAATTTGATATTTCTGTTAGCACTGTGAATCCAACCTTCATCTGTTCATACCATCGCCAACCAGCAGCTGGCAACTGGGAGGCATCTATTTGGAAATGTAAGGTTTGATGCATCAAGAGAGACGGTAGATGAGGCCCATAGAGCAGTATAGAGGCTTTTCCCAGGGAGAAGAAAGGAGCGTAGGGAAAAGAATGGAAATGACAGAAAGGATGAACAGGTTAGGGGAGCAAAAGAAAAGAGAGACTGGAGAGATCATATGAGCCTGGTGAAAAGTGAAGGAACATGGAAGGGAAACATGATGTGAGAAAATAAATACACCAAGGCATGGGGAATGGAGGTAGAGCAGAGCATGAAAGGTTCCAAGGGAGAATTCCACTGCACTCAAGTTGCTCCTTCTCTTAGGGACTGTGAGGATTTTACTTCAAAATTGCGACATAACGATAAGGGGAAGGGAAGGAGTACAGGATTGAAAGTGTGTAGGAATTTAACTAATTTGACTCAGCCTCCATACTGCTATATGGGCATCAGCTGTGTATCTTTTCACTACCATTCCCTCAGATGTGTGTCTGTCTGTCTGTAGCTCTCACTCCTCTCTGTTTGATTTACAGTCTTTTTCAGAAAGGTGGCATATGGTGTGCACCCAGTGGAGGTGGCAGAGGAAGTCTTGCGCACAGTGAGCAGTAAGAAGCAGGAGGTACTTATGGCCAACCCTATCCCCAGAGCAGCAGTTTACATTCGCACCTTCTTCCCTGAGCTGTTTTTTGCCATTGTTGCCTCAGGGATTAGGGAAAAGCTGAAGACAGAAGAGGAAAATTGATTTTTTTTGGTTCTTTTCCCTGCTTTTGACCTGGAAAAAGGTTCATGTTTCAAATGTCAATGATTTCTGCTTCTCACTATGGGTAAAATAAACAGGAGGCTTTATTAAACATGAACTAACCAATGTCTCACTTAGTGATTCGCTACTCTTGGTACACATTTGTCTATGGTACTTCTACTCTTCTGGATTTAGTGAATATGACAAGATGTCATTGTTTGCATTACAACAGTATGGGAAAAACTCTACTAGGAACTCTATCGTTGTTATAAGAGAGTAATTCCCAATCTAAACAGGTAGATCAAAGTTTGGGGACCTGCAGCAACTTATCAGAATAGTCTGTCAGTTTTAGGACTGATGGGAACTTACAGGAACAAAGGAGTGGGGAAGTAGGGAGATGTAGGAGACAGAGGAATAAAAATCAGTGGAAAATGGGGTTAGAGCCTGGATCAGTGTTCCTCAGATGTGCTTTTTGGAAGTACTTGCAGGATATGCAAATGGTGAGCCCAAATAAGGGCTTATCTAGTTCAATATCTCATCCGCGACAGGACCCTGGAGCACGTGCTTAAAAGATGAATTATGAGAATGGGAAAATAATATGGAGAGACTCCCAGGTTCTGGTAATCTGCTACACAGTTTGAAACCAAATCTGTCTCTGCATCTTGCAAAACTATCAGTTTTTCACATCCCTATTTGAATCATTTTCTCAGTTCATGCTGAGGACTTACCCCCTTTTTGTCGCATCCTGTGAGCTGAAACAGAATATAAATAAAACTAATACAAGGGTGTCCTGATCTTCAGTTTTACATCTAAGAGCTTAAATTCTGTCTCCCAAACCCTCCCCTGGTGTTTTTTGTTCCATCAGTACTCACAGAGATCATGACCACCTACTTTTTTGCAGACACTGTCAAAACACCTTGTTTGCAGAATACCTACAAAGGAAATACCTACTCCGAAAGCATGCAACCAAACTGCACTTGCTGCTACAACAAGTCCCATTGCTCTTATAACTTTCAACGCCAGCTGTACTTATCTACCTCTTTCTATCAGTAAGAATCAACAAACATGAAAGGAATTCTCAGTGCAAGGAAATACATGGTTTTCATCTTCCAGGGATGCTAACCTTTTCTTGTATCTCGAATTCAATTGCTCTGGCTTCAAGAAACATGCATGCATCTACCTCACTCAGGGAAGTAGTTCACAACTAGCAAGAATTAGCCAGTTCCTGCAGTACCTGCTGGAGCTCCATCTATTTTCTATTGTAGCACTGGGCTTTTATTGTTGTTTGAATGACTATGCCTTAACTGTGACGTCAAATGTCCACTTTGTCCAAAATTGTCTTGCTCCTCACCAGAACTCTTACTACTTCAAACAAATGGGCTTTTGCTGTGGTCTCAGTTATACTTGTGTCTGGACCTCAGCAACAGCAAAACCATTCACAGCTCCACAAAAGCAAGATATGGAATAACTGGGTAATTTCATCAGAAAAGGATCAGAGAATCATAGGACATCACATCTAAATATGACTCAACATTGTCTTGCTTTGTGGTAAAAACAAGTGGATTGCATGTTAAAATAAGCTGAAAAATCCTTCTACTCCATTTTGCACTTTCTAGATATAGGCAGAAATTCTTCACTGGTTTTGAATATTTCACTTAAAAAGTGTGGAACAGTTCAAGAAACCACAGTGAAAAGCAGTGAGAGTGACAAAGGTAAAATAACACCTGTGATCTATCAAGAAATTTTTAAAGAACAGATGTGTTTTAATCTAGAAAATAGAAGAAAGTTATATCTAAACAATTTTCAAATACCTAAAATGGACTGCCAAGAGGATAGAACTAAACTGTTCTCCATTTCTGCTGTAGTCGGACAATGTGCTAAAATTACTGCAAAGGAGATTTACAGGGAAAGAATTTTATGCTAAGAATAGTTAAGCACGAAGGATAAATTGCCACAGAAATTTTAGAATGCCTGTCTTTGGAAGCTTTAAAGAAGAGATTAATGAAACATCTGTAAAAAAGCAATGTAGCTTTAGTTTATCCTGCTTAGAGGAAAAGAAGGATTAGGTGACCTTTTAAATGGGTCACACTTTTCTATAATTCTGTGGTTTTTTCCTCATATCAAGAACCAAGTTTCTCCACTGGTATTTCTGCAGTAAATTTTTTTTCCTCTGGGGAAATCTGTTATTTAATCTGAAGTTTTCTATTTCATTTGTCCATCTCTGCCTCACTGTCTAAATACCTGTAGATATATGTTGCATGTAAAAATATTATAATGAAAAGAAATACTATGAGATAAGTTCATTAAGAGATATTTTCTGTGAGCCTCACTCAGCCGTATTTTGATCTATGTAGATTCCTTAGTAATACTAACTATTATGAGGACAAAACTAGGCCTGCAGATTTAGTTGTAGAAGTCATAGGAGAAAGATATTCAATGACAGCTCCTTTAATTTTTTTAAGCTTCTCATATGCCTAAAGGGCACATAATTTTCCTTTAACATGAGCTGCAGTTGCACTGGTTTAAGTTTACATTTTTTGTGCTGAAATCAACTATTTCATGGTGTTGGCCAAGAAAATTGACATTGCTGGACACAAGGGCCCTTGAAGTAAGGAAGAATTTAAAAGAATGCTGAGACTGGAAAGTCTTAGAAGTGAGGAGACACTTGCCTAATTTTAGACATCTGTCCTAAGTATAGCCTACCCAGAGCTAACCTCCCAGATCCCCTTCTTAAGCAGTAGAAAGAAACAGGTGCCTGTAACCTGTGATTTATCTGACATACAGCTTAGGATAACATGAGTTGCATCATGGAAGTGCCTGTTTCTCTCATTAACTTTCACTGGACTCCAGGTAACCAGCACAAGTGTAGATCTGTGTATCTGTGCCTCAGACATCCAAAATTTACTGAGATGCCACATTCATCAAGATTGATTGGGTCAAATGAACTGGAATATAAATGCCACAGTGTCTGATAAATCTTTTTTTTTTTTTTTGCCTTCTTTCAATGTGGTTCCAGCATTTACCCCAGAATTATTGATGTCTACAAACTGGGAGCCAAAAGTTAAAATAAGGGCCAGAATATGAAATCATGGGTTGCAAATAGGGGTAAGAAATCTTGCACTTCATCAGGTGAACTTGTTTACCAGACATCCAGCAGAAGACACATACCTTCTTGAATGGTTAGCATGTGAGGAAAACAGACCATCTGAGATTTAAAAATTGATCAGGATGAGGATCCTATTGCGCAATTATTTAAAAGGTCTTGTCCGCATACAGCACTTTATATTAGTGCAAACCACTGTGAGAAACTGTCCTGAGGAAAGAGCATATGATAGAGACTACCAGTCTGTGTTTATAAACTACAGGTTAAGAAAAAAATTGAAGTGCTTAAATTAAGTCTTTTAAAGATCTTGTAGGCACCAACCAAGTATGTTCCTGGAGGAGGTGGAAATTCATCAGTGACACCCAGGAACAACATGAGATGGGTAAAAATCTATTGTAAAGAGATAACAGTCATTGTAAAGGAAGAAAAGCAGAAAGTCAGATGGAATCAGGAATAAATCCTCTATCAGTGAAGATGTTAGAAACATCTCTATCATAAAGAAATATGTGAAAGAAGTGGAAGGAATCAAGATCTTGTGTTCTGGTCAAGGGATTGAGACTACTACTAGTTGTAGTAGTACTACTAATCCTCTTCTACTAGAGTGGATATAAACTCTCTAGCAACTGCTTTTTTCATCTGCAGAACTGAAGGTGGCAGTTTCAGAATACTGGGTATGCTGTAATCAATAAAGACAGACTTTTCTAAAGATAAAAGGGGAAATCTTATTGCTGTCTACAGCTACCTAATAGGATGGTGTAGAGAAGATGGAGCCAGACTCTTCTCAGATGTGCACAGTGGCAGAAAAAAAGGTAATGGACACAAATCGGAACACATGAAATTCTGGTTAGATATTAGGAACTATCTTTTCCACAATTACAGTACTCAAGGATTGGGACAGGTTGCCAATGAGGTCAGGAAATCTCACTTCTTGAATATATTCAAAACTCAACTGCTTAAGGCTCTAAGCAACATAATCTCATTGGTCTGGCTTTGAGAGGGGAGGTTGGACCAGAAACCTCCAGAGATACCTTCTAACTTAAATTATCCTATAATTCCGTGTGAGTCTATAGGTATAGGTGAGTCTTGCAGTTGGTCTTCTTCCAAGATAATTTTGATATTACCCCAGCCAGAGAATGTGATTCTGTCAGTTTTCCCACTGGATGGGAAAATTTGGATGAATACCAAATGCTGAAAATACTGAAAATGAATGAACTGCAGACAAGTTAGGCAGAGTAAAACATATAATCAAACCCTGCTGAAGGTACCAGGAGATGACTTTGGGTATAAATACCTGACTGACATCCTTTAGCAAGTCCCACAGTGCTCTATGCAATACGGTGTCAGCTGGCAGGACACAGTCTACCCCGGTCACTATTCAGAGATGCCACTTTATATTTGTTTGTTTGTTTTTGAGGTGTTCATGAGTGTTTAGAAGCTGGGAATACGTTAAATTCTAAATTAATAAGGAGAATACTATGGCAATTGTTGTTTCTAAAGTTCGTGTGAATGAAGTGATAGTGCACAATGACCATAAATTAATCAATTACAAAGCTAGTGGACTGCATATAACTTATCTCCACAGGACATGAAAAGCATGAAGAAATTATGATGCTAATTTTAAATTGTACACAGTCAGATGCTGTTATAGGACAGGAGCTAACAGTTGATTGTAGAAAAATATAGGCTGATGAAAAGGAATTTCTGCTATTGAGTAGAGGGACAAAACTTGAACCTTGAAAATAAAGGTTCATTTAGTATTTGAAGTATACAGAAAGAAGCAATCAGTACTAAAGAGAACAGAAAAAAGAGGTTCCAAATATTTCCAAATATTAGATTCAATTTTGGGGAGGCAGCAGGGGAAGGATCATAGGATAAATCAGGTGGGAAGGGACCTCAGGAGGTCTTTGGTCCACCCTCCTATCAGCTATAAGGTAATACCAGGTTGCTCAGGGCTGTACCTAGTAATGTCTTAAAAACCTCCAAGTAGGAAGACCACAGCCTCTTCTGGGCAGTCTGTTTCACTGCTTGACAGTCCTCATGATGGGAAAGTTTCTCCTTATATCCAGTCCACGCCTTTCTTACCTGAACCTATGCATTCTCCTACCATGCACCAGTGTGAAAAGCCTGCATCCATGTAATAAATAACCTTCTTGTAGAAACTGGAAGACTGCTAGACATTGTAGATATTAGAGAGCTTCAGGTCCCTCTGAAGTCTCCTCTGCAGGCAGAAAAAGCCTCTGTCTCTTCTCATATCACATGTGCTCCAGCCCCCTCACCATCTTGGTGGCCATCTGCTGAACTTAATCCACTTTGTTCCTGTGTTACCTGTGTTGTGGAGTCCAAAACTGGACACAGTATTCTATATGTCATCTAATGAATGCCAAGTGGCTAGGAATAATGACTTTCCTGGATCTACTGGATATGTTCCTGTTAATACAGCCCAAGATGCTGTTGGCTTGCTTTCTGCCAGGCACATTTTCAGCTTGCTGTGGTCGCAGTTCAACAAGATTCCCAAGTCCTTCTCCACAGAGTTAATCTTCAGCAATCACAGCAGCCCAATTTTACAACCATGCGTCTTATTCCAATGATATTGCAGCTCGTCAACTGCATGTGGAGATCTAGTTCCTCTCACTTGTTTCCCAGACTGTTTGCATTTGTGTACATACACTTGAGGTGGGTTTTTCTTTACCCTGTTTTATCATTCCTGATCCTCATTTTTTCCTGTCACTTTGCACCTTTTCCTTCCCATCACTGTTGACTTCTGCCTCATGATAAAATCTCCCTCCTCCATTATTCCTAGTTTAAAGTATTTCTCAACACGTTGGCCAGCCTGACCACAAAGATGCTTTTGTCCAGCTTTACCAAGTGGACCCTCTTTCTTCCCAGCAGTTCCTCATCCTCTGAGAGACACAGTTTTCAAAGCCAAAGCCCTGTCACCAGGACTGGCTGTGCACAATCAAGTGTTGACCCACAGTATCCATGCCCTACTCCCAAGCTTTGTCCTTGCAGGATCAATGAAAACACCACCTGGGCCCTCATGTCCTACACCTTCACCCCCCAGAGTATAGTCACTCTTATATATATAGTCACACTTACATATAGTCACTCTTATAGTATCATAAAATCGTTTAGATTGGAGAAAAACTTTAAGATCATCAAGTCCAACCATTAACGTAGCACCGCCAAGTCCACCACTAAACCATGTCCCTAAGCACCACATCTACCTGTCTTTTAAATACCTCCATAGATGGGGGGGACTCAACCACTTCCCTGGGCAGCCTGTTCCAATTTTTGACAACCCTTTTGGTGGAGAAATTTTTCCTAATATCCAGTCTAAACCACCCCTGGTGCAACTTGAGGCCATTTCCTCTTATCCTATCGCTTATTACTTCGGAGAAAAGACCAACACCGATGTCACCACAACCTCCTTTCAGGTAGTTGTAGAGAGCGATAAGGTCTCCCCTCAGCCTCCTTTTCTCCAGACTAAACAACCCCAGATCCCTCAGCCATTCCTCATAAGACGTGCTGTAGACCCTTCACCAGTTTCTTGACATGCTCAAGGTCTCCTTGATAGTATCATTGGTGTCCACATGGATAATCAGTGTGGAATCATAGTCTGAAGGCTGGACAGGCTTCAGAAGTCTCCCTGAAATATGTCAGATCTAATCCCCCAACAAACAGCAAACACCCCTGGATAACAAGTCAGGTTACTCGATAGTGGCCTCCAACCCCTGAAGGACATAGTCTCCCACTACTGTCACTTGCCATGCTCCCCTGGTTCTGCTGCATGTTTCAGGCTCAGCTGGCTCTGAATGCTCCCCAGGCAGAGCTTGCAGCCTCTTGCCTGCTGCCACAGACCAAAACTATTCTGCAGTTGTAGATCTGCCAATGAAGAAAGAGTCGTCCTTCTCTTGCCAGAAGCCACAACATCCAGCGTTCCTGGTCCTGGCAGTCTCCAGTGAGCACAGTCTCTGGCTGCTCTTCCTTCTGTGCATTATAGGGGTTCAGGCTCTCATCTTTGCCGCTTCTCTGTGAAGACCTTGTCAATCTCTTTTTCATCATCCCTTGTGCTATGCAGCCTTCTAACCTCCTCCCACAGCTCCTTAACTTGAATAGAGCTTCTCAGTCACAGAACACCTTCTACAGGTAAGGATGCTGTGGCCCCAGGCACTCCCTGCAGCCCCAGACTCAGAGTAGCATCCTTCCTGGGGAGCCCAGTCTGGGCCAAGACCTCTGCTGTGCCTGCCTGGGACGGTTGCTCCAGTTGGTGCTAGGGGCAATGCCCACTGACGTGCCACCACCAACACTGAGTTCTCACACACTGCCTTCAGCAGAGTTTCTTCTGCTTTGAAGAGCAATGCTCTGGGCTTGCTGTCCAGCAGTCATATAGCTCTCTCCCTAGCACTAGTTGCATGAGTGCTTGAAACTCTCTGACCATGAGTCAGCTTTTCCCACCTGCAACCTGGATCTGAGGAGCCTTGAACTTGCTCCCAGAAGAACTAGAAGCAGAGCTCAGAACTGTTGCACAAACTGCAAGCATCAGCAGCCAACAACAGTCCAAGCAGTGTCTGAGGCCCCTGCCTGCATCCTGCCTAGAAACTGCCTGTCCTGAGGTCACAGCACTCCCAAGGGCCAGTTACATAGCAGATGGAGACTGTGCACAGGTGCCTGCCACCCCTTGGTGGGCTTCCCACCACCTCCCTTCTGAGGAGACTGGCTTATGTGTTGCTTTATTATCTCACCTTATTGTCTCTCAGTTTTCCTCTCTTGCCACTAATGGCCCATGGTTTACTTCTGAGCTAACTGTTTTTGTGTTACTCTATTATCAGCTCCACTGGCCATAAACTGACCTGCTGGCATAACAAGTTCAGACTATATTTATGTTAGGATTGTTTTGTCTGAAAAAAATGTATAGTGATTTTTCTAAAGCCCAGATCTGCTCGGTGTACCGTGTAAGGCCTCTGCCACCCAGCATTCACAAGTGCATTTCCTAGCGGGCTCATTATCAGGAGCATTCATACAACAATGAAGAAAAACCGGTGTCCAACAGAGTAGGCACACACGGCTCAGTTCCATGGGGAAGGTCCATGTTGATCCTCAGAGTGGGGCACCTGTGTACACCTGATCTATGAAGATCATAATAATTTCTACTTTCCCATCTTTAATGTGATTCTAGATTATTCTTCATGTATAATAATCACAGATCAAATTTTGATTCTTTCTGACACTGTTGTCAGAATGACACCTAGAGAATTTCATAGGTGAGGTGTGTGCTGTCTACAACCATGTATCTTCCAGATTTCTATTTGCCTTCCTAGCCATTTTAAATGAGTAGTATTTACACTGAAAGTCACTTCCCTCTGTTAGCCTTTCATTCATAGCAAATCCTACTACTATGCATATGGTGAAACTCTTGAATCATAGGCTGTAATACACAGATTTTCCTGGAGAGATTGTACCTTTAGTAACAAAGAAATTATTCAAGCCATGCACCACATGTGGGCTGCCTTATTTGCTGCCCCTCTCTTTGTCAGTTTTGGTTTTGGAATGGGATTTTTTACAGTCTTTTCAATAAAGAATAAGGGTGGAAATCCATAAAGTTCTGAAATTCTAACAAACTAACTCACATACTTTATTTTATATTAGCATTAGAGACTGCTTAAAAATCAGAGCAGTGGAGGACCTGTGTCACTGTCTTTTTCTGAACTGAGACACCTGAATCTACTTTTCCAATACTAAGACTTCCTTGAAACATCCATGGAAATATCATTTCTTTATTAAGAAAAATAACTAATGCTACACAAATATACATTTTTATTAATTAATACTGTTTCATTCTGATTTAGTATTATGATTTACAGGATGCCTTCAGATACAGTTCAAATTTACAGAACTGAAATAGTGGCCAGGTGACACAAGCCTTTTATTGGGTGTGCAGGGTCCTCTGTACTGTTGTGAAAAGAGTTCACATACACATTGCAAGCTTTCTCTGGAGCTGTATGATCAGGAAACTTGTATTTAATCTTTAAACTCCTCTCCAGCGTTTTTCTTTTGTGCTTGAATTCCAAAATAGTTTTTGTATATTTGTTAATAGTGGTGACAGCTGCAGCCATACAGCAAGCGAAGGAAGCCCATGCGAGGCTATAAACAAAAAGGTTTATCGGAAATTAGCAGAACATTTTCATATCCAAGTCCTTCAATTTTATTTTTCAAAATACTGCATGCATGTGATTATATTGGTGTATATTGGGGAAAGAGGAGCATGGTGGGGGACAAATAAAGAGTCATGGTTAATGACCATCCATATACCTGCCTTACATAGTTGACCTCTACATATCGGTTATAATATTCACATTTAACATTCCTGTTTAATGAAACTCTACCTCCAATTTCTCTGTTTACTCTACTTAGAGCTTAATATCAGAAAGAGGAACTATAAAAAAAAATGAGGATGCATAAAAAATTAAAAGATGCAGTTATTGAGACTACAAATCTCACACATGACACTAAGAAAAACGTGTGCCAGTTATCCAAAAGGGTTAAAAAGAAAAGAGAAGGCACAATTAAATAGCTGACTAAAGGAGGCTCAGAGCACTGAAATGCATTCCTGAGAAAATACAGGTCATGACTAAGCAGAGAGAAAAGGACATCAACTTTGAAATGTTAAAAGTAAAACCATAAGAAGACAGGACTAAAATATGATGTTGAGATATAATTTGCTAAAAATTTGTGAAACTTCCAGACTGCTGAGTAGGCAATGCATGCTGGAGTAGTAAGTAAAAGTAGCATGCAAAAATATGGCCACAGTGGAATGAATTGGAGTTTACAGTGGACGAACTTACTCATCAGAGCCTTTCTTAACATGGCAAGGTCACGATAGTCTGACAAAACGTGCTTTGGTGGAGAAATCAGTTTAAGAAACTCCTGCTTATCTCTCCTCTCCCTCAGAGCTGTCTGTTCCCACATCCTTGCTGTAGTTCAATAAACTCATTTAGATTTTTAAATAACTACTCCTTTTTTTTTTTTTTTTAGCATTATTTTTAGCCAGGATTGGTTTCCAGGGTGATCAGACAACCAGATGGGTTGACAGAATTTGACAGTGGTGGAGTATGGCACGTAGATGCGAAGGGCTCTTAGAAGCAGGAAGAAGGGGAGCAGCTTAAGCTATCTTTGATCCTAAAGTCAGTCAAACTAAACCCTGACTAACTCTGAAATGAGGGGAGCTGCAGAAGAGCTCTTATAACAAAGAAATAGCAATAATAGGGGAAAATCACCAGAAGCAGATAGATTTACTTCCCCATGCAAATGGAGCAAGAATGGGACAGCAGCAGGCCTACCTATGGTGGTATTATGGCTTAATCCTATGTGGATTAAGCCAGCCTTCATAGAGAAGAATTGAAGATTCAGCCTCTGGAATGAGATAAAAGTGGCAGGTCTGCAGTAGTCCTGATTCACATAGTAGGCATTTTTGGCTGAATAACTGAAGCACAGTAGCATTAGTAGATACATTGATAGAACTGATATTAGGAAGCACCACTTTTGTTGAAGGTGCTTTTCCTAATCCATCTGTTGAAGCCCTTTGAAGGACTCAATGACATAAGGGTAAGAAACTGATTTCAAGAAAGCTTCTATAAAGGCCTCTTAGCAAAGGCTGAAAGAAATTAATCTCTTATGAGCAGGTTCTCTTGTAGACCAATACTGTGTTAAAAGAGAAGAAACAAAGGACAGAAATAAATGGTTTCCTTTGACAATACAAGAAGGATATCAGTGTGATTCTTCAAAGTTTTTGCCAGAAATTTTGATTTTCCATAAACAATTTGGAAAAAATGAGGAGTCCCCTGTCCGACTAGAGAGAACTGAGGAAGGAAGTAAGCAAACTCTTGTCACTAAGAGAGCCAGAGGGCAGTTTGGCTGCAGTGGAAATTCAGCTTCAAGAAGGAGAGCATTCAATTTGAATTCTGCCCAGAGACAAATGACAAAAGCAGAAATCAAACAGGTTGACTCAACAAGGAAGCAAACTAAAGGAACCAGTCATTCATCTGCATAAGAGAAATGCCAATAGAAGCTCAGCTGGACTATGGGTTTTCCTTTTACTGTATGGAGTATCCCATACAAGGTGTGTTACGGGAATTTAGTACAGTGCAGGTCTTTAGAGAGAAAATGTTGTCTCTTGATGTGAGGATGCCTCTATCTGAGAAACACAAGGAGAGTGAGAGATTCACCAATAATAGAAACATCTTTCAACCTTCAGGAAAGCTGCTGAAGAAGAGAAGAGAAACATGGAGGGATTTATTGAAGACACATTCAGGGATACCACAGAGTGAGTCTACCCATCATTAGCAATTCCAGCACTGTAAAGGAAGAAGAAATGTCTTCATGCTTCTTGGGCCAGGTGGAAGAAAAACCCTGACCACAGCAGCTGGATGTGAGGACAGAAGGGGAACTGCGGCAGGTAGAAGACCCATGACAGAGGCTCAGTAGTTCTTGCAGGACTAGCTGCTCTACTAGGTCTGGTGATTGGGATGAAAAGCTGCTGACACCGGCCCAATTCTTTGGGTTTTTTGGCTACTAAGGAGATGATTATAAGTCCCAATGAAAAAGCAGCAAAGTCTTTGCCTGTGTCTCTGCCTGCCCATGCCCCTGTCACAGTCTTGGTGACATTGTTGGCCACAAGTGGGTGCTGAGGTAATTAGAAAGGGAGTGCCAGTTATAATCACTAATGCCCCTTTTTTGGCATCTGTTGTCTTTCTTCTTGTAAAAGACAAATAGCTTCAGCATCCTTCCTCTCTTACCATCAGATGAGATTCTCACTTATAATCAATGGGAGAGCAGCTACGGGAGGCTGAAGATGAGGGTTCATACAACAGAAAGGGAGGTGCAAATGTAGGTTATCAGAACATTATATATGAAAGGAGATAAGAGGAAAGAAACCAAGGGAGACAGCTGGGAGGAGGGAGTGAGGTACCTGAATGTATGACTTGCTTTATTTTAAAATTATTATAAAACAGGGTGATGTAGCTGCCATTTAGGCTAGGAAAAGGAAAGAAGAAAGTGAATCTTGATAGAAAAATGGAGCATACAATTGATTAGAAGAAAGGCACCACACAGACCATCCTCCTCAGTGTCTTCCTGTATGCAGGTACTGATGGCTTGGGAAGTCTTGTGTTGGTAGAAGCATTTCTTTGGGCATTCAGTGGCCCAGGCTGCACTGAATCATTAAAGATCAGCCATGAAATTTTCAGTTCCTGAGTGTCTGCCACATGGTGGCAGTCATCAGTCCAGGTGCTCAGGCGAAGGCTAGCTGTAGTGGCAGCAGTGATGACATCTGTGATGAACATGATGATGGTGGTCATAGTGGCATCAATGGAGTTGTGTCAGTAACAGCAATAGTGACAGTGATTTGGGTGTTTTTCTTCTCCTCCTAGTGGGATGGAAAGGAGGGAACAGGCTCCTCAGTACCAGTCTGCAGTTTTCTGTTTCTACTTCCATAGGAAGGGGGAAGTAATGAAGGAACACTCCGCCTCTTTCCACTGACCACTTGTCTTACTGATTTTAGAGTAAAAAGAGGCCTAATCCCATTCATGCAAAAAATGGAGAGACCTCCCAGAAAAGAGATCAGAGCTCCAAACCAGGGAAAGCAAATTATTATTGCAAGAACAAAAACATGAATGAATGTAAGCAGTGAGAGTGAAAGAAGCAAAAAGTATCTAAAGGATACCTGAAAGGAGGGAAGAAGGCACTATTTGAGGATCCTGCACAGCTCCTATGATACCCCTTGAGGGTATCCAAGTAGCCCCTGGACATTGTCCAGGGTGCTATCTGGATACTTGGTACTGGGCCTTCTCAGACCCATTCTTCCTGACAGAAGGGGGATCACCCATTCCTCTTTGAGCAAGTGGGTGACATATGGGTGCTGGGCCACCTCATCTGCTGGACAAACAGGATAAGAGACACCATTTGTCATGATCTGGCTAATCTCCAGCTTGGGAGTACTGAGCAGGCCCATCCTTCAGTACTCTGAAAACACTAGAGAAACATCTCCATTTATATACATACAACAATAGCTTCAAACAAACTGCTGCTGCTTGGCAAAAGGACTTTTGGAAAGATGCAGAGCAATGTACAGTGACCTTCAAATGACATTTGAGTTACTAGAAAGGTGAAAAGTAACAGAACAAAAGACAAAAGAAACGCCTATTTCACTGCACAAATACCTAGCAAGTCTGCTTTGTAAAGACTGCATGCAGCTATAAGCTCTTGTTCATTAATGGTGCAATAGAATTAGAAAGAGCAACAAGAATGAGTGACAATGATCTGTGATCTCGACTGTCAGAGCACATATGAAGGAGACAATCAGCCTGACCTCTGCTCTACTGACCCAAAATATTGGTCCTGATTGATTGACTTTTGATTTAACTCAATACAGTTGTTCCTATTCTTTTTCTCAGTCACAGTTGGGGAAATAGCAGCAGTTTTCAGCACCTGAACATTCAAGTGCTTGCTGCTGATCAGATTTGATGGATTTTCAAAGACACATCCCTGTACCAAAATCCTCTGAACAACCCTCCTTCTTAATAAATTCACTAAATCTCCTCAGAGGATATATTGCAATTATTTACAGGGCCAAAATAACGTGGTTTTACCTAAGCCTGTTTTCAAAAATTTGAACCATCTTGTCTGAAATGTTCCAGATACAACAACCTGAAGCATATATCTGATAAAGAAAAATTCAGCCTAAATAGCTAAAGCTGGAAGAGTTTTAAACAACTTATGCAAGGCAGTTGTCCTGGGAGATGAGGGTACTAAATCTGGGTCTGATGTATACAGAGAAGAACCTCTGCTTCGTGCAGAGCAGTTGGAGGTCTCTGCACTGTCTAAAGGATGGCAAATGCAAAACTCACAAGCTTATACATTCTATGCAATAATCTAAAACAACTGAATATGGAGAAAAACAGCTGGTTACCAAACTGCACCCCCAGGAGGGAAATAAGGTAGACCCATTCCTTATAAATTAGGTATACATCCCTTGATCATAGGGTGAAGTGACTGAAATGTAATGGAAGAACCAAATATAAATCAATAGGTACCAATAGGACCAGCCATAATCCCATGTGTGAGGTCTCCAGTCTTCAGGACCAAGATTTACAGTCATTTGAAATACAGTTGTGTACATCATGTGAGCAACCATGCCCAGAAGACCTAAAAAATATAATATCATAAGAACATTAGAAAGTGTAAATCGAGGACATTCTTCTTTGTCAACTTTTTGCAGTTGTCCCTTGAGGTCCTGAAGAATATTGTGTATGAAGTATCTAAATTCTATAAATCTAAATTCTATAAGTATCTAAATTCTATAAATCACTCAAAAATACTGGACATTATAATCTAAGGGTACTTATGTGTCATGTATTTGCCAATATGATCACTAATACAGTCCCTTGACACCTACTCTATATGCTAGAGGAATGTAAGGGAGCAATGGGACATGCAGCCCATACATTTTAAAAGGCAACAAGTTGATTGGCTCTCATCCTCTGAAAACTTCTTAGTAATTCAACCCTGAGCAGGCATCGGCCATTACAACAAAGTATCATTCAGTTGCATTGCACAGGACACATTTCCCAGTTTCCTATTGTTTGGTGGAAAAATTTTTCAAAGGCATGCAGTCATATGCCCTTTCCCAGTGCCTTAAATGCAGCCAGATTTATCAGCATTATGTAGGTGAATGAAAAAGTGAACAAACACTTAATGGTTGTTAAAAAGCACTGAAAGTCTAGATTATGAAAGGGGCTTATATTTAATAATTTAATTTTCAAAATTGCTTCTAGGCTGCTGCCTAATCCTAAGGGTATCTGTTTTCCCCTAGCATTTTATCTTCCAGTAGTAAATTTCACTGTGAACATCTATTTTTTTTGTTTCCAGCTTCATTTACAAATCCATAAATACCCTTGCAGTATCAACTATTCCACTGTCTAAAACACATTAACTTCTCAGAGCAGACGGTCCCTCATCAAACTCACAAGACCCAATTTGTTAGGTGTTCCTAAAGTAGGTCTGTTTCATGAATTCTTACAAACCTAGCTAGCTAGCACACAGTATCTCTCAGTCTAGGACACATATCCTCGGGCATAACAAGTCAGGGCTGTCAATGACCTGGCTTCAGTAATCACTGGGAAATGGTCGTCCCTGAAATACTGGTATTGCCTGAAACACCACCAACAGGCAATTAGGAGAGCCCTCTTATGCAGCACAGAGCCAAGAGGCTTCATGCTGTGAAATACAGTGTTCAGCAGTTAGCTGACACCCTGAGAGCACATTCCTTAACAAACAGTTTGGAGAAAGTTGTTTGACTGTTGATGTGGCTATTAGAGAATGGAGACCAGTTGTCCATCTCTCACCAGAGAGGTGGTATGTCATAGCCACTTCTGAGTGAATGTCTGTCCTAAATCCTCCAGTCTGGCTGCCTAGCAACGCATCTAACTGGAGTGTGGACATGAGGTCCTGTGCTGGAGCTCTCCTCTTAGCTCTTGTACAAGGATTAAATTCTGAGTCAGGCTCAACATTTCAGCAGTGGCATCAGGGCAGTCTGGTGCCTGAGAAATGGTGAAAATTTAACTAATATAGATATAAAAGGCAAGCATAGTCATACGTGGGTGCCTGTCAATGTCCATTTTCATCAAAGGCCACTGAGGGCAACAGGACAGTGGTATCACCAGTGTGTATTTCATAGCTGTGGAGTTAACTAGCAGTGCACATGTATTTAAGAGAAAACACTCACAAATTAGAATAATAAGTTCTGTAGAGTCAAGAGCTGCATGTGGGACATTATAAACCTACATACCTACGGTCAGAAAATTTCACACTGTGATTCTTCTTTTAAGTCACCATGTTCTGCAGAAGCTAGAACATACATTTTAGGATTTTATTCAGTCTGAGCTAAAGACTGAGGGAACTGAGAAACCAAACACTAGCTTTAATGAGTTTTTTTCAATGGTTAAATACTGTAACAGTTTTTTTTAATTGTGTGTTTTCAATATAGCTAGAATTATGCAGCTCCTGTTTCCAGTAGCTGAATTTTAATTTGCATTTGTCTACTAGAATGTTTGTACAAGAAATTGCATCTTCATTACAGATTAGGGCAACTAGACTTGGTTTATATCTACAAAGGATTTATGCATAAGTTTAACAGCTAAGACAGATGCTCTTCAACTTTTTAATATTTCAAGAAATCTTACTAGTGGAAGTAAACAGAATGTCCAAGAAAAGCTTGCCGCTTGCTGTGTAAGCCTCCTTAATACTGTACATGCTAAAACCAAAAAGAATATTAATAAAAGCGAATGCTTAAGATTACTGGGAGAGGGAACAGTTGCTAATAGTGGGCAAAACTGCCTAAAGAGTTGAATAAAGCTCACTACACTTTCTTTGGAAATAGACATGACAGTAGATCATGAGGTTTGGTGAGATATAGGAGAAATGGAGCTTTTTTTGAGCAATTAGTAGAACTGGTGATAATAGAGATTTTTAACTAGTTGGATACCTTTCAGAAAAGTCATTCAGAAGAAAAGAGACATTCCAGCAGATTCTCAGAGTTCATAGGCAGCAAAGTTTGGGGACTGCTCTCTGGACTACAGGGAGCTGAGATAGCAATCTTTAAATGTGTAAAAATTAACTGCAAAGAGGAAAGAATCATCTGCTCGCTGTTGCAGGTGGGTATCCTGAAAGAAATGCTGTAAAAAATTACAGCAGCTGCGGCTTTAGATTAGACATGAAGAAAAACTTTAGAACAGTATGAATTGGATTACGTTTCCTAAGAATGTGACAGAAACTTTAGTACCGAAGTGGGAGCATTGATTTTTTTTTTTTTTTTTGGTGGTGGTGGTTTTTTGGGCTTGGAGATTTTTTTAAGATGGGGTTAGACAAATGTGTGTCAGGAAAGGTTTAGGAGAGTTGGGCCTAACTCAGGGCAGAGTGATGAGTCCCTAGAAGTTTTACACTTCCATAAAATTAAGCAAAATTAGAGTGTTTCAGAAGTCACCATCTGGAATATAAATTGTGTTTGTTAAAGTCCATCCACATTTAGAACTGCCCTCTAGGAATATTGTGCAAAAACTGGGCTAGAGAAAGACTAGAGCAGCAAGAGCGATCAGAGGTCTTAGAAATACATGTAAAGTCACATGACAGGTTTCTCAATCATTTATTTTGGAGAAGATGAAGGAGAGATGTGATAGTTGTCTTCAACTATGCGAAGGCTTCTGCAGAAAGGAAGAAAATTATTTCTTCCTTATTATCACGGTCAGACGTTTAATAAACTCGATTTATTTACCCAACAAAAATGAGACTGGCAAATGAATTAAATGTGTGTTTATGTTTAAGAGGAAAAAGTATAATAAAAAATCTTTAATTCATGAAGAAAGGCACAACAATCACAAATGCATGAACACTAAATCCAGAAACATTAGGATTAGGATCAAAGCCCAAAATTTTGACAGAGAAAGACAATCTTGAGATTAATTCTTTGCCATCTGCCAGGTGTTTGACTTGCAATCAGATGCCATTCTAAAATATATGCTTTCACCAACTATAAATAACTTTGGACTCTAAACAATCCTGCACAGTGGCATGTGTTCCACAAGAAATTATAGTAAATAAACACTATGATTGCTTCTGGCTCTAAAATTAATAACTCTATGAAACCATAATTGCTGGTTTTACTGCAAGATTCCTCAGTAACAATTCTATAATACAGACAGAATCACAGAGTACTTCAGGCTGTAAGACACCTTCAGAAGTCTCTGGTCCAACCTCATCCTGCTCAACACACAGTCAACGCTGAACTCAAACCAGATTCCTCAGATTGGACTAGTGACCCTCTGAACTTTCTTCCAAACTGAATTTGCCTAGGATCCTAAGATTAAATAGCACTGGATTAAGAAGTAATATGCAGAAAATGAAAGACAATTCTAGTGATGATTGTCTACTAACAATTAGCCAATTACATTTTATTCCCTCTTAAAAGTGCTATGTTAATTTGGCTATTGCTAATTTTATACGTAGAATGTTGGAAATAAAAAACCCAAGTTATTTGGAAGAGTATGTTACTTTCATTTTTGACAACCAATCTGACAATGAAATTAAAAATTATAAAATTAAAATAATGACATTAAAATAGTAAAAATATAAATATAAAATATAAATGTAATCATATTAAGGAATAATTAATTGAAAATAATATTTTCCGAAAAATTTTGCTGCATCTTGTATTGTTAGTGTTTCCATAGGTATTGCAATAGTTTTGAAACTTGGATACTGTTACTAATTTTCAGGTGGAAGTCTATCAATGTTACATTTTCTGGATGTAATAAGTTGAGATCCTTAACTGTACCTGCTAATACGGTGACTACTGCAGAAAAGGTGTTGATCTTTAGTCCATCAATGACAGTACTGTAGTAGCACATTTCTACTGACATAAGAATGGCTCCAGTCAGAAGCAAAATGATGTACAGAAGCTCTGCTACAATAGACAGCCATAAAACCCCTGGAAAACCAAAATCAATAGCACTGATATTATAAGCAGTCATTTAGTATTTTCACCATTTCTTTCTTCTTCATTTATATTGTTTACACAACATTAAACAAAAGCTCAAAGGCTGTGAGGATGCTATTAAAACATCTATAGGAAGACTTCAAGGTCAATGGACACCCTAAATTATAATTCCCTCTACTGATTTGCCCATTTAGTAGAAGAGCACTTGCACATAACTGCTATGCACTCAAGAAGCTTACAATACAAGGTGGGACAGTATGGTTTTATACTCAGAAGCTACCCTAAAATTACCATGAACCAAAGTTAATATAAAAGGAAGAATTACTATCCAGGTATCTAGTCGTTGACATCACGGTTGCTGAGTCCAGAGAGAAGTGTACCAAAACAGAAGACCATGTTACCCAACAAACTGCAAGGCCACACACACAGCCACATGGCCTGAGGGTTTAGTCATTAAATAAAATCTTCCCCGTGGGCTTAATTTTCCGCCAAACAAAATCTTGATTTTTTTGGACAGAGAAGCTTTCATGAGCCCAGACACTCTCCAGGGTTCACTGGGATTCATTTCTCTGGTTATCTGGTAATTCATCTCTTTCTGGATATCTGTTAAGTACATCTTATGCAAGAAGTTAATCTTCCCATTAAAGTTTCTCAGCCTGCTCTTTTACTCTTAGCAGGCTAATGTCCCACAGTCAGGAGCAGGAGGTCTTCTTGTGTCCAAATTGTAGCAAGAACTGGCCAACAACCTTCCCAAACCTTATTAAAAACAAATAAGTGTGTCCTGAGACACCTGGCTGTCGATTCCAATAGTGATTTCATGTGAAGGTATATACTAACAATCATAACTTAAAAACAGAAACATTGCCAAGACATGTAGTTGATTACTAAACACCACATATGGCAGTAAACAATGTTTGTGTGGTAAATAACCCCTACTGCAGGCTTTGACAGTGTCTGTGGGACTTCTCTGATTCAAAGGCCATTTAGACATCAAATTCTTGGGCCAGACTATGTGTGGGGCTCCTGTGCAAGGTTTATTTCTCCAGCAAATCTTTGTCTCAGTTAAAAATTCTGACTTTGTTTAGGAACTCCAGACAGTATTGGCCAATGGTATTGGCTGCTCCAGCTACAAGAGCTGGCATCTTAACATTTTTTATAAGTGGCCAATCATTACATATGCACAGAACAACTGTGATAATCCCTGTGTATGATGCCTAGGGATGATAAATTCAGGAGGAGTGAGCCTGATGCATCCTGAGTTTTGTGCACACAACAGCCATATGCATGTGCAGAACACAAACTTGCTCTTCTCCTGCACAGGGCAGGAGTCTATTTCCACACAGGATTTCACTACCCAGGAATAGCTTCTCAGTGTGGTTATCAGGTACCTAGATGCTGTCTTAGGTGTCTTGATCTGATCTGCAGATGCCTGTGGCATTTGCAGATGCTGTTCAGAGCGTTAGTTTCAGCACTACATCCACCAGTGGTTTCACGTGTGAGGAGCTCTCAGGGCAGGGCCCATAATCCATCCCTCCTTTCTGAGGACCATGTCTGTATGACTAAGAACCACATCTCATTTATATTTTTTCCCATACTGTAAAAACCTTGAACTATTTGTGCACAGTGACAAACTGCAATAGTGGGAAGGAGGACTAGCCTTCAGATACTGAGTTTTCTTCTTCCCCAAGGGGCTGAAATTACATATTCAGGAAAGTACTCCAGTCTCAGTATCCTGACATGCAATTACAACCCCCCGGGGAAGAAGGAAGACTTTTTTTTCTGGATCAGCCACTTGCAAAGTGGTTGGTCTAACCACATCTGTGATAAGGTTTACATTGGAGGTGGGGGCACTTAACAGCATCTGCAGGCAAGTTTTATAGGAACATGAATGATTCTTTGAAAGAAAGAGGGCAACTCTCTGCTTTCAGGAGAATGCAAATGCCTCCTTACAGCTCTGTGTAAGGTACAGGGAAGGGATTCAGACTGCCATCAAGACTGGTTTGGTCCACAACATGTCTCCCCCAAGTCCCCTCAGCATACTGCCTGCCTGTGTTCACACACTACCTGTCCCTCTACAGGTCCCTCCCAGGCTGCATGGTGCAAGCCATGAAATTCCTGACTCTCTGAATATGGAGGTATGAAGAGAGAGGGGGCAAAAACTTACAAATCTTGACTTCCAGTACCCATATTCAAAGTAATTTAAAAAAAAAAATTGCATTGAAATGGAGTGTTTTCAAAAGACATAGATTCATATTTTAAGTCATGTGGACTTCATTTTGAACTTAAAAATGTAAATAAAGGACAAAAAGCTGCGTGGGATTAAATCCAGTATTTTTAATATGAAAATACTTCATATTGGTAAATGTGATCAGGAAAGGTTTATTTACACAAACAAAATTGCATATCTACCTCGATCAGCAGCTGGAGTCAGACTGATGAAGCTTCTACATTTCTCACCTAAAAAAAAATAAAATTTACTTTAAAATAAAATTCAGAATTATTTTGTATTCTGTAATGATCTAAAGAAATAGATTAATAGAAAGCAGAAAATGCAAAATCTATCATAAAAGTACAAACTGAGATGATCAGGATAAACTATTTCTGATGTATATTTGTACACACAGAGTCCCTGGTACAGGCCTGCTCCGAGGACTTAGCTAGAGAATTCTTCCAGACTTTTTCAAGGCAGAACCAGAGTCTCGGAGACTTAGAGAAAGGCTGTGAACTGATTTCCAAAAGATTATAGCTGCGAAAGCTAGAATGTGAAAAAGATCAATTCCTTTGAAAGACTGGCAGCCTGTATACCATCTTCCCTGTGAAGGAAGACCTGCTCTCCTTACAGCAACAAGGCTGCTGCTCAGACAAATTTCTTCTAAGCTTGATTCCAATTTGTTTCTGTAAGCTTTGATTTTCAAACCCTTGTGACTTCCTGACCCCCACACAGATGCTGTGAACAAAGCTCTTGGAATTAATTCTGCTCTGCTCTGAAAATGCAGGGTGGTTTTTTTCAGCTACTAACTGCACCAAGTTGGAAATCAAGAACTGCCATAACAGATGCACAAATTAAACAGCCCCAGGATCCATAGCAAGCACCACCTGAAAGATGTCTTTTGGAGATGTATTTTGCTCTGATCCTTGACATTTACCCCCTTAAAATTGCATAACTTACAAGACCTTCTGGTAGAACTGGACTTTCAGGACAGGTGACTGCAAAAATATTTGCCTTTTATAGCACAGATGACAGCTGATTTGATTTCTCTGAAGTTTTGTTCTAGATGTCATTTGTAAACTGATCAGGACAATAAGGGGAAAAACAGTGTTGATCTGGATTTACGATAAATGCCCTGTTTCTTGAACCAGCTAAGCAACTCCCTTATACAAAGATCCAAAATTAACTAGAAGCTTTCTTTAATGGCAAGCTAATTTCGTTCTACTGACATTTACAGTCAGAGTGAAACTCAATTAAATGCCACCACTCATGACTAATAAGTCTCCAAATTATGTTTTACCAGGGTGAAAATCTCCTTCTGCTTTGATTTATGAAAAGTGAGATTGCAGTAAGAAAGTAGAAATACCTGTACTTAAGAGGAAATCCATTAAATAACTTAGATCTCACAGATATAATTGCTCAAATGATTTTTAAAACAAAAAAAAATCACATTGTGCTTTTTATGTTGCCATAGGGGATCGTAAGCAATCATTTAAGGCAAATATGTTCATTTTTGCCTAAGGGACTAAAAACATCAGAAAAATAAAACACTTGCCTGTTAAAGTAACTTAACTTGCTGCTCTGGTTAGAAGAAAAACAAAAAATCTTCATCTGTACTACCACCTGTCATGCTAAAGTTCTTTATAGAATTTATTAGGAATTTTTTAGGAATTGACTAGATAGTACGCTCTAAGATCCCCCTTGCAAGAGAAGAGCAACTTTTTAAGGATACTTTTTCCTTTAAAATACATACACAATATTGCAGGAAAGAAGAAGGTGACACCAAACAAGTAGGAAGAACTCTGATTACTTTCTTAAGTAAATTTACATGGTTTTACTCACCTTCTTCATTTACAATTTCTTCACAGGAGTACCAAATCCCAGCATGAAACTTTCGGTCAACGAACTTGTCATCTCCTGTCTCCCAGATATACTGCACAGCATTGCTGCTGTTGGCATCAGGGCTGTTAAAGCGGATGCAGTGATCCCCTTTGCTCTGTCCTGTACAGAAAGGTTTGGCAACTTTTCTCGTCCCTTCACACCAGTAACTGCTACTGAATGCTGTAATAGAGAAGACTAAAGAGAGAAAACTGAGAGAAAATGCTGCTGAGGCTCTCTGCCGTCTGTCTGTAGCTGGGACCGAAACTGGCATCCTGCAGGACTGCACTATCAATTATTCTAGAAAGAACCTTTTATAAAGCTATGTATATATCTGCCTGGTGAAACACCTGCCTGTATTTACCATCCCATTCTTCATTCCTCTCAGAAAATTGTATCAGCTTAGTATTTAAGACAGAAAGCCGAGATATGGGCATGACCAGAAATCATGTGGCAGGAGAGATTAAGGATATAGGACAGTGTTATTTGGCAGTAATGTCTTGTGAAAGAAATATGAGGAGGTCAGACAATAAATTATAGTTTGCCCCATGAATCATGGGAGTAAAGATACACAGAAGACAGAAGCATTGGAAGTACCCCAGTATGCCATCAGAAAAGTTTTATTTATACAAACAAAATATGCACATTTACCTTGATCAGCCGGTGGAGTCAGACTGATGGAACTTCTCCATTTATCAGATAAGAAATAAATAAAATCTTGTGGTTCCAAATGCTTTTGTTACACTGAACACTGATTAAATTGAATACAGTTGTGAATCTTACTATAAAGAAATTCTTAAGGAGATAAAACCAGTTGTTAAGTTAGAGCATTTCACAGCATTACAGCACTGCCCAAGACCACTGGGAAGGTGACTGCATCTGTTCGAAGTTCCACCAGTGATAAATGAAAGTCATAAGTTACATGACCGTGCTATTGATGGGCTTCTGGGCACTGTCCAGTCTGCCTCCATGAACACAGAAGTTTTCCCAAGTTAGGTGAAAGAGTAGAGAAGATGAATTATCCTCATTTTGTCTGTCCATCTGTTCTCTGTGTGAAAGAGCATTTATTTTTCTTTCAGCTAAGAAACATTTCCCACCTTGACATGTTATATATGTTGCTTTTTCCACCTGTTTGATAATGCAAATAAGTGATGCAAAGAGCCAGAAGGAGCAGGAGTGTTAGTAAATGACTGCTTCATTTTACAGCTGTAAGGTCAAGGAGAGTGATACCACAGGACAGACACTGAAGTCACATGTATCTTTTAATGAAAATCTTTCTGATTTTTAAGACAACTCTCTACTCAGATGTCAGGGTTGGAGAAGCATGTGGCTAGACAAGTCCCAGCATGAAACTCAAAGAAAACAGGATAAATGCCTGCTTTAGATAGTTACGAAGGTCTCAGCTTGAAGAGCTGGCCAGCAACAGAGTGAAAGACCAAGCAAGTATCTGGACTAAAACAGTAGAGCAAGTCTCACAACCCAAAAAGCAGACTAGGCTGAGCCAGTGGTTATTTTTTCCTACGGCTTTGTGTTACTGCATTTTCACAAGGATGTAGCACTCATGAACTCCACTTGAAGCCTCTGTGCACTGACACTACTTCTGGACAGCATTACCAACTGCCCAACAAGACTGAGAACAGGATCAGTGGGAGGGAAGGAGGAAAGTCCTTTTAAGGATTAAACACTTACCTATGTTCCTATTCCCAGGAGTAATCTGCATACGGCTGTAGTCAAACATATTTTGAGGCCTATGATACCACTGACTCAAGGCAGTTGAGTTCACTTGGGAATAACACTGACACCTCTTCAATATGTACAAACTTTACAGTTTTATGCTCATTATAAAATTTAACCAGCATAAATGTCGTAGCATTGTTGTCTTCTTTGACTAAATAGACCTTGTACTAAACTATGAATCAGTCTGGAGACTTCAGAAAAAGCTCTGTCAATTGATATCTTCTGGTTGACAACTGCAGTCTGAGATTTTTCACTGAACCAGTTTTCTGCTTATGCTCTATCAATGCTGGTACCACGAACTTTTAAATCAATTTGCCATGTAAGAATACCCTGTATAATAGGAGAAATGTATTGCACGAGCATTTATTGGTTAAATCTGTCATATGATGAAAAAAGAAAGAAAATTAAAGAGAATCAAATAGATTAGCTGGACCTTCCTTCAAACAAAGTGTTATATTCAGTGATTTTTGCTGGAGTAAAGTTGAGAGTGAATGAGGGTGGGCAGCTGTGGCTAGTGTTCAGCATTATGACCTTCCTGATTTACGTTGTTCTAGTAAAAACCCTGAACGGTAACTCAGAAATTCAAACTTCAGCTCTGCATTCTGTCTTTACCACCCAGTGCCACAATTTATTAGTGTAACTACAATATGGGGATACTTCAATGTGGGTCTCCTGCATTGACCTAGTAGTCCTGGGTAGTGTTAACTCTAGAGAGGGACCACAGAGCTCATTTAAGTATAAATTTCAGATGATTTTTAAAAGTTAGCAGGTAAAAACTAACAACTTGTAGAATTCAAAAACTGAAAGCAGAGCCTCAGCTGCTGGGTGCTAGCTATCAGTGGAGAACATGAGAGGACTTGCATGCTACTGAGCAGTAGGGAGGATGTACAGCAGGAGACCCTATGGATCTGCTCATCTAGGGTCTAGGCAGACCTCAGGGTTTCTTGAGCACTAGGCCATTTCTTATGGTGAACTCAGAACAGCTCCAATGCCAGAGCACTATTCAAGTCTCCTGGTTTTAACCTGCTACAGAGCTGATTTTACTCGCACGGCCATTAGAAAATGTACTTTTATCCCTTGTACCGATACAGAGATGAGCAGTTGCTATGGGGGCTTTGATGTGCCCCAGAGTTGCCCTTAGGTGTGGCAGGGAGGAATATCCCAGGAGGCACAGTAGTGCAGAGCAGCCAGTGCTCTTACTGCCAGGCCTCTGGAGTGGGCTGGATGTATTTCCACCCTGAAATACTTGTCCCCAGAACACTTCCATACCCCATGCCCCAGTACTCTTTTTTGCGACATCCAGACTTTATGGAAAGATGAGACACGGGTATACATCATTCCCTTCCACGGTATACATCATTCCCTTCCACCTCCTGGATTCCTCCAGAAGAAAGTTTTGGCACGTGTGTAGAGAGAGAGTCAGGTTACATTGCTGGCCAGGTTGATGGGGTGTGCTGCAGGGTGTATCTGCCACACAGTTTGGGTTTAGCCTGTGTCTGGCATTGAAAACTGGGCTACTGCTGGCCTCCACAATCCTAGTGCTGCACCTCTGCCTGTTCTCCAGCCTAGCTGCTCAGGATGCCCATGAGTTCTGGGAAGGACATGAGCCATCCTCCAGTATGAATAACCACAAGTTTCATTTCTCTTGGAAATGGAGGAGGAAACATGTTCTTGACTCTCCGTATTGCCAGCTCAAAGCATGACAATCATAAGCTAGAACCTAAAATTATTATATTATAAATGTTTTTATTCCCTGAGCCTGTATAACACAAATTTATTAATGTTTTCAGGTTTTTCTCTGCAACTAGAAAAGTTGCAAACAATTTTTTGAAAATTAAAGCTGAAATTCATTGGCAGTTTCTTCAACCTTGCAGCTGAAGCTGTGAAAAAAACACTGAATGTCACAAGAGTTGTAGTAAAACTTTAACTGACGGTAACATGATTTTTTTGTACATTTAGATTCTCCCTGATCCTGCCCTGACTGTACATATTTGACAAAATGTGATCAGAAAGGATAAAAGCAGCTATTACTGAGCTGCTTCCTAACAGCCAACTAGATTCAGCAAGCTTCCTACACAAAGTTTTTCTGTGTTTTAGGGCATCTTTTAATGGTTTCATGAGGTGTGTATAAATATATATATGTATTTATTGAGCTGGATTACATTCTTGCAAAACCACTGGCAAAATTCCCATGGAGTTTCAAGGGAACAGGACCAGCCCTTTAATGTTTTAATAGTTTTCTGATTTCTTATTGGCTAAAGGACAAGCTACAGTAAGCAGGCTTTCTGTGGAGTTTAGAGTAAATTCTCTCTGCCTTTCATCAGAAAAAAACAAACGTAGTTGGAGTCTAGCAAGCCTAGACACTTTAGTAGACTTCCTCACTTATTTGTAAGAACATTCACGAAACAGTTGCATGCATAAAAGAAGACATTTTTACTTTTTTTTCACAGGACAGGGTGATATAATTGAGCTATAGTAGAGTGAAATAGCAGCATACTGGGGACAAATTTATTAGAATGGGCATGGTGACACTTTTTGGTCTCTGTTCCAGCATGGGACTCTGGTCCAGAATATCTCCCGCACCTGCCAGCTCTGTCATGATATTGTTTCTAGTGGAAGAGGTAAGCCAATTCAATAATTAATAACGGACAGTATAAAAGTGGATTCCTATCACATAACATTTTAACCTTCACAAACAGCATGTTTATTTCAAAAATAGTTCCGACATAACAACTTACATTTATTAAAAATTAGTCATGAGAAATGTTGACTGAGAAGCTGTAGAGTTTTGTATTAGAACTCACTCTAGGTTATTTATTACAATTTTCTTCTATTAATGCTCGTTCATACAGTGAATAAATTGTATTACATCCGCTGATACAATCTCTTTTCATACCAATATTATCAGATTGAGTTATATTTATTTTTCAATTTTCCTACCAGATATCAATACTATTGTGAATCATGTTTATTTCCCACTGCTTTTCCCCTGTTCTAAAAACAGCTTTGCTTTGTTTCTAGCACTATCTTTTAGCCTTTGACTTGTACGAGGGGTGAGTATTGAATCTCACATTTGTGAAATCTGGTGTTATTGGTTTCATTCTGCACCTTAGCTTCCTACAGAAGGCTAGTAAATCTGTATGTTATTTCTACTTTTATTTCTTGTAGAGATCTACTAAACTATTCACTTCTTTTTTTCCTAAATCTATAAAAAAAATCTGAAAGCTTACCCTTTTGTCTGTATAGTCTTATAATTTGTAAGAGTTTTAGGTATTTTATGACAAAATATCTCAGTGTAATTCACTTCAAGGAAATTTTCACTTATGTTTTTAATAATTATTATTTATTTATTAATATCAACCTTGATTTTGATAAATTTAAAAAAAAATACTAAGATATAGTAAATTTCAATTCACCTGAATATGATTCATATAGAGATTTAAGTTACATTTCCATGAAATAAGTGGACATGAGAATAAGTGTAATTGACAGGCTTATTTTAAACTGAAAGTAATAAGGTATTTCTATCCACTCATCCTCCATTTAGCCGGCTTACTATGAAGTGAGTTTGCATGCGTATGTGCTGTAGAGACCGTAACTGTGTTTCTAGCTTTTTTTATGAAGAAAAAGTTACCAGGAGACACATATTCTGGGTTTTTTTAACAGAAAATATTCCTAATGCTTTTATATATTTCATATCTGGAGCTTCTCTCATATAAATGAATATAGAACTGAAACAAGTCCCAGGTTTGTGAGATACCTTAAATCTGTCAGACACCTCAACCAAAGCACTGGTTCCATCAATGCTAACAGAAAATCTCCCAATTACTTCCGTGAGATCAAAAGTTTAGAAGATTATAAATCACAGTGAATTACTTTGTCATAGTGATTCCTGTAACTTGTTTAAAGAAATATGTGTTATATTTCTTCATATTTTATTTAATAAGAAAGAAAAATTTAAAGAAATAGCAATCATAAATCACTATATCCATCTTTTCTAGCAAACACCTATATAGATACGAAAAATATCAATCAGAATAAACCAGGATCATAGCTGAAAGAATAACTAAATATTTAAGCTCTTCTTTCTAGTTTACACCTAAATTGAAGTCTTTTTCTGTCCATAATAGCATAGTCTGAATAAACAGAAAGATTTCGTTTCACCATTAGCTTAGTATAAGAAATTATGCTGTGGTCATTTATGAAAAAAATAAATTTAAACCAGTCTGTTTGCAACCTTGGAGGTTTATTATTATAATCCACTTCCTAAGCGAGAGCTGCAGGCAGTGTTTTCTGCTGCATCCAACATATTTTTAAACAGTGGTGTTGTCTTGGTGCAGTTTGTGGGCTCTGAGCAAACCAAATGAATTGAAAGACCCTTCCAGGGAAGTCTGATTAAATTTCAGTTCGGATGAACTTTGGTGCGAGCTGGGTGCCAGGCTCGCAGGCTGAAGCAGTTCATTTGCTACCAGTGAAACTTCAGATAGCCTGAAGTGAAGAAATGTCCAGGCAGGGCAAAAGGTCATGGATTTTCTGAGCTTCTTTCTTGGACATTGGAGTTTAATTTCTTCTAAGTCGGAAGTCCTGTTTAAATGCTAGTGGCTGAATGTCAACTGAAACATAAAACTGAGATCAAAAGCCGTGCTGAGCTACATATTGCCACTGCTTGAGATCATGGTAAATTTATCTGAAAGCTTGTATTTCTGCTGCTGAGCATGCATTGTATCTAAATTTTGATAGCATTGAATCGCCCAAAACTTAGACCATAATAAAACCTCACTGGGATCTGTAATCACAGGCCCATGTCAGATGCAGGGAGCAATTTGTCAGTTCTTAGAACATACCCACAGGACTGGACCTTCTTACACATGTAGCAAAAGCAGGAAAAGCCCCCGTGATCTCTGCAGTGATTGCTGTGCTCCTGACATTGACCCAGCCTGCAGACCCTCCTTTTTCTGAGAGAACCTGCAGCCCTCTCTGAAAAATAATAGTGACATGGATGTAAGATACAGAGACAAGCCTGCCTCTCTGATTTTTTTGTTGGATCCTTTTCACTTAGTTAAACAGACATACAACATCAAGGTATCCCACTTCCTTAATTTCCCTTTCCCTCTTAAGGCTAGTGCCTTATTCCCAGCCCACACAGTTTGCCTTCTCACTGGACAGTGAATAGCTCTCTAGTGCACTTAATGCAGAAGAGACTTAACAGGATGTCCCACTGCAGAAAACACTGAAGTCCTCTGTCTGGGGCACCTGCATCAATTCCTTTCACACCAAGAAGGGAAAGAAAGCTAATTTTCCTCATTCCAAGGCACTGCCAGCATTCTTCAGCCTTTCTCTATACATATGTCCTTATAGATTTTTTCCCAGAGAGAGTGGAGACCACTGCAGGCTGAATAGTCACATACGAACAGCAAGCTTGCTTTTTTTAGGTACTTTTGGTAGTCCCTGTGTAAGTAGCTGATGATCAATTCACAAGTTGCTGCCATTCAAGTCATCATGGTTTGCTGTTGAATATCTGTTTATCATTTCTTTGATAAGATAGATCTATCTATCTAGAAAGACTATGTCTTAGTCTTTTAGTTTAATGATTAAGGCCCCTCCAGCACTTTCCTTACAACTTGTAAATTTATTGCCATCTCTTTTGAGGTATGACCATCAGAATTAGTCATACTATCCAGGCAGAGTTGCACCAGGGACAAATACTACTCATTAATAGTCTTGTACTCCTTTTCAACATCCTCCCTTGTATGTACAGCTCTAGAAATGTCAATAGTCTCCTGTACTGCAATGTTATCTACAGGTATCTATCTCATGTCACTTCATTTCTACAACTAAATATAAATTCTCAAAAAGTCCTGACATACATCCTCTAGCTGTGGCTTCTAGGAGTAAAATGTTGCATTAGGTCTATCACAGCGCATGCACTGCAGAGGGGTTCATGTTTCTCTGGGATCTAAATGGCCATTATTAACTGGTCATTGCTCCCCTGTTAATTTCCAATCATCTGCACTTCTTTTGATTAAGAATTTAAATTATTTTATATGTTCTAACTATCTTTCAAATTAACTTTTGAGGTCAGCTGACAGCTCTTAATTTTTTTGTCAGGTGCAGCTCAGATTTTATACAGACTTGATTTTTTTTTCATCAGAAAGTCTTATGTTAGAAAACCAAGCATCTCACAGATATTTACATCAATAGTGACCAGTTATTGGCTATCTGACTGTGCCTGCAGCTTTGCAGAAACTGACAATTAGGTAAGGAAGTGATGTGAAACTGTCACATATGCTTAAACTGCTCCTCAGTCTTGTTGAGTGAGCTTCTTCATGACTGTATGTCAATCTCATGTCCAGGAATGGAACCAAACAAGCATCCAGGTAGCCACTGTGAGGCTTTCCTTGTATTTCCTTGGCTGTTTAATGCATTTGTTTATGAGAAACTGAAGTGTTATCCCTTAAATCAAGCAATCTTTTCTACAAATGCGTCATCTCCATGTCTTTGCCTCTTCAGATGAGGTTCACTGACCCCAGAGTGTCTGAAGAATCTCCCCTGACTCCCAGCATTTTGAGGCCTACATGAGGGAAATGTCAAGATACTTTTTATTTTGGAAACACGCATTCCTTTCTCATGGCTGCTGTAAATATTCTCTTCTTATCTTGCAAGCCCATCAGAGGAAGAATAATGATAGTCTTTCTACTCCCTGGAATTTAAAGTAGGGTGTCTGGAAATTAGCTGAGAGACTAAAAGCAGAGTATCAGGCAGGCAGCATTTTACACAGCAAAAACATGCATGAAAGAGTGGTCTCATATAACAGCTAGCTAATAGTCTCCACTGTTCTTATTTTGAAGGTAAATAAATATGATTTGCTTTATTTTTACAACAAACATAGCTTCAAAGAAAAAGATACAGGTGAAGTTCACAGCCATACATTGTCCTGGTTATTTATCTCAGCCCTTGGCACATGACCAAGCTCAGACAAGCTCAGGACAACCACACATGTATGAAAGGCAGTTTCCAAAAAGGGTCTAGTCCAGACAAACGGAAATTGATTTTCCCTGGAGAGCTGAAAAGCATCCTTTGGTATAAGGATTGTCGCTTTTTAGAAAACTTATATTTAGTCTACTCTCCAAAATTTGGTCATTAAAATTGGTAACATTTTCAACCAGTAGTGAATTTTTCATTTTTGGTGACTTATAGTGACAGTGTTCTTTGACTACCTGGCCACCTCTGGCCTCTCAAAGCCCTGGTTTAGGAGACCAGCTGGCATATTACACAGAGACTGCTTAGGCTGATGTTCTTTTCCCTGGATAAATAATGATCAAGTCATCACGCCGATACTGAACTGTAAGCAGTATCTAGCATTATCCTTTCTCTACTGCTTTGCTCCTAATTGGGCATTTCTTCAACAGTCCAAATCTAATACGTCATGAAGCAATTTTGCATTTAACTCTTCTATTTTTAGCCATTCCTTTCCTAAACAGTAATTTTCAGCTACAGCCCTCTTAAAGGTCTCTGCAGTCAGTGTTGTGTGATAAAGATGTGTCAGAAAGATGGATATTTACAGAGAGCAAGTTAAAATATGAGAGTCCCCTGGGACAATTGCAACCCTTACATTGATAAGGTGTATGCCACAGATGTCTACCACATCCTAAACACATCAGTCACTGTATTTAAAATCATTATTAAAATCTGCCTATAGCTGGGATTCTTTTTTTTGAACAGCAGAGCAAATTTTATATTAGGAGCAATTTTACCAGTGGACACAAATTTAATTCTCTCCTCTGTGCTAACAACTGTTGATCTACATCTCTGATCTCATCCTTTCATGCTAATGTCTAGGTCTCTTTCCTTTCTGCTTATCTGCTTCCTGGTGCCAAGGGTCAGCAAGGTCAGCATGTCCAAGCAGGGCTCCTAAGCCTCTTCTCACTTTCCCTTTTTGAACACCACTGACAATCCCCTCAACCTCTGTGTTTTTTCTGTGTGTTTCTGTGGCCAAAGTGCCATCCATGTCTTGTAAATGCAGCAGTCCTCTCCCATACAACCTGCCAGAATTTGTCCATCAGAGCAAGTGCCCATTTAGACACCAACACACGTTTTTTTGCTTCATTTGTGTTCTCAGCCTATCTTCACCCAAAAAAGAAGAGAGTGGGTGATAGATCCAGTAGGACCCTGTGGATTGAGGGTGGATTGTTCTTGCTTTTAGGAGCAGCAAAACACATTTGGGGACAGAAGCTTCCAGAACACAGCACTGGGTGAGCAGGCAAAGAGAAAGAGCCAGAGCAAGGAGCCAGGAGCCCACAGCGTAGGAGCAACCAAGAGGAGCAGGCAGCTCTTGTAATCACAGGATGGTTGTTTCCAGACACCAGAGGGGACTCCACAGAATCTGCTGTCATTGAACTGACAAAGTCCAAAGTTGAGCCTTCAAGGCTACACTAGTAAAAGGGAGATTGTTCTTGAAGTGCTTTTATTTCTATTCTCTCTAAACAGATCACATCAATGCAATTGTTCCAGATCATATTCTCTCCAGAAATCTAGCTTTTCAGAATTTAAAGGAATTCTTGATCTCCGCTGGGGTCATCACTATAACAGGAATGCATAGGCAAAAGCAGCTTTGAAAATATCTAAAACAAACAAACAAAATGTACCTACAAAAGCTCAGGACATAAAAATCCATTTGTGTGAGATGTTTTATATGGAGAAAATTTTGGCATGAATAAAAGTAATGCTCCATTTCATTACATGAGGAATCTGGAAGGCAAAGACTCTTCTCCCCTACGGCCACAAGAGGACAGCAAAACTGTGCCCTGTCCAGGCAAAAAGGGCAACGTAGTTGGTGCAGATGGGCAAGTAAAACAAAGATTTACAATTATGTTTTTTTAAAAAAATAAGGAAAATAAAGATGTCCATGGCACGGTTGCAGCTGTTGGAGAAAGAAGTTGTCTTTAAAGTGCTGGGCAGGAGTACAGAATGCACTGGGGAAAAGCTGCTAGTAGCTAAATAGTATTGCTTATTCATCACTCTCTTATTAATTTTTTTTACTGTACTACTCAACCAGGTGTGCTTGATTATCTTTAAAAATACTCTAAAAATAAACAGCCCTCAAAATGATCATCAATGATATTCCTAAATTAATCTAGCAGAAACATAAATACATGAGAACTACTAGCTGACCTTGGCATAAGGCGATTGTAAAAAGCCTAGAAAGACTGTAAAATTTGTGAAGATAAGCACCCATTTTCTACAGTGGAGGAATGAAATGTCAGTGCTTTTGTTGCACTCTCACAGGTCCTAGCAATTAAATATCTGTGTGGATTTTTTAAAAGGGACTTTACACAAGTTGAATAGATTTCTGTGGTAATATAGCAGCATGGCAATACATTTCTTGCTCAGGCAAAGACAGCAACTGAAGAAATTTCACTAAGAGTTTCCTGGAGAAGGAAGGGGTCTGTACCTCCCTGCTTACCTACCATTCCTCCATTCTCCTCCCCTCTCTCCTCTTCTCTCCTCTCTTCTTAAATTTCTTATAATGGAAAGAAACTTGCCACTAAAAGACCTCAAGGTTCTAACTGATTTTCCTTATGTTCAGTATCTTCACTCACAGGCCAAAGGATCTCTGCTGGAAAAAACCACTACTGGATGGAAGAAATATAGACAAGAATGCTTGAAAATGCTGCAGGAATCAACTGTAGATACTGGTAAGGAAACAAACAGCACAATAAAGCAACATGTTAAGTAACATTGATAAAATTCAAATATTCTTTTACTTGCTTTGCAGAAGTGTGTGTCTGTTTAGAAGTTCTAAATGTAGAACAATCAGCTGTAATGAGACATGCAATCATGAAGTTAATGGCTCTCTTTGTCCTGAAACATATTATGTTCCTATATGTAAAACCAGATCATATACAGAAATGAACCATTGAACAGCTGGTCCTGAGCTACCACTATGGTGCAGCACTGAATCTGGTCAAGAGGTACCTGCTACCCATTATTGGTAAGAGCCACATCCTTTGGATGAAGGAGACCAGTTTTCACTTCCCTTTTCAGCCTAAAGGAAGTCAAACCCATATACCTGGAAACTATGCTAACCACAGGAGAACAGACCATCCAGGAAAAAGATGTCTCCCATTTCTATACTTCAGAAGCTGAGCCATGGCAGACAAGAACCCAAAACATATGAGGCAAGACAGAGTCTGGTTTCTGCCTAATCAAGGTAGTTGGGGAGCTCCTCTCTTCTCACAGGACTGCTTATGCACTTTGTGATACAGTCATTAGGTTAATAAGCTAAGACACTGAGACCAGGTTGCCCCATGTTCACCTGGCACTTAGAACCATTAGCTTGAAGTCCCTTATTTATTCACCTGCCTCCACAGCTTTTGGACTCTTGGATGAAGAGCAGCATAGCTTCAGAGGACAGTATCTTCTTCTGAAAAGTGGCAGAGGGAGGAACTGAGTCCACACCTCCTACCTCTGGTTGAGTGCTCTAAGTTTTATGCTGTTTGGCAAAAGGGGAGCTTATAATCTGTGATTATTTCACTCTTAAAAGTATAAACTCTGCTCAGCTAGATGTCTGTCTTCAGGAAAGGATAACACAGGTTTGGTTTGAGTAGTTTGAGAAGTTCAAGAAGCAGCAGGGAGAGAGGTGACTGCAGTCACTAAGGAAAGAATGAAACTGTGCTCTATGTTTTTTACTCACTGGCTATAGGCAGGTCTCTGCTCCTGCGTGTAAGTAAGTGATGATACACTCATGGTCATCTTGCTTGGTAGCTACCTCACCTCATCAGCTGCACAGGGAGACTCCAGGATATTATGAGCTCTGACTCACTTTGTTAGTGGCAGAAATCTGCATTTATGACATGGTAGTGTGCAACTTTGTCGGCCAGCACATATGGTCTGATTAAGATCAATGTGTGTATTTTTCATCATTCAAACTGCATTTAGAAGTTGGAAATCAATCAAAAACTTTGGCCTGGGATTTTAAAACAGCACAGAAAAAAAAAAAAAAGAGAGGTTTTCAAGCCTAGATTATGTAATATTTTATGTTTTAAAGTTCCTTAAACTTTCCCAGAATATTGAAATCTCTAACTTTCACAGGCCTTTGAAAAGCAAAAGGGAAGAATACTCGCTGACTCAAGGAAACTATTTTTAGTGATCACATTCAATAACAGGCTTTATCTTCTTTCAACTGAATTAGGAATTGCTGAAAATGAGCAGTTCTGCTTGGGCATGGCAGCATGCTAAAGGAATGAATCCTCATGCTCTCCAGCCTTCATCACTGACCTGCTCCTGAGGCAGCTGCAGCTCCTGGCAGCTGCAACAGCATGAGCTAATTGCCTCAGCTTACGCTGTGAAGCTGTAACAGCTGGGGAAACAAAGCAAGACACCGTACTCATTTCTGACCCCCATCTCCATCAGGAACTTTGTTCAGTTTTCGTAGTATACGTGGGGCAGGAAATGCCCACTCATTCTTCCTGAGCTTTTGGGTGTGCTTAAAAGCAAAAAAGCAGAATACCAGCTATGCAAAGGCAGCCAAATACCCATTGAGGACTACCAGAACTTTGCTAGGGCATACAGAGATGCAGTCAGGAGCTAAGGCTCTTCTAGAACTGAAATTGTGTAAAGATGTCAAGAACAACAACATATGTGAACAGGTGCACAGAGAAAACATAGGCTTATTACTAAACAGGGCATGGAAACCAGTCACTAAAAAAGGAGGACCCAGGAAACTACAGGCCTATTAGTCTTACTTGAGTCCCTGGGAAAGTAATGGAATGAGTCCTCCTAGAAACTGTTACTAACCACATGAAGCAGGTGATTGGGAAAAGCCAGCACAGATTTACCAAAAGCAAATCATGCCTGACTAACCTGATCACCTTCTACAACAAGGTAACATCTGCTGTCAACATGGGGAGACTTCAGCAAAGCATTCGACACCGCTTCCCACAGCCTTCGCCTGGACAAGCTGGCAAGGTACAGGTTGGATGGAGGGTAGTGAGATGGGTAGCAAACTGGCTAACAGGCCACACTCAAACAGTGGTGAAAAATGGTTTCAGGCTGGCAGCCTGTCACAAGTGGGGTCCCCTAGGGATCGATACTAGGCCCCACGATGTTCAACTTCTTCATAAATGACCTGGGCACAATGGCATTGAAAGGACCCTCACCAAGTTTGCTGATGATGCCAAACTTGGTGGTGAGGTGGACACGTCAGAAGGCAGAGCCATCTTACAGAGAGACCTGCACAGGCTGGGAGAGTGGGCTAGCAAGAACTGTATGAAGTTTAACAAAGACATAACCAAAGATCTCAGTACATGCTAGGATGTGTATGGCTGCGGGGTGGCCTTGCTGAAAGGGACCTGGGGGTCCTGGTGGACAACAAGCTGAACATGTCAGCAGTGCACTGCTGCCTCAGCAAAAGCAAACTGGATCCTGGGCTACATCTGCAGGGGCATTACTAGCAGAGATAGAGAACTGATCACCCCACTCCACTCAGCGCTTCTCAGGCCGCATGTGGAGTACTGTGTCCATTTCTGGTCCCCAAAGTTCAAGAAAGACATGGATAGACTGGAGAGGGTCTGAAGGACAGCCATGGAGATGATCAAAGGGCTGGAGAACCTGCCCTATGAGGAAAAACTGAAGGAGTTAGGTCTTTTCACCCTGGAGAACAGAAGGTGCAGGGGGGGACCTCATCAAAGTAAAAGGCTGCTACAAAGAGGATGGGGGCTCTCTCTTCACAAACAGCCACATGGAGAGAACAAGGGGCAATGAGTACAAGCTGCACCGGAAGAGGTTTCTCCTTGATGTGGTTTAACCCCAGCTGGCAACTAAGCACCACACAACCAGTCGCTAACCCCTCCCCACCCCACAGTGGGATGGGTGAGAGAATTGGGAAAAACAAAAGTAAAACCCGTGGGTTGAAATAAAGACAGTTTTAATAGGAGAGCAGAGGAAGAGTGAATAATATTAACAATAATAATAATGATAAAAAGAATATACAAAACAAGTGATGCACAATGCAATTGCTCACCACCTGCTGACCGATGCCCAGCCCGTCCCTGAGCAGCAATCGCTGTCCCCTGGCCAGCTCCCCCAGTTTATATACTGAGCATAACATCATATGGTATGGAATAGCCCTTTGGCCAGTCTGGGTCAGCTGTCCTGGCTCTGCTCCCTCCCAGCTTCTTGTGCACCTGGTAGAGCATGGGAAACTGAAAAGTCCTTGACTAGTATAAACACTACTTAGCAACAACTAAAACATTAGTGTGTTATCAACATTATTCTTATACTAAATCCAAAACACAGTACTATACCAGCTACTAGGAGGAAAATTGATTCTATCCCAGCTGAAACTGGGACATCCTTGATGTGAGAAAGACTTTTTTTACAGGAAGAACAATCATTCACTGCAACAACCTCCCCACGGATGTGGTGGAGTCCCCATCACTGGAGGTTTTCAAGATGCGATTGAACAGGGTGCTAGATAATCTCATCTAGGCTCCCTTTCCCACAAAAGATTGGACCAGATGATCTTTCGAGGTATCTTCCAACCTGGGCCGTTCTATGATTCTGTGCTATTTCAGGAAAGCGTGCTAACCACTGGGCCACTAGTGGTGCTGAAGATAACCCTTGTTCAAGTTGACCCACTATGTATCCAGCAGTGACAGCTGGGGGAAAATAAGAGTTCCAGTCCCAGTTTTCTGTGATGTTTATGTATTTTTTATGGGCAGGCACTGGATGAAAACAGAAGTAATCTAGGGTGTAGAACTTGTGCTTTCCACGCTCTGGGGACATGGAGGTTCTGGAATCAGTTTCCACCAGGTTACAAGAGGGTAATAAAGATTACACAAATAACATCCTGGAGTATTCTAGCCATTACTATGCAAAAGGGGAAAACCATCAACAACGTTTAAAGCAATTCTGCCAATATGCATTTCCATGCTGAGAACTTAGAATCTGGGAATCTCCATAGTTTAGGGATTTGCATGGATGGCACATCATTTCTGAGTCGTAAGCAGTTCAAGGCAAGAAAACCAGGCAGTCACCTCTGTCAAAACTGTTATGCTTCTAGTACAACACAGTGTCAATCTGAGCACATAATGAAATGTCTGCCAGCAGTGTGATGCATCTGGGCTGTCTCAGGTCCCCAGAAAACCCAGGTAGGCAGGTTTTGGATTTGTTCCCTTGGAAGCAAGCAACTAACTGTTCTGGTTACCATGCAGGATGTTACCATGTAGGAGAGTCGCTGTACCAAAAGCACATGCAGGAAGGGCCAGGGTGTCACTTCAGCTGAAGCATTCAGTTATCTAGTTCTTCACTGTTCACTTCATCATGCTATATTTTTATGTGATGATAAAATAATACTTGTTGCTAGATGCCGACAATCTAATTGTAAGTTTTCCTTCTATGTCATGTAGATGTTTATCTGACTTCAAAGTTTCAAAGGTAAATGACCAGAAGTCGGAAAAGTACTAATGAAGATACACAGTAGAAATGTTAAGCAGACTTTCTCAGAAAGAAAGGTGTATTTGTGGCAGAGGGGTCATCAGAACAGCATGTATGGCCAGTATGATAATAAAGCTGAGTTACCCTTACCTCCAGTAAAATTCACCTTCTAGGAAGTCTCATCATCCCCAAGCATGTGCTTTCTAGTAGTAGGACACAAGTACTAAAAAAAATATGATCTCACTCCCAGAGTTTTGCTTTTTGTTGCCCTTTGACATTTTGGAAATGCTATGCTTTACTGTTTTTTCTTTTCTTATTTTATTTTATTTTATTTTATTTTATTTTATTTTATTTTATTTTATTTTATTTTCTGCTTTGCTTCTCTTCTTTTCTCTTCTCTTCTTTTCTTTTCTCTTCTTCTCTTGTCTTCTCGTGTCTTTTTCTGTTTACTTTGGCTGTGGGAAATAAGGAAGGAGAAAACACAGAAAAGTCAGACAAAGAAGCTGCCATAAATTACAGTCTATGTGAGTACACTCAGAGAGGCAAGAAGACAGAGTGATGAGGACTGCAGAGGGGACAAAAGTTTTTCCAGAAAGCAAGGGAAGCAAAGCACAGATCAGCCCAGCCAGTACACCTGCACGATAGCTTACAACTAAAGCTCACAAGAAAGAAAGAAAAATGGTAGTGAGAGGCTAGAGATCAATGACCTGTGGTGAAAACCCGGTGTGCAGAAACCCTTAGCACGCTGCAAAAGAAGAGTGTATTATGGTGGGAAGGCAGAGAATGGTGGCTTTTGGTGGCAATTAGAACTAAGCCAGACGACCCAGGAGGCCACAAGCAGTGACACATGGCAAGGTATTAGAGGGCAGCAGTTTGTAGCAGGCGATCAGGAGAACTACAGGGACTCAGAACTCCAGTTTTCATGAAATGGAGAAAAAAATATTTTTCTCCTGGAAGCCTACCCAATCCACACTTGAACAAACCTCAATCAGATATCAGGGAAAAGAACAATAAAAATGAAGCTATAAATGTTAACAACTACACAGGTCATAAGGCAGATGGGGCCACAGATGTTCAACCTCAAAGGTACAAGGTACATTCTTAGTAATGAACGCACATGCTGTGATGTGTATTTTAGCAGAACACCCCAGGAAGATGCTGGTGAGACAGCACACAGCTATCTTTGTTGCTCCCTGTATTCTTCTTCCTACACAAGTTTCTCAAAGTATTGCTATGTATCACAGAAAAGAAAGCAGTACTTACTCTTCTAGCTTTGGATGGGCAAAAGCATTAAAGGTGAGAGAGGAGAACTTCGTCTTATCCGAGAAGACAGACAGAAACTAACCAAGAGACTAGTGCAGCCATTCATGCATTTTATTTTATCTTACTGTGACCTGATTGCACCATTTCAATTCTGCATTATCAAATGTTTTATCTTAACCTTAAGTCCTGTGAGTGATGTGATACCTGTGAAGCTTAAAACTGAACTAGCCTGAGATATTACCAGCTCCCTAACCTCTATTGCCCAAAGACTAAGAGGAGTCACTATCCGAGAATCTGGCAGTGGTCTGAGCTGAGAAACGGTGTCACAAGGGTCATGAAAGGTGGAATATCTTCCACTTACCAGCAAAAAGTATGCGACATGTACCAAAACCAGTGAGTGAGAGCACGGCTGGAATCTGTTACATTTGGACAACAGAGGCCTCAGGATGATTTTGAGCAATACCCCTATCTCATAATGAAGTATGTAAAACCTGCTGCTGTTGTGTAGATCCAGGCAAGAAGGGTAGCAGCCATTTCTGCACTGTGCACTGAGCATTGCACAGTGAATGCACGGTTTCTCTGTTACATCTTGTAAATACTCTGGAGTAGCTTGCTGGTTACCTGGAACAGTATACAATGGTTTTCATGATTGTCCATTGTCTGAACAACTTTTTGTAAAACTTCTATTTGCTTCTCTCCCCAGGAATCCATTGTAATGGGACATTTGATCAATTTGTTTGCTGGCCTTACTCACCCCCAGGAAATGTCTCTGTTCCTTGTCCTTCATATTTGCCGTGGTTGGAAAACGGTAATGTGAAAGTGGTATCCTCTCTTCAACTTTATGCTGGGAAACCAGCTAAAGGACAGATGGTGCTGGTCTCTCTTGTCCCACTATACTTTGAAGTATCTGAGGGCTTTCTTGACTCACCTCTTTTCACCTCTTTTCTGAATTGAGGCACAAAATTGTTGTCGATGTTTAATTATTTACTCTTTTTCTCCATCCATGCTTGTTACAGCTCCATATTGTCTGCTATAAAGCAACATTTCCAAGATCATGTAACCTTACTGCCAGGCCTTTATTGGCAGTAACAGATTTAGGGTTCAGCTTCTGAGGTTCAACTTCTGACATCCCCACTGACCCCAAACATGAAGCTGGCATTCTCATCGATGCCACAGCACCTTAGGAGAAGAGGCATTAGAGACAGCCCAGCTGGCTGTTTGTCCTAGAGATTTTGTGGGATTGGGGTTAGGGTTGTTTGTAGTCCCCATTTCCATTCCTGGTGCCATTTCCAAGGCATAGCTGTGCCTGTTCTGAGACACAAATGGACTTGGACCAGAAATGCTTGGAAGCTTTAAGTAAATTTATTGTGGTTTGTCATTATTGCCAAGCCTGAGCACTGAAAAATTAGGGTAGTCCAGAAACGAGATTTCTGACCACATTTCATAGATGCCTTCAGCTTTTTTTCAGTGTTTAGTCTCCACACAGAGCTTCTGCTCCATCACAGCAAACTGTGCTCCCAAAGCAGTTCTCTCAGTTCCAGTTATCCTGAGCAAAATGAGATATTCTCGTTGTTGCTGCAACCCTTAAACACTTCCTAATTCAAAAATGAATGAAAAAGCTCAGGTCTGATTAGAAATAAATGGAATACGGTTGTTAAGGACAACATCAAACAAACATCAGCCAGGGTCCCCATACCATTCTTCTGAACTCATGGTCAAATTCTTAATGAGTATAAACTTGGACAATACAGGGAAAGCCAAGAAAGCTTCACCTGTTCACACCAGCTGCTGATGGGGCCCCAAAGCACGTAAATAAAACACCAGCCACAGGTGTTTCAAAGATCATTCCCTAATCAAACCTTACTCTTCCTCCTACAATTTTGACTGCACAGCCTGGGCAATGCGCTACCCATACTTGATGGAACTTATGAATTTAATGAGGAAGAACAAATAAAGTGAGATGTAGGCTTTTCTTTTGGATGTAGTAACTATGTATTTTTTGTAAATACCAGGTACATTCTGGGAATTTATTTCTGTTAGGTTACATTCCTACTTTGTCCTATGTAAATATGACAAATATATTGTCAAAGACAAAAGAAAAGTGTTTTTTATTCCTTTTTTGAGTGGGGGTGGGGTGGTGCCTGTTGCTGTGCTGTAAGGGAGAAATCTTTAAAACGTTTATGAAAAATGAAATCTTTATTTTGACCTTTCAGACTAAACCTCTGTTTACTTTCAGGAAGTGTAGGAAATGTATACAGAGTCTGTTTGGATGAAGGGACTTGGCAAACGAAGGAAAACTCCACAGACATTTGGCGTGATAGTTCAGAATGTTCTGAGAAAAATAATTTAAAAAAAAATGTAAGTATGTTTTATATTATGGTTTAATACTTTAATCTTCTTAATCCCTTCTTGAGTAACTGATAAAACATTTCCACTGAATACCTGCAAAAGATGTTCAGATTTCATTTGGATTACCAAATGGAAACCTGTTATTTTATTTAGAAGAAGCGGAGGAGGAAAGATTAAGGAGGAGGACTCCTGCTTTGGATGCCACAAATTATTTTCTGTTCAGAGTCCAGTGTTCACATGTGCTGAATTTCTCCTAATAAAATTGAAAAACAGTGCAACCTGACAAGCAAATGACTTAAATTCAAAGCATCCCATTATCTGCCCCAAATAACTGTAGTCTGCCAGGGCCAGACAACTTCATTCTCTGCTGCTTCCTGAGCCTTTTAGCATTTAATAAGCCGGTAACTGGTCCTTTCAAATTTAGCTAGTCACAGACTGGAGGATTCATCATAATGCAAACGCCATCCTTCCCGGTCTGACACAGCACGCAGCCCAAGCGTTGGGTTTTGTCAGCAGGGGGGAATGGCTTTCCCGAGCTGAATACAGAGCAAAGTAGGTACTCTCACCTCCACAGCGCACAGCTTTTTGTACTGAAGATAAAATGAAAACAATTACTGATCAGTCCTGGTTTGTGAAGCTGGGAATCACATTCTTGTTCTGTATCTGCAAAGAAGCCTGGCTCGTGTTCTCTGAGAGAAGGCAGTTTGCCTCGGCAAGATCACTTCCACCACCCGACTTAAGTTTAAGGTAAAGGACAGTTCAAGCAGTGAAACAGGGATCTGATCCTGTTGCCTGCTTGCGCAGCTGAGCAATGACTTGCAACAAATGCAGCAGAGTTTCAAATAACAGTACAGCATGCAGCTTATCTGGTTTCAGCTTCTTGTAACTTCTTTTGCTATCGCATTCAGCTTAGTTAATGTCAAAATTAAGTCTCTTAGGTAAGCACTATTACTGTTAATTATTTTTTTTGTTTTTAATACTTTATTGGGTGAGCACTGTTACTGTTTATTACTTTATTGAGTAACATCGCTTTATTGATTACTTTATTAAACACTATTAGTTCAGGATCCCCACGTACTACTAAGTTTTTACTAAAACTTTATATAGTGAGCACATGAACGCCCCAAACTTGTAGTTAATTTATACAAGTGTGGAAAATATTCCTAAGTACTGAGAGTTTTCCATGGTTTGTTGACCATTCTGCATCGCAAACTTGTGGGTGGGAGACACATTAATTCACCTTGTGTGACAGCAGATGATTTCTCTGAAAGCTTTAACCAGATTACCTACCAACACTAAATGCGGTTTTGTACCTGTTTGTTATATTTAGTGGAAAGCCCCAAGATGTTAGAAATAGCACACAGCTAGTATCCGCATACATCGGAGGAATCAGCTTGATTTCATTTGCTTTGGTGTTGCAAAATTGTCACAGCCAAGATGATAACTCATGCTTTTTGTTAGGTTCATGCCTGTTTGAATATTTTCAAGGAGCAGAGTGACTAATGGCTGTGCTATGGGAATCTCCTGCACCCACATTGCTCTCCCTGGGCACTTTCACCCTCTCCAAGGGAGTTTCTACCAGTAGGCCCAGCTCACCCGTGCTACCCAGATAGTACTCATTAGCATGAACTGATTAGAGACAACTACTAGTGGGAAGACAGTTCTGAAATCCCTAGCACTGAGCAGTAAGACAGTTCACAAAGAAAACAGCAGAATCACCAAGGAAAAGACAGAGGTTTCAAGAAAATCTTTGCAGGCCAAATAAGGATTATGAAAGTCACATATACTGTACCTCTACGTCCCCTCTGTAGAGAAGCTTTTCTTGAGCTAGAAAAGCAATATGAAGAGATGAGAGGTAGACATAGGCAGCTAAATGGAAAAACTTAACAAGAAGAAATGTTAAACGAAGCAAAGTGGAAAGAAAGTATGAGTGCTCCCCTTCCTCCTCTGAGGTCTTACTCGTCATTCAAAGACATTCTAGACAACTCTAATCTAATAATTTTGATTTTTTTCTTTGAACTCATGGCAGAAGTCAGTCTATTTCAATGATTCTAGACAGAGCTGACTCTCGAAATTGTACAGACACAACTGATCTGTAATTGCGTTCCCAGGCCACACACATAGTAATTGCATTTGTGTGTATAGGTTGAGTGAGTTGACCTCTGCAGTTATTAAACCACCATGATCCATTTGATGCACGTAATCATGACAATGATTAACTGTAAATCAGACTATGAACGGTGTTTGCGCAGGAGCAATCTGGAAATGAGACCTGAATGCCTTCGAATTTAAAAAGAACTAAGGCTGTCTGCAAGTGTCTCTGCCAGAAACCTCCCCTGGCTACCTTGCAACACAAAGAAGTTGGACACAGAAGTTTCTGAGCTGTGGTTGTGCTCTGCCCTCCTGCCTGCATGCATAACAGATTTTTCTTCTTTGTTCCTAGGAAGAAGAACATAAATTACTTACCACATTACAGCTGTTGTACACTATAGGATATTATTTTTCTCTCATCTCACTTGTATTAGCTCTCCTTATACTTTCTTTACTCAGGTTAGTACAAATTTACATGCATTTTAAAAGTACAGGCTCCCGTATGCACATTCTTCTTTTCATGTAATTGAATTTATTGCTCAGCTTCCGATGTAAATAACTTGTATTTTCCTAATAAGCATTATAAAAGCAATTCCTAAGCAAAATCCATTGATAGCAATGATATGAATACAACAGTATTTTTTTATTTATGCAAATATTCCAGAGGATTCATACATTATTTTTCCTCCTACAGAAAACTTCACTGCACAAGAAACTATATCCATATGAATTTATTCGCATCTTTTATCTTGCGCGCCACAGCAGTTCTTATAAAAGACACTGTATACTACAATATTTACTCCAAAAGACCAAATGATGAATCTGGATGGATATTATACCTCAGTCCTGAGGTAACTTGTTAGTTCATTGCTAATGGTAAATGTGTGCTGCCAGTGGCCGTGAACAGTTACAGTTTCAGACGTTTGCCATATGGGGGCAAGTTTTGAGGGATTTGTTAGCTGCGCTTTGAGTGCTAAAATTTTACTGATAAAGCTTGGGGTAATCAAGAAAAAAATTCTGATTTGATAGGTAGTAATTGATTTTATATGAAGCCTTGTATAGAAACAACAAATTAATCAATAGTTATATTTAGAAATTAAGCAAATTAAGCAAAATAACTTACACCTGTAGATTTTAGGAAGAAATCTACACATTTATTTGGCACTTATATAACACTGTATTTATTCACTCGCTATGCATAGCACAATGCAATGCACTCAAATCTTGCTTTTAAGACAATGTTATCAAACAGCGTATTTGCTGTGAAAGAACACTAAGAGAGAAAAAACCAGTTTAAAGGCTTTTCTGTACTAGGAAAATGTACTGATTTTCTTACAGTTGTTTAGATAATGGAATAACATCTCTCATTTGTGACCACTGGATAAATTATACTTGTATGACATTGTATGAATATAGTTTGCCCATGTCAACACGCAAAATTACCTGCAAGATGTTAATGGTGACTATTATTTTAATAGCTCATCAATAAAAAGTCTGATGTGCAGATCACATAGATCACAAAGAACACATACCCCAGCCTACACTGTCACTGTCTTTTCCTACTTGTCACCTCCACTCAAAATCTCTGACAATGTAGAAGCTTTTAAATTGTTGTACTCCCCTCCAGCCTCTCCCAAGCAGCAAGGAGAGTCTTGTGAGATATGTGACTGAACCATATGTGCTAGTTTTAAAATGGTTGCTAAAGTAACAAGAGAAAACCAGGATTTGTCAGAGCTTTTATGTATTAACAATGATTCCCGGTCTCTCATTTCTACAGATTGTAGTCATTTGCAGGGCTGCCCAGTTTTTCATGCATTACTTTGTTGGAGCAAATTATTTTTGGCTATTAGTAGAAGGAATTTATCTGCATACGCTACTGATAACTGTTGTACTCTCTGAAAGACGACTGCTACAGACATATATTGTGATAGGATGGGGTAAGTACATAACAATTTCCAAGTTTTTGATTCTGTGGTACTTTTTTGAGTCAGTGGTGGATACTTTGTGGTGAAGAAAGAAAAAATCTGAACTCTTTTTTATTTATTTGTTTTGATGTCATTGATTGTCAATAAAGGTATACCAGCGGTGTTACATTCATTGCAGTTCAGCTTGACCTGCAGATAGAGGAAATCGGTGAATTGTTTCATAAGACAATAGTAGCCTAGTGGACAGAACAAGAACAAATTTGACTACATTTGGCTGTATTTTCTGTCATCACTGAATCTTATGGTCCTATCAGCAACTTCATTGTCTTCCTTTGTGATAGAGCACCTACATAGCAGAGATGTCTAAGCATCAACAATTTTCTTTTATACGTTCACCTTCCTAACTCACCTTAAAGTTCTAAAGTGCACTTTAAGTTAGAGGACAATCTGAAACACTGCATGGTTCAGGTCTTATATTTCAGGCATTTTTCATGGAGTAAGGACAATGAAATTATAATCATTACAGCTGGAATGCTACAACATTTACATGTTTAAAGGAAATTTTTGGTTATTGTTATCAAGGCTGTGGCAAACTCTCTGTCAGTTTGACAGTAATTCAAGTCATTCAGTTTTAGTTGGCTAAAAGTTGTACCAGGCTCTCTCTGTAACAATCACAGGGAATGAAGACAATTCACTTTACTTCTCTTTGACATCTATCTTACCTCTTGAATTTTGAAATGGGAATTGGATAGCATCTAAAAAAATAGCCTACTGGAGAAATTCCTAGAATTAAGTGATAAGGTCATTTTTCATGCTTTTCTAATATGACTGTATTAATTTATTAACAAAGAAACATTGCTGTAGAAAAATGCCAAAGCTTAAAGCAAGATCCGAAACAGGACTTCAGCATCTAAAATACTACACAGGGAGAAAGCTGAGCAAAAATGTTTCAAAAGCATGATACAAAACCCTGTTGAAGTACACAAGATAATTTAGGGCAAAACTAGCTGATCTGAAAGACTAAAGATCCATTAAAGAACCCGGAAACCTTAACTATCTTTTATACAAATGGCTTGTGGTTACTACTACTGACAAGATTAAAAGATATTTGACTTTTGTCTCTTATAGCATTTGAACCAGGTTTTGAATATATGTGAGATAGTATTGTATGCATGGTTTGGAAGATGTCAGTACAACAGGTTGCTTCACTTTGTGCGTTGTGTAATCTTGTTATCAGAGATCAATAAAAAAGTACTCAGACCCAGTAATTTTGTCAGTGGCCCATTTAATTTTGCAGTATTAAATCAGTTAGTCACAAATGACTGTAAAACTCAGTTGACATTGTGCCAATTTTTTTTCTTTTGTTAATAATAAGAACACCCATGCTCTTTTCTTCTTGTTTTAGAGATTTAAATCCAAAATAAGATTTTATCTAGCTTTCTGTAACAACAGAAGAACTCTAACAGACTGTTCAGCAACTCACACCTCTTAGTTCTTTAAAGACCAGACAAAAACCAGCGTATCTCCAGAAGTTAAGAAATTCAGGTTGTTTTAGTCTAGGCTCCTGAGAAACTGAGGAGTTCTGAGGCCCAGATGATAAATGCAGAGCCTTCACTACTGATCAACATGATAACGATTTAATAACGTGGGAAGAGCTGAATGTACAGAACAAGGATTAAACAAAGGTGTTTGCAGCAAGTGCTGTAACCTTGGGAAAGTTTCATTTCTCATGTGTAAAACAGAAAGTGTGATCTATTGTTTAAATCAAAATTATTTCATTGTATAGCATAACCTGATATTTTGACATCAGATCAGAAAGGAGCTTCAGGAAAAATCATTGCTTTTAGTTGAGGAAGCATGTACAATGGGGAAAGGCATGTTTTATTGCATACTTGGAAAAAACAGTTAATTTTTTCACATCTGAAACAGAAGTGTTGATCTTCAAGCTAAGTTGAAGTTTAACTTCATCAGGTTAACATAGTACACAATTTGATGGAAACCAGTATTTAATACCTATGATGAAGGGATAAGGAAAGCCTAAAGAAACTAATCATCGATCATTTGGGACACGGTAGCTCAAAGTCAATACTAGATGCTCAAATGCAGTTTTTCCAGGTTCCAAGGCAGATGTGAAATTCCACATATGAAATCTTTTTTCACCAAATCCACTCACACATTTAAACTGAGAAGGACATGTACATATATGCCAGTATATTACAGCTCAGATTTGGTGACTAAATCTAGGTACATATTGCAACATCTCTGTGGATAATAATGTTTTGTCAGGACAAATACAAACCAGTAACTGGAATATTCAAATAATGCATTTTGGTACCTGGATAGAAATTTGCTGGTTAGAATTGTCTCCAAAAATCGGTCTTGTCCCAAAACAAGTCTAGTTTCTCTGGGTAAAGGATATTGATAAAAAAGAAGACAAAATACATTCCTATATCCTTTTCTGCACAGTCAGTGATGAGTCCCAAGTATTCTGGACCAACTTCTTTATGTTTACAGGGAAATCAAGTAGTTAATATTAAAAAAAATAAAACTTTCCTGATTGTCTAACTATGAAGTCAAGCTCCATATGATTAAAACAGAATTCTTAATTTTTTCATCCTTATGCTGTCTCCCAACCTCTGTTGCTCCTCCACTCCCCCAGTATGATTTATGCTGTGTTCACTGAGTGCTCTGAGTGGTGTTTTCATATCAGACTTCCTGTGGGTTCTTAGAATCAAGTAGTGCTTAAATCTTTCGTTTAGTCTACCTGATGTAGGAGGGGATTAATTTTATATAACAAGGTTAAATATAGGTAACTAATACCGAGAATCTCTCTAGAACCAAAGGAAGAAGACAGGTACTTTTGAAGAGTGAATTATTTCAGTGTTTAAGTGGGATATTACCTTAATCCTTCCATGTATCTCTAGATATAGTCACATTGGAACTTGTCTTATGTCCTACAGCATCCTTACCTGTATTCATTCACTATGCTGCTGTGAAGATTATCTTTCAGGCTTGCAGTTTTGAACATGCTATCCTATTTTTGGCATCCCTCCTTTTCCTCTTTTGCTTCAAATCAGATGTTAACTACTTTCCTTCACTTTCACACTCATTCCCATCCTTCCTCATCTATTAAAATTTTCCATCAAAGCATAACACCACACTCCATTGCCAAGCCTCTGGGCTTTCTCCTCTTCTGCACTTTACACTTCAGAGGGTCCTTCTCACCATCTGTGACTTGATTTCTCTGTTCCCTCTCACAGATCTCTTGTGCTATATTAATACGGTTATATTAGCATACAGGCTGCTGACACACCAAGACCACTGTCTTTCATGCTGGTTAGTGTTGTCTCATTGCTTCCTCACTCTTCCCACTTCTCTAAATCCATTTGTTGCTTTGATTGTTGGAACAGGGACTAATCATTTTATTCCTTGTTCAAACTGCAATAGGACAAGTCTGTTAAGAAATTTGCTCACTACTGTAAGAGTATAAATAATAATGATCACCTCCCTGTCAGTCCCCTCCATTTCTCTCCTATCTGTGTCATATTCACTGATTTCCTAAAGGCCTTTTCCCACTAATTAACTTAATTTCTTGTTTGTATTTATTAGAATTACTACTAAGATGGGACATCTGGCACCTATCTTACAGACATTTGTAGTACTGCTGCTGCTGAGACAGCAGGGGTGAACCATGCTTACACACTTCCTCAGCTACTGTCCAGGCACAGCACTTGATAACATCACCTCATCCTCCCGGGTATCACCTTTCCCCACAGGACAACCTCATGTACCCTTGGGCGTGTAGCTCCCTTCCCAAGTGGTCCATGCCCTGATTGTTCTCTCAGACCCACAAATGCCATCTCCCACCCAAGTGAGATCCTCTCTATCTCTCTATCCTCTCTATCTATCCCCATTTTACCCACTCAGAGGTCTATTATCTCTGAGATTATTTTACTTCTGGCCTTTTCCCTGTATTGCCACACTCCAGCTCTCCCCATGACCTTAGCTAGTGTCTCAGAATCCTGAATAGATCCTGTTCTGGCCCCAGTGACCCACATCTCCTTTCCTTTCTGCCACATCCACCAGAAAATGTCCTGTGTGTTATTGGGCTGAGAATCCAGTTGAACACCTGCCTTTCGTAGCTCACGCGCCTTGTGCTTGTGACTGAAGCTTGTGCCTGCACATTTGTAGACCACTGGAATAGTGTAGTAATCCTTTATATCAGGGTTTTTTTTCAGTCTGCAGTCTATGATCTCCAGGAGGGGGGACAACAATAGGGGAATGGGGACCACGGATTATCTTTAAGGGGTCCAGGAAAGGTAAGCCAGGAAAACAAGCCTTTGTCAGTTTTTTTAATTAACTAGACAGAGTTTCAGAGTCCACTGAAAACTCTTTAAGGTTCAACAAATAAGAATGTTAATAACTGGTGCCTTAGGTAGTCTGTGAGGCCTCCAGTGCCAATTATTTTGAATTCTCAGGGTCAAGAATTTAGAAGATTTGGATAGATCAGCAGTGTATGTGTGTATATATATGTATATATCAGTCTGAAAATGCAAGATTCAACAATACATACAATGAAATTTCATTTTGTATTTGAACTACAAATGGGCAGAGCCAGGATCAGATTGATTTTTGTACAGTTCTCAATAGAAGACTGAAAAACATATGTCTTTGCCACCACACAGTAACATATCTGTGTCTTGTATAAACCATTCCAGTCTTGGCTGTAATTGACTCCTTTTCTTTTCAGTTGTTCCTATCCTGTTTGTGGGCCCTTGGGGAATAAGCAGATCAAAACTGGAGAACACAGGGTAGGTTATTAAATAAAATGTGCCTTAGAATACTGGCTTTCTGCTTGCTTAATTTTTCTGGAAGCCCTTGACAGTAATTGACACAAGTATTGACTACTAGATTATATTAAGATTATACAGCACCTATTAATACTTGTTACATTTTCTAGGTTCATTTTAGTACTTTTACATAAAACTATTTCTAGGAATTCTTAGATTTACTTATGCATAAATCAAGAAGTAGAATGAACATTCACTTTTCCTGAAATGAAAGCTATTGCATCCAATGTTCATCTATTTACATGAAGCAAATTGTCAGCACAAACATCTTCATGAAGAGCATCTTGTTAGTAAGAAAAGGAGACCAGTGCTTTCCTTGGAGACCATCTACACTTTGAGTTTAATTAGTATTCACTGCCATTTTGAAAAAAAATATTGGTTATGGAGGATAATGACAAAAACTGATATTCACTAAAAGCTGATATTAAATGAATGTGTTCAGTATACAGTGCATGAATCAGTAAGAGTAACTTGCACTAGTAAGCATTAGTTTTCCAGTCTTCTGGCCTTCAGTGATGCTGTTAATGGCATCACATAGACTTTGGGGTTTATGTATGATCTTTTTTGTTCCCCTTTTTTATTCATGGTTCCTAGAGAGTTTTGTTTGGAACACCAATATAGTTATTAAGCAACATCAGTCTCATAGAGTTAGATGTTATATAGACAATAAATGACAAGCCAAGATCCTAGAGAGTTTCATGATAATTAGCAAGAAGGAACATGTGCATAGGACAAATTAGAAGGTTAGAGCAGGAGAAAAGGAGATAGCTTCAAGGGAACAGTATGCATACCTTATAGCAGGACAAGAACCATGTTCACAATTCATAGTTTACACATTTCCAGTTTCCAGTTTCAGATAGGTAAATTTGAGTAGGATGAATTCCATTATGAAGGTTTGGTGCCACGTACAGTTACTGTGTGGATCCAAAGACTGAGTTTGCCAGATAGTTCTGAAGTTTGCAGTCTAGGGAAACCTCTCTCAACATTCTGGTGGTAAGATCTTCAGAATAAATACAATTACGGTCGTTGGTGAGACTCTTCCTAGTTTTATTCCATTTCTCCCAAGTGCCACCTGAAAAAGTTGAACTTTGTCAACTTCCTTTTGAAATATATACATAGGTTATGTAAGCTTTCTAATTTTTTTCTATGAAAAGGATGTAATTATACTTTAAATTATTCTTCAGGTGCTGGGTAACAAACGAACATATGGGAATCTGGTGGATCATCCGAGGACCAATGTTGTTTTCCATTGCAGTAAGAATTATTTCATCTGTTCCTAATATCATGCAGAAGCATGTCTTTGGTGACCCTTTCTCCAAGTATAATCCAATTCTTGAATTAGAAAAGATGAGACAGAAAAAATTGTAAATGAAGTCTCTTACTGTGGGTGGATGGGCATAGCTTCCTTTATGTCTATCTACACACAACAAAGATTTCAATCTCAACCTCTCAAAATGCTGCTGTTTACCTGTGCAGTGAATTCTGCACAGCTCCATCTCCATCAAACATGTAGCCTTTTGCTTCTCATATTTTTTGCTTCTCATATTTTTTACTTCTCATATTTTTACTGTCATTTTCTCAATGAGCAGGTTACTTAGGAGAGTGCTACCATGTGATGAGCACCACTAGAAAGCTCCAGATTCTCTATAGAGGAGGATCTTATGATAACAAGGATGCAGAGAAGTAGCAACAGAAGTACTGATGGTCATGGGGAAAAAGCATTCACATAATGAAAAAAATTAAGCATAGCATGACAAGACTGAGTTATGAATTTTTTTTCTTAAATAAATGCAAAAATGTACACCTGAAAGGCGGTGATAATGAAGAGATGGAAATAGCATGATCAAAACAACTCATGAGGGTATGATTATGAACACAGAATTTTGATAGGTGGGACTATGGTGTGTGTCCAGAATATGTTATATTCTCACGCAGTCAGCAAGGCATAAAAGGATTAGAGGAACAAGTGATTTGGTTAGCTAGACAGATGCAAATGTTGTAGAGAAGAGGTGTACTTTATTCATGTACGCAAATGTGTACGTGGAGTAAAAGAAGGACTGCTCAAAGTGTAATATTGAGGAATTGATGCATTCAATGCATCGATCAGAAAGGAGGGTATTGGTTTCTGTCACACTAGAGAAAAGATGTGGAAATTAAAACTTTAGAGAAGAAATAATGGACTTTGTTTTGCTGCTGCTGCTGCTGTTTTGGAGAGAACCGTGTGAGAGAGAAAGTGGGCATAGTTGGGACTGAGCTGTGAAACAGAGAAACACACTTAGTAGCCATCAAAAAAAGTAAATGATTAGATGGACGATGGAGGACTCTCTATCAAAAAAAAAAAAAAATTGCAGTGGAGAGAAGAGCCAGAAAAGAAAACAGAAAGTCCTGAAAGGTAAGAGAAGGCAAGAGAACATTAAGAAAGACTGAAACTCTTCCAAAATTGAGGGAAATGTCAGGATGGATGAAGTCCAGACCTCAGGTGATCCAAACCAATTTCTTCCTGGATATTTCTAATTCTGAAAGAAGACTCAATCATCAGTTTACTTTTTGAGGGCCTGAGCAGAAAATACACAGCTAGTGGAACACGACCAACAGAAACAAATAATAGCATTTCTGTTACATCAAAGAGATCAAGTGTTTTGCTTTTGTTGTAAGAATATAAAGTTCACTGATGTTAGTATGCTCAAGCCAGAGCAAGTCCCCTGAATAATAGGAAATTAAACAAACCTAAGAGGCAGGAATGCATTCTGAAGTAATTTGAAGACTAGCACCTGGATGGGTACAATCAGTAATTTAAAAATACCTTTTAATTAAGCTATTTCTGCACAATTTCCTTTTAACCAGTGACGCAGTAGGGCATAGTCTTTGCTGGTGTAAATCAGTGCAAAGAACTGAGGATGTGAACCACTGTTTTTAGCAAGAGAAGTAATGTCAAGATTGCATGTTACATCAAGAACACAGCACATTGGAGGAAGTGATTATTCCTCTCTGTTCAGCATTTGTGAGAGCCCATCTGGAATACTATATCCATTTTTAGGACATTAACATACTGGAGGCAGTCCAGCAGAGGCCATCAAGACTATTGAGGCCTGGAGCACATGATGTACCAAAAGAGGCTGAGAGAACTGGGTTTGTTCAGACTTGAGAAGAGAAGGCTAAGAGGGGATCCAGTTGCTGTCTTCAGCAGCAATAACAATGGGGGCATATGGGGCCAGGAGGGTACAGCAAAAGGATGGTAGAAAATAGACAAGAGATGTAACATACAAAGTTCAGGCTAGGTATAATGAAATTTGTAAAGATAACTTTCTAACCTTAATTCAGATGTTCATATCTTCTTCATATCACTTGGAGAGCTCCTGTCATCATCACCCAAAACTAGGGGAAAATACTTTTTCCTGACTTTTTTCCTTCATTTTTCATTGTAATTAGTGCCATTTTTGTCCTTTGATATTTTGGAACAAATAAGATATAGGTTCCTACTACAGACCGATACACAGAAATATCAAGGTGGACATAAAGTGACAGAATAGATAAACTTTTGTTCAAAATCCCTCTAACTAAAGTTGGCAAAAAGACAGGTCAGCTTAGATTTACATGTAAATAGATAAATACACATAGAAGTTATTCCTCTAACATAATTTTAAATCATCAGGTTTTTATATTACATTTTGGGATCTTCTGCCTTGGTGCTATTTCACAGATTCAGATCACCCCAGCAGTTTAATTTATTCTGAGCAAGTAGCCTCTGATCATTACCAGTGCTTATAGTCATTAAGTCTTAGAAAATACAGAAAAAAATGTTAAAGATACAGCACTATCATCAGTTAGACTTTATGGACATTTTATGGAAGCTGGTGAAGGGTCTAGAGCACAAGTCTTAAGCAGAGCAGCTGAGGGAACTGGGGTTGTTTAGTCTGGAGAAAAGGAGGCTCAGAGGAGACCTTATTGCTCTCTACAACTACCTGAAAGGAGGTTGTAGCGAGGTGGGGGTTGGTCTCTTCGCCCAAGTAACAAGCGATAGGACAAGAGGAATTGCCTCAAATTGCACCAGGGGAGGTTTAGATTGGATATTAGGAAAAATTTCTTCACTGAAAGGGTAGTCAAGCATTGAAACAGGCTACCCAGGGAAGTGGTTGAGTCCCCATCCCTGGAGGTATTTAAAAAAAAACCATTAACCTAACTGCCAGGTCCACCTCCAAACCATGTCCCTAAGCACCACATCTACACATTTTTTGAACACTTCCAGGGACTGTGATTGCACCACTTCCCCGGGCAGTTTGTTCCAATGCCTGACCGCTCTCTCTGTGGAGAATTTTTTTCCTAATATCTAATCTAAATCTCCCCTGGCACAACTTGAGCCCATTTCCTCTAGTCCTGTCACTTGCTACCTGGGAGAAGAGACCGACCCCCACCTCGCTACAACCTCCTTTCAGGTAGTTGTAGAGAGCAATAAGGTCTCCCCTCAGCCTCCTTTTCTCCAGACTAAACAACCCCAATTCTCTCAGCTGCTTCTCATAAGACTTGTGCTGTAGACCCTTCACCAGCTTTGTTGCCCTTCTTTGGACACGCTCCAGCACCTCAATGTCTTTCTTGTAGTGGGGGCCCAAAACTGAACACAGGATTTGAGGTGCGGCCTCACCAGTGCCCAGTACAGGGGCACTAACATCTCCCTGGTCCTGCTGGCCACACTGTTCCTGATACAAGCCAGGATGCCATTGGCCTCTTGGCCACCTGAGCACACTGCTGGCTCATATTCAGCTGGCTGTCCACCAGCACCCCCAGGTCCTTTTCCACCAGGCAGCTTTCCAGCCACTCTTCCCCACGCCTGTAGCATTGCATGGGTTGTTGTGACCCAAGTGCAGGACCCAGCACTGAGCCTTGTTGAACCTCATACAATTGTCCCTGGCCCATCAATCCAACCTGGCCAGGTCCCTCTGCAGAGCCTTCCTACCCTCCAGCAGATCAACACTCCCAGCCAACTTGGTGTTGTCTGGAAACTTACTGAGGGTGCACTCAATCCCTTCATCTGGATCATCAATAAAGATATTAAAGAGAACCGGCCCAAGTACTGAGCCCTGTGGAACACCACTCATCACCGGTCGCCAACTGGATTTGACTCCATTCACCACTCTCTGGGCTCAGCCGTCCAGCCAGCTTTTTACCCAGCAAAGTATACGCCCATCCAAGCCATGAGCAGTCAGTTTCTCCAGGAGAATGCTGTGGGAGACAGTGTCAAAGGCTTTTCTAAAGTCCAGGTAGACAATATCCACAGCTTTCCCCTCATCCACTAAGCGGGTGACCTTGTCATAGAAGGAGATCAGGTTGGTCAAGCAGGATCTTCCCTTCATGAACCCATTCTAGCTGGGCCTGATCCCCTGGTTGTCCCGCACATGCTGCATGATGGCACTCAAGATGATCTGCTCCATGACCTTTCCCCAGCACCGAGGTCAGACTGACAGGCCTGTAGGTCCCCGATCCTCCTTCCGACGTTTCTTGTAGATGGGCGTCACATTAGCTGACTTCCAGTCATCTGGGACCTCCCCGGTTAAGCAGGACTGCTGGTAAATGATGGAAAGTAGCTTGGAGAGCTCCTCCGCCAGCTCCCTCAGTATCCTCAGTTGGATCCCATCTGGCCCCATAGACTTGTGGGCATCTAGGTGGAGGAGCAGATCACTAACTGTTACCTCTTGGATTATTGGGGCTTTATTCTCCTTCCCATCACCATCTCCCAGCTCAGGGGGATGAATGCCCTGAGGATAACCAGTCTGACTATGAAAGACTGAGGCAAAGGCGGCATTAAGTACCTCAGCCTTCTCCTCATCCTTTGTGGTGATGCTTCCCTCCGCATCCAATAAAAGATGGAGATTCTCCATGGCCATCCTTTTGTTGCTGATATATTTGTAAAACCATTTTTTGTTATCTTTAACTGCAGTGGCCAGTTTAAATTCTAGTTGGGCTTTTGCCTTTCTAATTTTCTCCCTGCATAACCTAACGATATCCTTGTAGTCTTCCTGAGTTGCCTGCCCCTTCTTCCAAAGATGGTAAACTCTTTTTTTTTTCCTGAGTGCCAGCAAAAGCTCTCTGTTCAGCCAGGCCGGTCTTCTTCTCCACCTGCTCATCTTTCAGCACATGGGTACAGCCTGCTCCTGTGCCTTTAAGACTTCCTTATTGAAAAATGTCCAGGCTTCCTGATCTCCCTTGCCCTTCAGGACTGCCTCCCAAGGGACTCTGTCAACCAGACTCCTAAACAGGCTAAAGTCTGCCCTGCTGAAATTCAGGGTAGCGGTTTTGCTGACCCCCCTCCTTACTTCTCCAAGAATCAAAAACTCTATCATTTCATGGTCGCTGTGCCCAAGACAGCCTCCAACCACCACATCACCCACCAGGCCTTCTCTGTTTGTTAACAGCAGGTCCAGCGGGGCATCTCCCCTGGCTGGCTCGCTTACCAGCTGCGTCAGGAAGTTATCTGCCACACATTCCAGGAACCTCCTAGACTGTTTCCTCTCTGCTGTGTTGTATTTCCAGCAGATATCTGGTAAGTTGAAGTCTCCCACGAGAACAAGGGCTAGCGATTGTGAGACTTCAGCCAGCTGCTTGTAGAATGCTTCATCTGTTTCTTCATCTTGATTGGGTGGTCTATAACAGACTCCCACCAGGATATCTGCCTTGTTGGCCTTCCCCCTGATCTTTACTCATAAGCACTCGACCATATCGTTACCATCATTGAGCTCTATACAATCAAACACTCTCTGGCATATAGAGCTACCCCGCCACCTCTCCTTCCTTGCCTACCCCTTCTGAAGAGCTTATAGCCATCCATTGTGGCACTCCAGTCATGAGAGTTATCCCACCATGCTTACGTGATGGCAACTATGTCATAGTTTTCCTGTCATGCAATGGCTTCCAGCTCCTCCTCTTTATTGCTCATGCCATGTGCATTGGTGTAAATGCACTTCAGTTGGGCTATCGATCTCTTCTCCAACACAGGCATGTCACCCTCATCCCTAGCAAGTTTTATCCCCTTCCCCCTTCGAATCTAGTTTAAAGCTCTCTCAATGAGGCCCGCTAACTCCTGAGCTAGAATCCTTTTCCCCCTGTGAGACAGGTGAACCCCATCTGTCTCCAGCAGGCCTGGTGCCATGTAAACTGCCCCATGATTGAAAAATCCAAAATTCCACCACTGGCTCCAGCCTCTGAGCCACGTGTTAATGAGCTGAGTCTTCCTGTTCCTTTCCGTATTCCTCCCTGCTACTGAAGGGATGGAGGAAAACACTACACACTGCGCTCCTGATCCTTCAAGCAATCGCCCTGGTTCTCTGAAATACCTTTTGATCATCTTTGGACTTCTCTTGGTTACCTCATCGCTGCAGACCTGAACAACCAATAGCGGGTAATAATCGGATGGTTGTACCAATCGAGGGAGCTTCCTAGTAATGTCTCTGAATATCAAGAAATGCTTTTTCACTGTGAGGGTGACCAAGCAGTGGCAGAGATTGCCTGGAGAGCTTGTGGAGTCTCCATCCTTGGAGATATTCAAAAGCCGTCTGGACACGGTCCTGGGAAACCTGCTCTAGGTGTCTCTGCTTGAGCAGGAGGGTTGGACAAGGTGACTTCCAGAGGTCCTTGCCAACTTTAACCATTCTGTGATTTTGTGATTTTGCTTCCATGTGCTAGTGAAAATTCTGTCTTTTCTATGAAACGAGAGTAAAAATATTTCAGTCTTATGGCAGTCATTTTCAATGAAGTTTTAGTGTTTTCTGTGAAAGGATGAAGTTCATAATGGAAAATCATTTTTAGAATAAACTAAATTTTCCAGAAAAAAGTAAGTTTGGATGGAAATTCTCACTAGCTGTACTTTTGAAGAACCTTATGGTGTTGACTATGATGAATTCTTTGTACTTGTAAAAAAAAAAATATATAGTAAAAGGAGAAGTCAAATTCTAAAAGTTAGGAAAGACCAGAAGTAGAGTCATCCATTTAAAGATAACTCACCCCTCTTGTTCATGTGCACATCTATATATCCCCTAACTTGTCCAAAGAGATGCCCACAAGATGAACTATTGCTGCAGAATAAAACAGGAGAGCACAGTCTGCAAGACATGCACTTTAGTAACAGAGATGCGTGAATGACAAGAGGGTGCTTCATGACAAAAAAGGATGATCCTGAGCTTAAGGTAGTTCAGTGCTGCCTTGGAAAATTGCTTTCCAACTCTGTCTCTGTCCCCAAGTTCATACACGATGCTAGGCAAAATATCACAACTGGCTATAACTTCTGGTTTTTGTTTTCTGAACATCCCGACAGCCGATGGGGTAAGGGTTGAGCACTTCCAGTTGCAGCTGAAGTAACAAGTATGATACTCTCAGTAACATAATGTTGATGCTAATTGCTCTGCAAAATCAAACCAAAGCACCTCTAACTGGTGAGATCTTACAGTTTGGACCTCCACATATTTATGTTTTAGTTGTCTTTTTTTTTTTTTAAGGAATAATATCCACTTAAAACACTGTGATGTTCTGTGCACATTTGGGGAGAACAGCATGAGAAGTGTTCAATTCTTTATGCAGAACAAAAACTAGGGTTCCAGCAGTAATACCTACACATCAAAAGAAGACAAGAAAAGTAGTCCTGAATAATTGGCCATCCCCAAAAATGAGGAAGAAGAATTCTGTGTTAAAATTAAAATGTAATTTTGTACTGGAAGATCATATATCATAATGTATACATAAATCAGGCTGAATAAGGCAAGGCTAAGTTTCTCAACTTTGCCACCTTAATAATTTTTTTGCATATGGATTTTGGTTTGTGGACGTGAAATAGTTAATGTTTCACAGGCATTTGCAGGCCTCATTAGAAAAGAAATTTGCAGATTGGTCTTGGCCAAGTCAGCACAATTTAATGAACAAAGGAGTGAATTATTCATAAAAGAATGCCCAGGGCTACCTTGTCTGGCTGTCTAGAGCCTCTTTATCTGAAGAACTGTAATCACTGCTGTTTTTTACCACATCCTGTCGTGGTTTGGTGAAGAGTTGTATGACCTAAAGGTATATAAACTCTGTTAACTGCCTCATTTGGAGAGCGTTGATACCAGCAGAGTCTGTCACTGCTGCTCTGCGGTCTCTGCTGCGGCTGTGGTAACAACCTGCTTCTGTTCTGACGTGATCACAACTGCATTCTGCTTGTTTGGCGACAGGTTTTACAAGTGTTTAATATCAACTTTACATTTCTTTAATAGCTATATGAGTAGTGGCATAGCATTTATTTTAAGTAACCCATATGTATTTTCTTTCAAGGTTAACTTTGGCATCTTCTTAAAAATTCTCAGGATGCTGATTTCCAAACTAAAAGCTCAACAAATGAGCTTTCATGACTACAAATACAGGTATGTAATAAATTACAAAGAAGTCCAAGCCCTTTTTTTTTTTCTCACAACATCAGAAAGTTGCCAGTTTGCCCTTGCAGATTATACATTCACCTACCACCAACCAGGTGTAGCAGATATTCAGACTATGATATAGGAACGCCACCTGGGGAAACAGGCTCCACAAACATTTTCTTATCTGAGAGGTAAAGGCAGGTCAGCACCTGTGTGCTGAGTATTATGGGCATTTTGTCAAGTACTGTCCAATGCGATAAGATCTCTGCTCTCAGGTATCGTCACTGCACACCTGTGGCCTCTACTGCTGTGACACATTTTTTCCTTGAGTGTGACAAAAGGTCCTCAAAAGAAAAGGAGGTGTAGAAGATTTGTGGGACATTCCTAAGTGACATTAGCATTTCTGATCTACCTTTTGTCACAGATGCAGACACTGTTGACTCAAGAATGTCCCTGGTCTTCTTGTAAACCCAAATGAGAAAATTATCCTTAGCTTGCACTCTTGCAGGCCCTAGTGTGGGCTCTCTTGGCCAGAGTCTCAATGGTACATCATGTCTTACATAAAGTCCTGGAATCGGCCTTTGCACAAACATCTTCCCACATCTTGTGGGTACAGCAAGGGCAGGCTGCTCTGCAAGGAGCTAAGGGTGCAGTGAAAACTCCACTTAAATCAATGGAAACCTGAGGATCTGTTAACTGCTTTCCACATCCCAGTTCTCTCCAGTTCTTAGTATCTTTAATCAAAGCATTGTGAATCCCTGTCTGCTACTACAGTCCTGCCTTACTAAGATGAATTCTTTCATTATGACCGGGCAGGGGGAGGGGGGATGGAAATTCCACTACTAACTTCCTATTAAATTCCAGTATTAAATCCACAACAAGAAGTGTATTTCCATTTTCCTTCAGCATTCAAGGTTCAAGAGATCTCATCTATATTCCCCACATTGCTACAGGAAGATTGTTGTGATTATAGTCACAGACAGCAGTGCCTGTATTTAACATTGCCTAATGTTTTGCGTTATATTTTCTTTTCTATTGCTTATAATTTTGCTAAACTTTCAAAGATTCAAGCTATTCCTCACATTGCAAGTATTCCTCAGAACTCACTCTCTTTTGTGATCTCTTCTTTCATCCATGCAAACATGTTCCCAGACTTGTTAAAGAAGATTTTCTTCCATAAAAATTATTCTGGTTGCAATTTTTAAAAAGTAGATGACTGCCGACAGTACCACAGAAACTTTCTATGCAGCTACATAAAGTTTTCAGCAGTGATAGGAAGGTCTAAGAACCCTGTTAACAGATCACTTATATTTACCTAGGCGAATATTTTTCTGTTACCTAGCAGCATAAGTTTCATGATAGTGGCCTTCCTGTTCAATTTCGTTTCCCTAACTTTTCACCTTAAACTCAAAGCCAAGATTCCCTCCTGTACAGACTTTTCTGATATAGTGTGCTCCAAAATTCACATCTGGGAATTTGTCCTCAAAATCAAAAATTTACTAATACCATTCCAGAGTCAGAATATTGAAGGAATATTTCTGGAATCATTTCTTTGTAGCTGAATTTTTTATTTTTGCACCGAGGTTGTTGAAAAAATAATATAATCAAATCTTTTCTTTTTAAGATTGGCAAGATCCACACTTGTGCTGATTCCATTGTTGGGGATCCATGAATTTGTATTTATCTTCATCACTGATGAACAGGTGGAAGGACTTTCAAGACATATAAGACTTTTCATTCAGCTGACAATGAGCTCATTTCATGTAAGTACTGTTTTGCAAGTACTGTTTTTAGGGGTCATAGATCCACATATATATGTTGTTCACCTATAGATACCACAGATATACAGTATTCTTATTTAATATTATGCTCCAACCTATAATGTCTCTAAATACACTATTACAGTGACAAGATAAAAAATTAACAAACTGCATATTCAAAGTACAGTAGTCCCAAAGACCAAAAAAGGAGTCTGACATCTTCAGAAACAGTGCGTCCTGTGTTCTCTGGTAATGGGTGACAGTTCATCACAGACCTCTGTTCTGAAAACAGGATTAAAGTGGTCTATTTAAAATATGTTTCACATAAATTAATTCCTAAAAAGCACTGGATGGCTTTTTTTTAACAAGATTTTCAGGTGATCTGTTGACTTTGCAGTCACACTGAGGAGACAGTTGGTTCTGGACTCATCTTTTTCAGTGCATAGTACATGTCCAGCATACTTCAAACACACCAAATGACCTTGTTGTCGTGCCACTGTACAACCAAAAACCGATTAAGACTCTTTGTACCAGGAGATACAAGGATCAGCTTCACTTTAGGTTGGGTAGTAGGGGCAGTCAGTTCATGACTGACACATCACTGACACAGTGCGCCTGTGGGGTAGTCTTTATCTTTTAGGACTTTTTCCAAGAGCAGTTGAATGTAGACTACATGGCATTTGGGGCAGTTTGATGAAAGGAGATGCAGATCCGAATACTGTGAGACCAACCAGCAGAGTTAAAACATTTGCTGTGAGGAGAAGCATGTGAAGGATAAGCAGAAACCGCTTTGTTTGTGGTTACAGCCTAGAGGACACACTCTAGGTACGCCTGCCAGATTAATGCCCTCGAGCAAGTGCATTGAAGACATCTTGTAGAAGAAACTGAAGTGGCCATGAATCACCTGAGTTGTGTGCTGTTCAGCAGTTGTAACAGTGGTACTTCCATGCAAGCCTAGAGAAAAACTCAAAGACATTTTTTGTGCCAAAACCCACACCTACATACTTCAGGCACCTACATACTTCAGGCCTCCATAGTTCACATATAGGCATCAAAGATGTCATCTGAGATGCCCTTTTGAGGACCTCAGTTTGGGGCTTCTGTCTCTTTCATAGGTTTAAGTATAAATTCAACAAAGCACTGAATGCATCAGAAGTGAAACATAGAAACCCACCACGAATTCAGTGAACAGACACCAGTAAAAAAGTCCACTTTTGCACACTAGACCCCCGATTACTGCACCCGTCTGGGAAATGGAGACAACAGAGGCCCCAGCTAGGAAATGGTTTAACCTGTTCCAGGGAAGTGCCCAATAAGGCTTACGCAGCACCGGTTCCTCCTGCCCAAACAAAGCTGTTTAAGCCAGCAACCAAAGATGCAAATGAACCGAGAGGAAAGAGGATGAAAGAATCTGAATCTGTGGCTTAGTGGTTAGAGCAGCTGGCAGGGAAAGGGATACTTTGAGGCCTTGGCACCTGCCCCTGAGGGTTGATACCATTTACATTAAACACTTATAGATTTAAAAAGGTAAGAGAAAATTAAAGTAATCAGAGGAGCAAGGAGTAGAACATCTCAGCACTTGCCTTACTCATCCTTTACTTCCACTCATGGCCTTGTGAGACATGGCAGTAATATCAAGGTTAACCTGCCTTGATTCAAGAGAAGGTGCGTATGTTCCTCCACCCAGAGAGGCTGGTAGCTGGGTGACTGCTCTAGGGCATTGCTGTGCCTGTGGTGAGGCACTAAGTATTTCTCATACTTCCAGGTTATTGGGAAAAATAAATTCTAACTAAGATTTTAAGGGAGTCTCTTTTTAATGTAGTTTCCATATATCCAGTTCTATCCAGTTCTCTCAGAAGACACAAGGTAAATCAGGTAGCAATTTAACTTTCCTGAGCAGAGAAAGAGCTTTCTTGCTGTCTTCTGAAAGAACTAGGCAGTTCAGGAGGTACCACAATTCTTCAGGTGAAAGAACAAATGAGGTTCATTCCTGTAATACTCCATTTGAAATGCCTGTGTATCAAGCTTTTTACCCCTCAAAAATCATAACTATGAGAATGCCTGTCCTCATCCAAAGTTTGGGCTTCATTTCCCTAAAGGATATGTTCATTCACCATATCTGCAAAGTGACACTATGGCCTCCTATATGCACACTCAAGAAAAGTACCGTACTCATGAACAAATTTCTAGAGCTAAGAGAAAATTTGTCAGAGCACTCACATAGGTGGAACAGATAGATGGACTAGCATCTGTAGGTGGAAAAGAAGTTTCTCACCTCTACAGTCAGCAGAGTGTTTTAGAGATGTTTATGCACTTGACTCCCCTTCAGTCACCCTGCCTTAGTAGTGTGTAAGTAGGCAGAAACTTGACGTAGCGATGGAATGAGTGTAGCTCTAGCAGCTCTGTGCCTCATATCTTCGCTGCAAGCATGAAGGTGAGAAGGAGCCACGTTCCATTACAATGGTCAATCCTAAATAGTCCAAATTCCACAGCGAGCTGTTACTGAAACTAATTGGTGATTCTCAGATAGCCGTTGATGCACAAGTATACCTGTGTTTCACTGTAACTATTTACTCTTCAGTTTGCAAAGGCTGGGAACTGGACACACCAGTCTTTCTGCAGGCACAAAGCACTGCTGTCTGCTTCAATCTGTGTCCTGCAGAGTTGCTGAGTAATGACTTTTTCAGGTAGTACTCCTGTTAAATTACTTGCTTAGCAAACTTGTCCTTTACCCTTATCTTCCTGCCTGGACCTTCTTGGTGAGACAGGACAGCAGTTTCCAGCTCTCCTTTCTTTAACGAGGCACCCAGCAATATCTCTGGCTAGAAGTCCTTACTCCTCACTAACTCACTACTTTGGCATATGTCTGCCCTCTTCTGCAGTCTGAGACATGAAATCATCAAAGCATTATTGCACTTTTCCCACAATTTATGGTGATCCTTCTTTTTAACCTGTATGTATGCACCAGTGCTCTGGCGTATGTATGCATCTGTGCTTTGACACTGTTATTGAGGCTCTAATGAAAAATTTCCACTAGAGCTCAAGGGGAGAAACATCCAGGCAGGCAGAACGCGGAGCCACCACCCTAAGGGGGCCTGCTGACATGGTGTTGAAGTACATGTTCCTCAGTTAGACATATCCTTACTTGGAGAGGTTGCAGTGACTAGATGTTATTTTAAGAAACACAGAATCATTTTAAGTGAAAATTTTATTTACTGGCTTGTACAAAGAAATCTGATATAGAAGATAGCTTACTCATCCCTGCTAGAAAACACAAACTTCATTCCTTTTAGAGGAACATGCATGCGCTCGGCTACATGGCACGCTTTAGAAGAAAAACTTCTTTTAAAAATACCCAAAGATCTTAGACAATGTTTACTGCAGATTCTCTTTTTTAGCTACAGCATTATTTGTGAAGGGATTAGCAAAAAAAGCACATAAACTGTACACGATTACATTTGTTTAGTCTGTAAATCTTCTCAGTAGTTTTAAAAAGCAGTTAAACTGTTTTGTTAAAGAAAAACAATTACCTCTGGGATCTCATCTGGAGGTTTTAACTCAAACATTTTCAAGGAGCACAAAATTAAATTCTAAATACGAATTCTGCTGTAGATATGATGTTTCTTTGCTTTAGAAAGTGGAGCAATATAAACATCTTGGCTCTCTGATGCATGCAAACTGTTAGCCACAGGAAAAAATACTGGTTTCTGGTGGATAAAACCCAGTTATGTAATGAGTAATTTATCCTGTTGCCATTGTCAGCAGAACTGAAGAAAAATTGCAAGGCTTACACGTGCATCTATCCTTTCATATTGGTTATTACGTTAATGAACATTTCTTCTGAATTTCTGATTCTTCTTTTTCCCTCACACTGTGATCATTTTAAAAATGTGTGCCTTAGAAATCATGGCACTTGGGAAAGATTTCTAAATATGAAGTTCCATGTATTGCAAAAAAAATGAATATGAGGAAGCATTAAAGAAATCAGGATATAAAATGAGCATCAAGCATGAATAATCAACTGAATTTTCCACCTTCTGGTATGATTTTACAGTGCTTCTGCCTGCCACTGCATGTTCTGATCTTACAGCAGCAGTGAACTAAATTCACATAGGGATTTACAAATTTACGTTCAACACAGAGGTGCCACTAGTATTCACAAAGTCCCCTCCTCATCCGGTGAGTTTCTATATTTCTGGCAGTGGGTATCATCAGGCTTAGCAGTCACAGGACTTAACAGCACCACGTAGTTTAGATCCTATTTCTGTTTGTGGTGCCTGTGAGGCCAAATTTAGGGCTCATGCTCAGAACACAAAAAACCCTACCCAGCAGAGATATTTTCACGGACTTTCTACCCAAGAAAGAGAACTATCTCCAGGTGCAGAAGCAGTTCTGCATAAAAAGCTGCTTTTTAAGCTATTAAATTTGTATTTATCCATCAGAACTTCTCTCCATGGTTTCTGAGTCTTCTACAACTACTATTCTAAAATTTATCCTGATAGTCAAATATTATCTATTATAAGTGCTAATGACCACAATATTTTGTGATTTTTTTTCATATTTAAATGAAATAATTTAGATGCAGAGGACTACATAAAAGTTACACTGATAAATGACATGTCAAAATTACCTATATCATGCTACCATAACCCAGGTGAAGCACGAAATATAGTAGAAATAAAATACATGGAAAAAAGCAGTTGTGATTGCTATTCCTCCTGCCCCCATTTCCACTGGTGTGGCAGATAAACTGTTCTTTTTCATACTTACTGCACATATACTTAAGGAATTAATAGCTCCAAACTTTTCATGATTGCTACAAAATTAACAGTAGGCTCAAAATGCTATTGGTTAATGCTAGATATAATAAAAATATTTAAGTTGCTGTGTACATGAATTTCTTTTTGAGATTTTGTCTGAGAAAAACAGAAACATTTCTGGAAAAGTATGAGTGTGAAAACAACTGAGTGATGTCAGCTGTATTATATATGGTTATGACACCTTTTTACTTGTGATATGAACATCGCCTTGGGACTGATAGTCAACAGTATTTATTCTCTTCATCAGAACTTGTGTCAGAGATGTGTTTAGACATACCAAAAGAAGTGCATTTCCTGAAGCAATGGTAATAAATCTGCATATCTGTGCCAGACTGTTAGGCTGAGATGCATGCATGTAAGCTGTTTTGATCTGAGATCAAATACAGACAGAGAGGAGGAAAATGGAAAGAGTAATTTTGGGGTTGGTTTGAAACAAGTTTTATCTCTAGGATTTAATTTTTTTTTGGAAGGTGTTATTTAAATCAATTTCAAAGGAAAACTGGCAATTCAAAATAGCCATAACAATACAGCTGAGCCTTAAACTAGCACTAATCACTTAATATATCACGAATTTTTAAAAAGTACCCAAATTAGATCCCTCTCAGTAGTCTCATTCACAAATTCAAACAAGCACATAGGTAATATGAGACCCCCAAGCTGCATTTTTTTGTTTTACCGTGTTTAGAAATAGCAGTAGTCACAGTATAACAGCAGTAGTTCAAAAAAAAATATGATGTGGTAGCAAAATGAAGATAACATGGAAGATCAAACGGGGTTGCATAGTCTCTCTTCTGCAGCATCTGCACTGAATGTGCCCTACATTTGCTAAGGCACCATACAAAAACAAGTTAACGGATACTTCAATAATAAGTAAATACAGGCAACTAGTTTCCTTTTTGAAAATTAAGCAGCAGTGTTTATATTTGTGGCTTTAATGCTAATGTCATCTTTAAACTAAAGCTTCAGGTATTTCCTGTACACTCTAACTTTTCCCTCTTACTGTCTTTCTCTTACAGGGTTTTTTTGTAGCAGTTTTATATTGCTTTGCTAATGGAGAGGTAAGAGACAATGCTATGAGAAAAGTTTTTAGTCGATTAGTAAAGTATATTAATGATGCCAAGAAGGATGAACATGCTGACTAGCTCTGCTTATTCAAGAACACGCATGCATTCTTTTGAACTGGTATAACTGTTTTGTATGCAGAGAACAGCAAGACCTCTCACAGGTTTGGGATTCAAAACCAAAGTATTTCCACTGAAGCCTGAGTGACTATAGTACTGTGGAGGTATGGATACCCTGCAGGGTCTGAAATACCAGTAGAGGCTTATGGTCAGCCACCTAAACCCCACTCCTTTAATCATCTGGAATCCCAGACTTCATGTTTGGCCTGGCTAAACTCTCTCTTAGTTTACCCCTAAAGTCCATGTGAGGTGACCAAATTTGGGATGCTTTAGTATCTTAGACAGCAACATGTTGAAAAAATAATTTCATGCATGCACTGCTTGGGACATCCCTAAACTTGATGTGAGGGGATTCCTTGTCTGGAAGTTGTCTCCTGATATGCCTCAAGGGACAGCTGGGGGGTTCAATTTGCTCCATGCCAGGATTTTGGCAGATCAGTGATGGCTCTTCTGCAAGGAGATGACAGCAGAGAAAGCTAATCTCCTGCCCAATGTAGGGTGAAAACTGAATTCAGACCAGGTTGCTCGGGGTTTTGTCCAGCTGAGCTTCAAACCCCTGCCCCAAGGACAGAGGTTCCACCACCTCTCTGGTCCTCTGTTCCCGTGCTTCACTGTACTCAGGAGGAAACAACTTTTCCATATATTCTGTTAGAACTTCCCCTATTTATTTCCATTTATGATCACTGTCTCTTGTGTCCCTACCAAACACCTGTGTAGAGTGCCTGGCTCCATCTCCTCCATGATCTCCTCATATAGGAAGTATTTAGGCCTTCAGTGTGAAGGAGCCCCATTCACTCAGCCTCTCCCCATAGGGCAAGTGCTCCAGCCCTGATCTCTGCTGATAAGTTCAAGCTTATCAACACAGTTCTTGTAATGGGAGCCCAAAATTAGATGCAATATTCAGAGGTAGTGGAACAGTTACTGAGTAAAGGAGAAGAATCACTTCTCTTGATCTGCTGGCTCTGCTCCTGCCCATACAAGCCAGTGCCTTCATCACCATCACAGCTGCATGTTGCCTTTTCCTTACCGCACTGACTTGCTGCAAGCTACCCCTGAAAATGATGCTATGTAGGCTGTGGAATTAATCTCACTTAATTTTAAATGTTTTCTAAGTTGAATCTTACTGTCTGCACTTCTCTCATATTCGGTCCGGGTGCAGACCTCCACTACTTGCAATAAACAGACACGTATCCAGTGTCTGTAGCACTTAAGAGCCTGGCGCAGCCAGCTGGCCCGGTACACGCTACACTGACACAGGTACATGAATTTGGACACCTTCTTAAAGGCAGCAGTGAAACAAATGAGATGAGCTTTATGCAAAAGGTAGGCCATATGTTCCTAATATTTAACAAGGCACCCTGGAGCAATTTCAGAATGACTTAAATAAAAAAGAGAGCTGGCACTTGTCTGCAATACAGGAGTACTTGTCTAACATTTATGAAGGGCACAGAACTGCTAGCATCTCTCATCAGCTGTTAAAAGTTGATCTTTTGGCCTTCTACCTCCTGGTCCAGCTGAACTCTCAGGCCAAAGGGCCCGCTCATTAGAGCAGGGGCACGTCCTGCTCCTCTGCACGGGCCTGGAGCCTGCCCTCCAGCTGCAACACTGGCTCGGGTGATGCAGGCAGCAGGACACTCAGTGCTGAGGATTTAAGGCAGGCTGCCAGATAAAAAGCTTTAACAAAACAAACCAGATATCCAAGCACAACACTTCAGCAAAGCTGCACGGTCCTCATTTCCACAGCCCTTGGTCTTTCCTCCTCCTCACTTCATCAGGCTGTAAACATGAAAGTCACTTGAGCTCTCCCACACACATGCATTAGGATTCTATCAGAGATTCAGGGGCTAGGAAAAACTTTCCTAAGTTAGAGTGAAGAGGGTGGACTCTTAAGATTGACTTAGCAAACAAGTCTGTTTCTCCTCTACAATGACCTCGCCAGGTGCGAGGTGCACCCCAAAGTGGCAGGAAGCTCAGCACTTCCACAGTGCCTCTCATTTTACACCTAGCCTTTGGGCTAGTGGCCCGCAGGGTGGTCACAAGACATCACCACAGACAGACTGTTTTCTTCTCCCCCCAGGTGAAAGCAGAGCTCCAGAAGCAGTGGTCCCGCTTCCTGCTGGTGGATCCCTTTGGCTGTAAACTCTGCTTTCTTGGGGAAAACATAAAATACCTCAGGAAATGTTCACAGAAACGAAAAAAACAGCACCTTGGCAGCAAACACCGCTTGTGCCTGGAGGCAAGCAAGCCCTGGGGCATGCAGCTCCAGCAGGTGCTAGTGAAGCAAAGGACAGATCTCAGCGCAGAGCCAGGCTGTGCTCTCCCGTCTCGTCCATGGGCAAGCATGTCAGACAGCAGCGAAGGAGAAGTCACCACTGGAGAGACAACTGAGGAAGTCTTCGAAGAAAGCGAGATTTAGAAAGCTGTCCACTAGGACAGCGCCTTCCAACAGCCACAGTATATTTTGAAAGATCTTCTCTCACCTCCAGACTGTACAGATCTCTGGGATGTGCAATGCAAGGAGGAAGCAGTTAATATCCCAATTGTCCCAGTCATCTTAATCTGAGAAAAATGTTGATCTCGATGTTGCTAACGTGTGTGGCTGGAGTAGAAGGGGTTTGCTGGATCAAAAAATGCTTTGAGTTGACCAGCCTGGAAGATAACTGACGCTGAAACAGATGTACACGGGGGATCAGGACGTACTCGGAAAATGAGTAGGCTCTGGACACACACAGTATGTGTCAGCAGCTTCATCCACACTTGACTACCATTCTACTCACAGAACAGAGAAGTTGTTTGCTTTTCTCTTTCATAGGTGTGTTTCATAAATAGAGATTCGTGTGTAGAAGACTCCTCTCCACAGACTGAAATCATCCCCCATCTCAAAAAAACAATTTCAGGCCAAACCAGGCATATTTTGTTTAACCAAAATGAAAGGATTTATATATATTAAAAAAAAAATGCTTGGGAAGAAACAAACTTTTGCTTCCTTTTTTCAGCATCCTCACTTGAAGTTTAATGCTGGAAATGTCATTATGAAATGAAAGACCAAAATGTTTTCTTTTGAAAGTGCCCAAATGAAATGTTTTGATACAATTTTTCTTTGCTCATTTTTGTTTTCACTATTTTTTTGACACAAGCCACACATTTTGATGCATCTGCAGGTTTGCCCTACCTGTGGCCCAAATGACAAAATAGATCAGTAGTAAGTGCTGCTTCCACCTTCCTCCCAGGGGACCTGAAATGGATAATGACATGGGATTGTGACAGCACCAAAAGAATATTGTGAAATACTTCTTCCAGCATTTAAGAAGAACCATGATGAAATTTTAATTGTCACATACAGCTCACCCAGAGACCTATGAAATTCAATTAAGTTTATTAAGATTCTATAAACCAGTTTCCAAACTTGCAAACATGCGCCAATTGGCATACAGAAAGGAAAAAAGAAGGCGGCAACAGAAAGATTAGCCGGCAATATTTATCTACAATATAAATCTATACCCCAGGCACACAGACAAACTATCTAGCCCACAGCTAGTTACACAGCATTTGTTATGTATTTTTCCTGTACTTTACTGGCAAGCACTCTGTTTTAACCTAAATGCCTGCAAATGTAATAAAACATATCCTGGGCAACCGGCTCTAGGTGGGCCTGCTTGAGCAGAGGTGTTGGACCAGGTGACCTCTGGAGGTCCCTTCCAACCTCAACCAGTCTGTGATTCTGTGAAACCACTGTCTGTCAAATAAATAATTTTCAGGGCTGCTCCTGGGCTCTAGTCACACATCATCTCTCCACCAGGTGCCAACACTGTGGCTGCCCTTCTGGCTTCCCCTGCTCCTACATCTTCTCTACAACTGCAAATGGCATTTTTGAGACAGGTTGCTTCTATCTTCAATGTGTTGTTTGAGCAGACTAAGTTTATGCAGCTCATATAACTTAGCGATGCTTTTAAAAATTAATCAGTCTACAAATGTTTAGACATGTAAACTTTACCAGTTATGATATACTGTTTTCTTGCAAAGAACAGATAAACTCATTGACTAGCACTAGGTCAAGAACACATTTGAGCTATCACATTTCTTTTTTAAAGTATTTCTTTTACTGTTCTATCAGTGTTAAGAACTTAACCTATTTAATCAATACAAGGTTGTATATTTTGGTAAAATTTTAATAAAATGTAAATATTTGATACATTTTAAAATATATCTGCAGTTTTAAAAGGCTTTTTACCAGGATGTGCACTCTGCTTATACAGCGTTTTACTGCAGTGGATTTCTCCACCACCCATTACAAGCACCACACATTACATGTCTGTTGACTGTGTCTTCTCCAATTTAAAAAAGACTGATTTCTTCTCGAGTTGTTGTTTAAGATATTAAAATCTTTAAGTGGTTTAGAATGCATTTTACTTGGGTGCTGAAAATGTGAAAACTGTAAGATTTTTACTGTATCTTAGTAAAATAGTTTACTTTTTCATTGTATTTTTAAGTATTTCAAATGATCAAGAAACAATTTTCTGTGCTCTCAACAGCAGTCCCTGCTAGGTGCATTTTCCTCTCTCTATTATGTGTATGGTCTTTTTGCTTCTTTCAGTTTATAAAAATCCACATTTTTTTAGATAAGCAGACCATGGAGGCCTGATAAAAACAATCATCACATGGATTCCTTCAGAAAGCGTGTTTGTAAGTAGATAAATCAGCAAGTTTCATCATAAAAATACAGCATTATTTATTATATCACTAAAGTACAGAAGCTGTTAAATCTGGCTGGCCACACACACGTGTTTTTACAGAAATATTACAAGCTCCTCAGTTCTAAATAAAATATTAAGCAATCTAGAAGACAGCAGCAGACTCAACAATTCAAGCATGTTAGTGGAGTCAGCGAAAAGAGCTGTGAAAAGAGTCAGCGAAATTAGCTGACTCCCCTGCTAGGGAGGCGAAGGTCTGCAGCTAGGTATCCTCCGGGGATTTTCCTTCTGCCCGTTGTGGAGCCCCAGGGCCGCAGGAGGGACACTGCAGCCAGAGGAGCCGATAAGAAAAGCTGCAGCAGGTCCCTGGGATGTGAGAAAGAAGCTAGGCGACTTGCCAGGGTTCCTACACGTGCACAGACTGGAGAGGCAGAAGCGGTTAGGAGAAAGGACAAGAAATGTGATCTTGCTCTGACAAAACAAGAGGTGGAGGAGACAGATTGACCCAAATTGGTATCTGTTTGCAAGTGACATTTTGTGTAAACTAGTTGTCCAATTTGCACATAGATTAATTATCAGACAACAAAAACTTTAAGGTTAGACCAGGGTTTTATGCTTGTGTAGACCTAGTAGCAGGATTTTTCTCTTTATCAATCAGTTTCTCACCTTTACTCCCCAGATTTCAACTGCCTTCACCTTATGAGAAAGACTGGTGTGAGCTAAATGCTTCTTCCCTCTCGACAAGGAGCCCATCCTCCCATGGGCCTGGCAAGTTTGGTCTCTTCTGAGTCAGTCCATTAAGACAAAGTGGCATATTCATGCTCAGGACTTCAGAGACAACCCACACTAAAGCCTGACTCCCACAGCTTTGAAGTTGTCTTTGCCAAGGATTTTGCTTTCCATCAAAACTTGTATGACAAAAAATGGAATTTTAAGCCCGAAATAGCTTGTCGGGTTCCACAGAGCTTTCCCATTAGATGTAGCGTGATAACTGATCTGATTTGTACAGATAAGGTTTACAAAATCTTAATAATCTGCTGTGAAACATGCTATAAATTTTTATGTTTTACTACACATAAAACACAACCTTCCAGACACAATGGCTCCTTCTATGGCCAGAGTTGTCAACTATATGCTAATTATAAATGTGTACTTACATTTTTTGTTTAAATACATTGCTTCTACATACCAAGGTCTGTGCCTCAAAGGCTCAAATAGTAAAGCACAAACACTCCAGTCTGGAGAGCGCTCTGTCTGTTATGCCTTGGAATCAATAATACTGGTTTGTATTTTTTAAAATATGAAATAAATCTGCTAGATAAAGAGAGATGTGCCAGTTCTGTCATGTCTGATGTGCTCACTTCCCAAGTCACCAAATAGAAGTGAAGTAAGGCAAAGAGTCACGCATGTGCCACCTCATTGAATCCTATGAAAAAGACAGGTTTGGGAAGGTTGGATATCTGGGAGACACTCCAGCGCTATTGTTCTGCTTTGTTCCAGTGCAAACATGAACTAATATAACAACCACTTTTTTTTTTTAAAGAGAGAAAAGACAACTTTAATAAAATAGATAAACAAAGTATCCTATGACAACTTGTTCTTAAACTACAGGCATCTTCCCTTTAGGATGCTGAGGTTGGGATGGGAGGAGGACTATCTTAACTATTGACCAAACTATGGCATAGTAATGGCATCCTTACACCTCCAGCCTCAGGTACAGGAGATGAAAAAGGTGATGCTGTGCCTCTGGGTCTATTTGGACACGCCATACACCTGTGCCTGATACCAGAACTGGAGGAAGGGAAGTTATACCAGCAGGCATGTACCTTCTTCAGCAGTCTTGATATTTGTGAGTCTCAGTCTTCAGTGGAAACTGAAGACAACCTTGAGTGTGTGGCACAGCAGCAGGATGAGAAATGCCAAACCATGACGTACCTCCTCAGGAGGCTGTTGGCCACAACTTCCTGGACATAATCCCCTCACCCCAGGCTGATGTCAGCTTCTTCACCTGCACAGTAGAGCAAACCACTTCCACTTGACTACATCTGTGTTTTGCAGCCTGTTGTCTCTTGGTCCACTCCTCTGATATCCCTCTAGCACCAGCATCTGATGTTGCTGGCAGTCCCCACTGCAACAGTCAAAGCTTCTCTACTGGCACTTCCACAACAGCCTGACGGCAGAAGCTGCATTTAGGGATTTGTGGTGTCCTCAGTTCACCAGCTGTCACCATCTTTGGGTCCCCTATAGCACTTCTCACTTTCCTAGCTATCCCAGCATTCCCATCTGCCATTGCTATATTGGCTTATTATTTGGCCAGGGTACCAGGTTGTTAGGCAGGCTGCATACATGCCTCAACTTTGTAGGAACTGTCCTTCTTTCAGGATACAGCTTCTTCCTTTCATTTGTTTCAGGAATTTTCTTTTACTTTTTCCCATCAGTCTCAGCTCCCAGTAAGAGGAACTCTATGATCTGCAAAATTCTTCCTAACATTAGTACTTTTTTTTTTTTAATCAAGAATATTTTACTGCTGACATCATCTTTTTTCAGCTTTCATAGCAACCACAATTCTGGATTTTTAATTATTTCTTTTCAGCCTGCCATTCCAAATCTCACAAACCATCTGCTGTGCTAAATGTCATGTTGTGTTTAGGTATCTTTGCAGTCATTCCTGGAGCCACACAGAGCTACAGTGAGAAGCAGCTGCTTGTAAACTGTGTCATTGCAATTAGCTCCAGGAAATGAAACTGGAGCTGCCATATAATCAGGCCTCAAAGGCTTGAAGGCTCAGTTTCCTTGTGTATCATGTTAATCACATTGTAATGATTATTTTCTCCCATCACAGCCAAGTTCTCACTGCTCTGCCTGTTTGCTCTTCAGCTTGTTTCTTTGCCTTCTCTGGAGTCAGCTCTGATTTTAAGCCCAGCAACATCTCTGCAGACACAGCCGAGCAGCCGTCCTGGGCTCTTCACCCTCTCCCAGAGGCTGCCCTCTTCCACTCCTGTATCGGAGTCCCTCTAGGGCTAACTGAGAGTCCTGTCTACCCAGCATGCCATGTCTGTCTACCCAGATGCCAGAACCCTATTTGGTTTTACCATGTTCCACATGGCTCCTCTCCTCAGTGTCACAGCTTCCCTGCCTGGAGGACCATATGACTGCCAGAAAAATGGCATGATTTGTCTGATTTGATTTTGTCCTGAGTGAATGGGATGAGGAATGAGAGGTGTGCAAGGATAGCGTTGTGAGTAGCAACATGGGTCTAGAAGGGACAGCTACGTTGTCAAGACGTTTCTTATTAATGTGATGGTGAATCATGCAAGAGGTTGCCTAATGACAGAGGAAAGAGATAGGGAATAAGCCACCAATAAAATGCAGAATTGAAACAGTCTGAGCAGGAGAAATACTAGAAAGGGGGAGAAAAGAGGGAAGGGAATCTGTGAAGGCTGACAGAGGGAAATAGAGATACAACAGATGAGAGAGAATAAATGTAAGGCAGAAAACAGAGGAGCAAAGAGCCACAAGAGACCAGGACCAGTTGTGATCAAGAAACAGGCAGTCAGCAGCTTCCAGATAGAAGAGAAAACCAGCACAGAGCAAAGATGAGGTCCAGGTAAAATCCACGGGAGAAACGGAGGTCTGGGGGTGAGCAGGAGATAAGATTCTGGTATTGGTAACCATCATGTTTTAATTTATGGCTGAAAGAAAGAGGCTGGAGCTCCATGTAAAGAAGAACGTACATTCTTGAGTGAGGCAGCTTTGGGGTGTGGAGGGTTTTTTTCTTTTTTTTTTCAGGCATGTGGCATTTGGAAGCGATAAAGAGCAGAAGAAAGCAAAGAGCCAAAGTAACAGAGAGGAGGAGGAAAGAATAGAGTTGAAGTATGTCAATGCCAGTGCGAGTGGAAGAGAACAAATGAAAAACAAGCAAAAGAAAAATCTCCACCACTTTGGGGAGAGAAGAGTTCAATGTGACAGAAGGAAACAGGAAAGACAGGAGAACAAGGAAGGACATGGGTGGATTTTATTGAACTTCATTTGAAAAAGGTATCAATCATTGATCAATCATTGACTGATCTGCCTATCTATCTATCTATGTATCTGTCGGTTTATCTGGTAACTTGGGTATGGTCAGAATATTATACCCCCTGGAGCATATTCAACGTGGAGATCCCCAGCACCTGAGGTGTCCAGGAAAGCATTCTGCCTGGGGCTGCTGGTGCGGCTCTGCACAAAGAGGGGCAGTACTACAAGGGCTGGAGTGAAAGCCAGCATAGAAACAGCAGCAGTTGAAGGTAAGGCTGATGAAGTCTGGTGGAAATGAAGAAAGTGGATTTGTGGAGAAGATTTATGGAATTGAACTCTCCCAGGAACAAGAATGGATGTTGCAGGATAACAAAGCAAACATAGCGTTTAGAGGGAAAGGGTGCAGAGTGGAGAGGGAGACGGCAGCTGAAGGAACTCAGGGAATAATCATCATGAATTGCATCAGCAATTCAGGTGGGAGAAGAGGTGGCTGGAGAGGTGGCTGGATGAGAAGATGCCAGTGGATGACACCAAGTGATGCATGGTGGGAGAGAAACCAGGAAGAAACAGAGAGGTCAAAAGGAGAAGTGTTTACTGGAGGCAGAGTTGTGGGAAGTGAAGTGGTTGACTCTGAAATGAGACGATGAGATGGAGGAGCGTGTATGGTCGAGGCAGGAACTGAGGAGCTTGAAGAAAGGGTGAAGAAATGATTGCCTGTGGCCAAGGGTAGCTCAGAGGGAAAGGTGGAGTGATGTCTTTGCTGGGTGAGCAACAGGTAGGTGTGATGGTTAAAAAAAAGTACAGACCAAAACAAGCAGAGGCAGTATCTGTGCAAGGAGAGCTTTTGCTCTGACAAGAGCATCATCGTGCTGGAGCCATTGCCTGGAGTTAACACTTCGGTGGTTACTTCTCTGATAGCTTCACACATGGATGGTAGGGAGGATTTAGAATCTTGCTTCACTGTTGTAACCACCTCACTTTTACTACTAGCTTGTGCCAAAACTGCTTCTCTAGGCCTTCTTTCCTGTACCAAGTCCCTTCTGCTTGTTTTAAGATTTTAGAAGATACTGATCTTTCTCCAGATTTCAATGTTACTGTTTCAGATAATAGCACCTATAAGCATTGCAGAACAATTTCTATGCAAGAAATTAAAAATACTGTTTTCTTATAGTTGTTAGCTGAAGTTCCTATTAACTCTGAGGCAAGTAATTGCAGAGCATAGGAACTGTCAGGAGAAAAAGCAACATAAATAAAAAAGTGCTATGGATTATTAGGAAAGAACTAGCCACTCAGCATTGTGTTATCCTCAGTGGGCCTACATCTTAAATACTTTGTGTAGTTCTGTTCATCCCACCTCGAGAGGACAGAGAGGAGCTAGGTCAGGCACATAGCAGGAGAGTTTTGGGATCAGAACTGCTCACCCTGAACAACAAATGATTGGGGCAGGAGGGAAGGAACATGATAGTGAGCTGTCAGATTGTGGGTTGACTGCAGAAGGCAAGTAGCTGTCTTTTACCATGCAAGAATTAAGGCAACAAATTAACCCGGAGAGGTGCAGATTAGTAGGAAGCAGAAGGAGATGCTTCATATCATACATCACTGTGCTGTGCAGCTGTTTTCTACATAATGTTAAGGGAAGTTTATATGAGTTCCAAAATCAGCTCATGGGAGAAAAAAAAAACTGTCAAGTGCTGTTTAAATACACCACTACCACTGCTGGGGAAGAGAGTCCCTGAGCAGGGATCCCCAGGGCCTCAAAGTGTAATCTAGGAATGAATCACAACGTATTGCATTACAAGCCTTTTTTCTCCCGCCCTTCCCTAAGAAACTGGTACTTACTGGTCACTGTCTCTGCCAGGATACTGGACTATATGGACCTTTGGCCTAACCCAAATTTTTACTTTTCATAGATTTGTTTCAGCAATAGAGAAGACTGAGGAAAAGCACAAAGCAACAAAGGACAAAAAAGGCATTGACTACCCGTCTTCCTTCGGTATATGTAAGCACCACAGCAACCAGGCAGTTAATTATACTCTTAAGCATACAACTGCAACACATTCACAGGCATTTTCATGATAATGTGAGCCAACATGAAAGATTCCTGAGAACTGTGAGCAGTTCTAAGAGGGTGTCCTGACTTGACTCCCACGTTTCCACATTAACCCCAGGGCCATCCAGCAACCTTTCTCCCTTTTAAATAGACTTTCCAGAAAGTGAAAGGGCAGGGAGAAATGGTCCCGAAGCCTGGACCTGTGAGCAGGGAGCCATGACTGTCACTGTGTTGGAGAAGTCAGCTTACAGACATCTACACAGCTGATATAAAAAGAGAGTCCTAGTCTCTTTGAGCAAACAAGCAGAGACAAATGATATGGTCTTAAAGCATTTGCTAAGTCTACAAAAAAAAAAAAAAAATCATAGCTCTGTGAATAAAAAGACTCTAACTTATGCTCTAGCTCCAGGAGACTGAGTGTTTGGTTTTCCACTATAAAACAGGAAGTCAAAATCAGAGCTAGATGTTCTCCTCCTCTGCTTTCAGGGACTTGTGAAAAAAACAGTGCAAACTGAGCATGCAGCATTAACCAGTGAGGCTGGACTGTTTGTCCCTACAATAAATACTTCACTAGTGCATGTTTGTAATTTTTTTTTCATTTGTATAAGGACCGAGACAGTAATTTATACAAGCAAGATTCTTTGAGTAAGAAATGTGACATTAGTATTTCTGTGGTTTGAGTCAAGATAGAAGATCCTGACTGCCGAAACTTCACTGGTGTGTGAGGTTAGTTCAATGTAAGGTGTGCAAACAGCATTCCTTGGGCCATTTTGTCTTGACCAACAGTTCAGAAATTGCCATTGTATTTAATGAAACCACATGAGAAAAATGGTAGTTGGCACCTGTGTAGCAAACCAGGAGAGATTATATGAGCTAAGTTAAAGCAATTGCTTCAACTTTGCACATATCTTTGCTTTTAAGGGCCTCATGAAGGACATACGTCACAACGACCTGTGAGGGTTAAAAAACTCTTTCAGCCCATTCGGCTTGTAGAATACATTTAACTTCTTCATTTGACTCACAGCAGTAGTTACGACTGCTCCTATTCAATAGTCTTGTGTGAATCCTTCCACGAGCAGTGCAAATCACCATGAGCATTTCTGACCTTCTGCAACCTGGTCCTCTGTCTATCCTAAGCCCTGCAAAGCAGAATTGTTTATGTTTGTACAGTGGCCAACGCAGATGCAGACAGGTCCAACGGTCTGTCAGGCCCCTAAGTGCACCAATAGGACTTAACTGCCCTCACCAGCCTGACCTGCGGCTTCCACCCACACCCTCTGCCCATGATTCCAAGAGCACCATTTAAGTTGAGGCCTGAGCTATGTTGTAGCTGCAGCTATCTCCAGCTTTGCTTCTTGGATGGACCTCAGACCTTTGTTGTAGCCTTGTCTCCTAGTCCTGTATCTGCCTCATCTCCTATTGCTCCTAACAAAATTCCATGGATGAACCTGGTTCATCGCCTCACCTTGTCTTAGGATGTTGATGCACCCCATTACCAGCACCATGCTGTTTCCACACTTTTCAGACCTGTGGCCCTTCAGGTCAGCGAGGGCTCTGCCTGTGCTGTAGTCACTTAGCTCCTGGTTTGTTCCACCCTCAGGGATTAACGCTCCCTCTTGCTGCTTCCTGACACCATTGCTCAGCACATTTTTAATCAGGAAACATGAGTATTTGTGATGGTTATATGTGAAACGTTAGAAGATACAAGAAGCAACTCCACTAAAGTGATATCAGGGAAAAGAACTGCCCAGTAGAGGATTATGTGGTCCCTTTCCAAACCTGGCCCCCTGTCATCCACCTGGCAGGTGGAGATGCTGGGTGCTTTGGTGCTTCTAAGATTGTAGCTCCCCGTGGTATAAAAGTTCAGCATCACTTCTTTCTAGCTGTAAGTTATGCCCTACTCCTTAGCAAGGCATCTTGTGCTGCACTACCACTGCTCTGCCCTAGAAGACTGCTTTAAGTGCAAGGCTTTCCCCTGAAATCCCATCAAAGGTTTCATGTTAGGGTTAAGCAGTAAGGCTTGAAGGAAGGTACGTAACGTGGCTACAGATGTGGTGTTGTCCTCTGTTGACCATACATCAAGGTCGTATGCAAAGAAAATGATGCAGTTAGAAATACGTCACATGGCACATCACAGGACATGGCCTGTCACCTCCTCTTCCCTTGTACTGCTCCAAATTGGGATACATTGAGGCACTGTAGACTGACAACGAGCAAGAATGAGTCAATTGTGGCAATAAAGCCAGATATTAAAAAAGCAGGCGGCTTTCACATTTGTGGCTGGGGTGCTGGTTTTCTGTGCTGTGGGGTCTGTGCCTGCACATGGCCCGTCACCAGTCCTGGTAACACACCTTGCAGTTTTCAACTGACACAGCTGCAGTTCTCTAAAGGCTTCCTAATCTGAAGCCCTCTAAGGCAAAAAGGGAGACACACTGACATCTGGTGTAAAAGACTGAACCATGCACTCCAAAACCTGCATTCGAAGATGCAGAAATGGCTTTGAACTGCAGAAGGGCGAAAGGGCACTGGCAGATAATCCTAGGGTTTCTCTTCAGGCAGCATTGCCATATTTATTGTGATATAGAGATTTAATCACACTATTGATTAGATTGCTTGTTTCTCTGTTTGTCTCAATGACTGGACTTTTAACTATGCTTTTGTCAAGCACCTGGTGTGTTTCTTGTTTGTAACCAGAGTAGAGCTGAGGCCTCTCAATCCGAACTCTTCACATCTCCAGTGTAAACCAAATCAGCACGGATCAGGTATAAAGGCATGTACTCATAACAAGACTGCTGAGTTCACCCATGGGCAGAAGAGTGCCGGGGCTTGCTGGGGCATGTCCTGTCTTAACCACAAAACCTGAGCAAATCTCAGCCTATGAGGACCTTTGACCTTGAAACTCATTTTTTGCTGTTTTGTGTTCTGTCTCCAGTGGTGGAAAGCCCCACACAGGCAGGGAAGAGCGCAGAGACAGCCAGACGCCTGGTGCTCCTTCCCTCAAACTCCTGCCAGTCCACGCAGCCACAGGACCTTCTGCCACCAGAGGCTGAATCTCTGGCTCCAGCAGTGCTTGGAGTAAAATCTTTCTCCCAACAGCTTAAACCTGTTTTACAGTTACACAAACTTCTGACATCGTTAGCATAAGAATTTGCAGCTTGACTGTGCAGCCTGAGAAGAACTACCATCTTTTGCTCATTTTTTTGGTGAATTTAAATGCTTCTAGCAGGAGAGATTTGTGAGGAAAGTGCTTTCCTGGCTTGTTTCAGCTTCAAGGGAGGGGGACCCACAACTGCGGGGTACAAAAAAAAAGGAGAAATAAAGGCAGGTACACTTGAAAACTAATACAGGCTGGGAAAAGATGCAGAAGGCTGTTGAGAGGAAGGCTTCACACCCCTGGACTTCAGATGAGTTAGAAGTGGCAATTTAAAATGAGCCTTTAACTTCTTGGACACAAGCCCCCGCGCAAAACCCCAAACTGTGAACACGGAAAGAGGCGTTCGTTTGCCAAACGCAAGACTGATACAAGGTTTTCTCTTACAAATAGGAAACAGTATATTAAATGTTCCTTGGACCCTGTTAAGTTTTCCTAACCTACTCACTACGGGGTTTTATCAGACAGGATTTAAGGAGGAGGTGCATCTGATGAGGGACTGGAGGGCACTTCCTTCAAAGATGGAAATAATTGCTGGGCACTGCAATGACAGACACTCTCCAGCCTCCAGACCTACATAAGCATCTCAGGGCGATGTTTTCTGTCTGTTAGGTAGAGCAGGCTACTGTGGGTAAAACATTAACTGCTTTTATCCCAGCAGGAGCAGTGCTGGGGCTCTAGCCACCCCCAAGACATTCCTGATGGGAACTGGGGGACAGTGTGAATGAGCATGAGAAAAACTTGCAGAAATGCTATTTGGTAAGGTAGATCTACACAAACATTTCATCTGAGTGACAAAGTATTGGTTTTGTGTCAAAAGTGTGAGTTCTAAATGGTTCTAACAGGTTGCGAGGCTTTCCAGGCTCCCAAGTTATATTCAACATCCACCTACGATGTACGCTGGTTGCAGTAAGTCCCTGTCTGAAATAAAAAATAAATAAAAAGATACCAGATTTTCCTCAAATCGGTTGAGCTTCCCACCCACCCTGCCAGCAGGCAGGGCTGCACCCTGCCGGGGCTTTCCAATCGGTTCAGCACTGAAAAGCAAAGCAGTAGTTCCTCACAGCAATCCACCTCTTCACTTTTGAAAATGCTGCTCAAAAGTGCACTCAAACGGTTCACGCAAATCCACCCCAACATGTCCCACCTCCTCCTCAAGTGGGAGGAATTTTAACAGTTTGTTCTGCTTCTTGGGGATTTATATTTCTTTGCAACACCCCTCGGCAGGCCCCTGCACCTCCTCCTGAAGCTGGAGCTGCACCGGTGCACGCGGGGGCAGGGGAAGAGCGCGCGGGGGCCTGGCAGGGCAGGGCTGCAGCACCGTTTCGCAGGGTGCCGGCACAGCCTGCCTCTCCCAGCAGTTCTCCCATCACTTTAACTGCTGAATTGCTCCCAAATTCTGCCTTCAACAAGACTGAGTTATTCCACCACCGACGGCAGGGGGGACCCAGCACAAACGCAGTGCGGGTGCTGTGAGGAACAGCACCCAGAGCAAGACAGAATCTGATTCAATCTGATGGTGTGCACACAGCCTCCGATTTCCACCTGTACTTAGTATTTGCAATAAAGTAGAAGTTAGCATACTCGTAACATACTGTCCAGTTCACTATAGAAAACTTGTATTTATCTGGAGATTTCAGGATCATATTGCTGATCAGGGAAACAGCAGAAGATGCAGACTGTATTGACATAATTTTATTTATAATTAACATGAACTTCTGAACTATTAGATACCAGCTGAGGCACAAAGCACGTCTGAGTCCCAAAAGCGGTCTGAAATCAGCTCTCCTCGCTGATGCCCTTGCAGCTTTCTTTCCACTTCTGAGGAACGTGAGAGGGTCAAAGGCTTAATTGCACGGTGGAATCCAAGCTTTTTAATTATTTTGCTTGCAAAAGTCTAGCACAGGCATTCCTGTGCAGAATGCAGTAAACCATCCTGCCCTTTAGATCTAAACGTTGCAGACTGCGAGGCTCCCACCCTGCTACTTCCACTCTGGTCCTTTCACCGTTGTGTTTTTCTGAGCACTGGCACTACACCAGCATAGCAAACAACTGTCATGGCTTGCACAGTAACTCACCATCTTGGGTTTCAAAGTTGTATCAAACTCCTCTACAACTAAAAATGCTTTTTGCTGGTAAGTTGCACTTAAATGTACCAGAATATGTGGAAAATTGCTAAGTATTCACCAAGCTGGTCTATACCACGCACCAACGTCTGAAACAGCATTCTGAGATTTTTTAAGATTTAGGCTACTTTGGGCAAGGTGCCAAGACTCTGCTGTGAAAACCAAGCTTCCACCTGGAACTTTTGCAGTGTCTTACCTTTCTTCTCCTTTTCTGAGAAGAGCATGCACACTGCTGCAACTACTTACCACATCAGTGTACAAACACACTGCGGAGCTGCGGGACGCCATTCGGCAGGTGGCTGCAGAAACTACATTTTTACATGAGTTCAAAACTGAACGAATTCTTAGAAGAAAGCTCCACTGAGGTTTATGAGATGTGCGGATAATGCCATTACCTCTGAGGTGCCCGAGTCACACGTTGCTGGGAAGGCGGGCTCGCGTTCTGCAGAACTGCAACACCCGCTTGCTCTGAGCTCTGCTCCTATAGCAGCATCCCATGCTGGTCACTTTTGAAGACAGGATTTTGGCAAGGTTGATTTTGATTTTGTCAGAAAACCTGCCAGCATGCATGTTAACTCAAAGATTCAAAGTAGAACAATTTATTAACATGAACATTTTACAACAGTGTTTTCTCTTCAACTAAGCTTCAAGATGCACGTGGAACTTGCAGGTAAAGGACTGGCTGGGTGTAGAAGACTTACAGGTCATTTAAAGCATGCCCATTTTACGGCAGCTGCTTTCAGACTGATCATGTTCAGCTTGCCTGCTTGTTTAAGAAACAAAACCACTTAACTACAGGTGTTTCTTAAATTGTTTTCCTAATAAAAATGAAATTTAGGGACTGTATTCATCTGAATATCATGCAAAGATCTGAAAAGGATAAGTACAAGTAGATTACACCCGAGTGATGTGATTGCAAATTCAAGCTGCATTAAGCTGGTATCAACAAAGCAGAACATGTGCATATGGCACCCCAAGTGTTCTTTCATGATATTGCATTCAAAAGGTGCGTGGCTTTGGTAAAAGAAAAAAGCAACTGGGTAAAGACAATTCCATGCTCAATGTGTCTCTGTACAGTTTATTTTACAGGAGATGAGATGAGCACTGTGGTGCATATAAACTTGCAGAACTCTATAGGAAAATACAGTTTAACCATATGAAATTGTTTTACAGTAAGACAGAAAAATTATGTATAGGAAATGCCTTCAACACTGAAGGACAAGATCCACAGCTGACATAAAGTAGCTTCCACCAAACTCTGCCAGTTTACCCAAGCTGAAGATCTGCCCCTTAAATCTTTTCTGCATTCAACTTCTTAAGTTGAGTAAGTGATTCCTTCATATATCCCTATGGAACAAAAGCCATCCTATAATTTGCACAATGATCCAAGATCTACTAGTTACCCAGACAGAGGCTGCATGATATACAAACTATTTAAGGGGTCTATTCAGCCAAAATTTATGGAAAGTTATAAAATTTTGGTTAAACATCTTTAAAAATAAGTCATTAGTACTGGCAAAAGACAACTTTCCTAGAAATTTAGACGTATTTAGCAAAAGTTACACAAAAAGGACCCAATAAGCAACTCTAGTTTAGTAGAAAACTCTGTTTTAGTGTATGACTGGTGATCTGGCCCGCCTTTGAATCCCTGCTGTTAGAATGTCTGCAAAACTGTGTGGTGCATTTTTCATGCTGTCTTGGGCTGCTGAAAGAAAGGAAACCATCTACGAAGGAGAAGAAAATATTTGTCCAATACTAGTACCTGCTTTTTTCATAACAGATAGAGGTTGCTGTCCCTGAAGAGTGTTTTTGACCTGCTGGAGTAAAAGAGTGGTAAATGAACATCCAAATTCCTTAAGCTATTCTGAAAATCTCAGCCAGCACACCAAAAAACTCCAAAGGAACAAGGGATTTCAGGTCAAGCGTTCCCAAATTCAAATGACTAAGATTGTCATGTCATGCAGATGTGAGATCCCCGAAATCTCTATTCAGCTTTAGACTTCCAGTACCAGAAAATTTCTTCTCAGTAACTGCTTTAAAAAAAAGGCAAGTTTTTTTATTTTACACAATAAAGGCCTGCTTAGGCCCCAAATGCCACTTAGTCAACTATTTTTATGCCGAATTCCCTGCATACTGTACTGAGAACCCTATACTGAAGGACGTGTCAGAAGATCAGGTTAGCAATGCTCCTTCAATGCAGTTGCTTTTAAGTCTAACATTTCCTACTCCATTTTCAGCACTGAGAATTTAGGATGACTGTGCTGGACAGCAAGTGATCAGTGAGACAAAGGTAGGTCTACTGGATATGTGGGCGTCCTAAAAGAGTGCACAGTGCAGGGCAAGGAAGGAGGGCTGAGAATCCTGCACAGATCCGTGCGTGCTGGCTGCTCCTGAGTTTTGGAAATTTGTAGGGTGAATCCGTGTATTTTACATGCTTGTAGCAGATACAATTTAAAGAGGCACTTCAAGGGGAACTACTAGCAGAATTTTAGTAGGGTTGTGATACAAGCCATTACTCAGTTACTTGTTAAATCAGTAGCCCTGAAAGACTGCATATATTCAAAATTATAGTCTTGTCCACTCACTGAACCTGAATACAGCAGCTGAAAAGCTTTAGTTCTGAATATCCACTGAGTTTGTCTCTTACGACGCACCTGAAATAGTTCAACTTAATGTAAGTTGAGGGAATTAAATTTGAATGTTTCAAATATATTTTTTTTCCTGTAATTATTATGCGGTTAACCTTATTTTTTATTGGTCTATGAAAGATTTTATCCATGTACAATTCTTAGAATCAGATGCATCATTAGGCACAAAAGGTTTCTGCCTTGAGGAATGCATGGGATTAGATATTTAAGTCAAATTGTGCTATGTGTTGGTCCCTTCAGAAAAAATGTCCAGAAGAAAAACTAAACTGTGACTAGCACAAAAAGGAGTCATTGCACCTCCAAACCCAGTGGCTGATAAGAAAAATCCAAAACAAAAATGAAAATAACCCCTCCAAAAAGCACGCACCTACCACTCTCAGAAAACATCCAAAAGCATGAAGTTTGGTCAGCACATTAAAGCAACAGAGATGTTCTATGAAAATACAAAATTAAAGATTCTGAAAACTGGTGTATCTCAGTGATGGAGGGTTGGCTACAGTCACAATGAAGAGGAAGAAATAAGAATTGAAAGATGCACATTTATATGAATAAGATCTACTATAAGACAAGGTAATGAATATTATTTATACGATAGTGCTTCTCAGGAAAAGACAAGGATTTGCTGACGGGAAAGACTTCATCACCATTATGCAACAGAAGGACTGTGCGCTCCGAGCTCCTGGAGAATACCTACACGCCAGGCTGGACACCTCTCCCCCTGACTTCGGGTCAGTTCAGTGCAAGGGCGCGGGACATCACAGCACTGCCAAATGCCAAAAACCATTCTGTAGTCACGAGTGTGGCGTTGCCATGTACCCGTCTCCTGCTGGCACAACCAGGTGCTAGCTGGAGAGCCCTGTATCAAACAATAGATACAAGGGAACGTTTCATCACTGATTTTCATGTGCTAAGCAGAATTTGGAGAGTGATGAGCCTGTTACTGGACCCGTCAGGGTCTGAGGGAGATGAGTGCCTCATGTTGAGAAGCTCAAATGCCACTGGGGCAGCTAAACATTTTCCTGCCCTATGTGTCTGGTTTTAATTTGAATCTGCCTGTGACTATTGCCCACCTGGTTAAGTCATATGTGACCAGCAGGCTCCCCTGGTAAAATGTCAGATACCTCCGCTGTGCAAAGAAGGACGCCCGTCAGCTCTTCCCTACCGCTGTATGAGTACGGGAGGAATGCCCACCCTGCAAGAACGATGCACAGCAATGCTTCAGCAACCTCTGGGACCTCATTCTCCTATTTCAACACATGCTGGGTAGCAAAAAGCCTACAGACTTCCCAGAAAGGTCTGCGATCAGGAAAGCGCATTATTTTGAAAACTGCCTTTTTGACACTGTCTTTTGAAGACCTAGTTCTCGCAAAGCGGAAACGTAAGGGTGACCAGGACTGCCTCCAGGACACCAGACTCCGACCGCCATCCCTGGGAACAGACCCAGCAGGCTGCACTAGTGCAAAAGAGCACACGAGCTACAATAAAATAGCAAATATGTTTTCAATTCAGAAGGAAGCAATCAATTGATCACACCAAGAAGTCACATCTACTCATTCCAGGGGGACCTTCAAGGTGCTGGTCTGGATTTCTTAAGGTGCTTGATAGTGAAGGACCCACTTGAGTAAGCAGTGCTCTTTTTCTCCCTGTGTGTGACTGAAGAAATAGATGGGCTTTTTCACTTGATTTTGGATTTGGATTTTTACAGCTGCATCAGAAAGTGAGCTGTAGGCCCATGCTCCAGAGCTGCGCTGCTACCACAGCCTGACACAGGGTCACTCGTAGGGCTGCTGGAACTGCATGTATAGCGGCTAGGTCTTATATATTAGTATTTGAGGTTCTCATTTCTTAATGTTTACCTTATACGTGTACTGAACGACTAAGGAAAAAAGAGGCTTGTACATTTCTCTTTGTTAGCCTGATTTTCAAAGTCTCTTATCACCTACCTGCTCCCTGTTGTGTTCCAAGAAATCTCATGAGTGCCAAGCACTTCCTAAGAGCAGGTGAAGAGTGCACATTTCTACATAAAGAGTCTAACTTGCAAGAAATATTTAAATAATGATATTAAAAGTAGGGACAAATTTAAAGAGGTTCTGAGAAGGTCTGAGAAATTATTACTGCTACTGAGCATGTAGAAGTTTCCTGTGAATGCTTTACAGAAAATTCCCGTTAGAAAAGGAAAAAAAAAAAAAAAAACGAAATAAAAGAAGTGATCTGAGTGCAATTCACTGTCACAAGACAGCTACACACACTGACATTACAGCATGGGGCTGTCAGTTAAACAAAAAGCAGCTAATTCTGCAACATGAAACTGCGCAGATGCATAAAGGGTAAAGAGAACCAGAGCACGCGTTTGCACGCTGCCTGCTATGCAGGGAAGGAAAAACATTTCAGTGCTTACTGTCACTGTGCAACACGAGGGGGAGCACAGCTACCCCACAGCAGCTCAGGCAGGGCTGCAGAGGGGGAAGAGTATTCTAGAAACATAACAGGGATTTCCATATGGCTTTCACTGCTGTTACAACCTTTTAACATTTTTAAAAAAAATAAAATTAAAGCTATCTCTAAAGATCCCAGTGTCAAATAACGACATAACATTCCTGTAAGGGAACAACTGAAGTTTTTAAAAAGATGTTCAACACATAGAAGTGATGAACAAATGTGAGTTACAGATGTGAGTGAATCTGTAGCAGATTGGAAATCTGAGAATTAGACCTTTTTGGACGTTGCTCTATGAAAGCAACTGGAGTCTTGCCAGTGATGGGAGAAAAGTGGACTTGGCCCACATGGTAAAGGACTCATCGCTTTCAGCTCATGAACTCCAACAGGAATCAGCCAACAGCACTGGATCCAGAATGAGTTCTGTTAGGAAATAAGCTGAAAGAACACCTTAGAGAAAGACTTCCAACAAGGACTCTCTATTGAGTGAACTGTGCCAGAAGATGGCTCTGAAGATACAGGCAGGCTGGTACGGCTGATGAATAAAAGGTTCTCATTCTGTACAGTAGCTGAGGTTACAGCTGGTAAGCACCTCACCAGCTCTGGCACTGGAGTCAGGACACCCAACGGATTCAAAGCTGTAGGAATTCACGAAGGCCTTGAGCTCAGACAAGGGCCAAAAGGCTCTGGCTGAAGCAGAGATCGCCAGGGAGCCAGAGGTTTGATGGCATGAGGCAAGTATGTGACAGCTTTGCTTAGACAAAGAGGGAGCTTGGCAGGAGCGGCAGGACTCCCGAAACACAGGCGGCTTCAACAAAGACCCAGGCAAGCAGAGCTACCAGATAAGAACCAGAGGCAAATTCCCGCTAATTGTACATCTTCAGGTGAAAGCAAACAGTACTAACTGAAAGCTCACCTTCTGATCTGTGACCACAGAGCCACATGAAGATGTAAGACAGCCTTGTCACTCAACAAAAAAGGACTGATACCTGTAGTGACTAAAATAGTAAAAACTTGCATCAAGTGTGTGAGCCTACCTGCCAGACGAAACGAGATGACCCTTAAGCTCAGTACCTATGGAGGCAAGAGACTGACTTTGCTATTCCTATTACCAGTTACATTGCAACATCATCATGCTTTTCACATGCTAGCTATTTTCACATAACCCAAAGCTTGACCTTGCTCCAGAGAAGAAGCTGTTTAGGATGAGCTATTGCCTGAGGAAAGACTGGGTGCAACTGCATTTTTGCAACTCAGTGAAAGATGAACAGAGCAATGGTGAAACTCCTGAAGTTACTTTGTTAGGAACGAACATGAAGGCAGGCGTCCATGCTTCCCTTCAAACATGTCACTACCTTCTCTGAAGATGCTGTCCATTCAGAAGCACAGGGGCTCCAGCACTCCCTGACTTATAAGGCACCACACCGTCCAGGATCCACCACTCAGAGAAGTGAATGAGCCAGGGAACACTGATCCCACTGTCTGCAGTGTCGTATCACAAGGGAATATCATCTTTTGCAGGAAATAACCTGGTAACTGTCTACAAGCAACAGCAAAACTTCCCTACCACTTCCACTGATTACAGATGAAAGTCTTGTTGCAGAGGAAGCACCTCACCCGTTGCAGAGCAGCACTGCGCGAGAGTTTGCTGGACCTGCTAAAGAATAACAGCCAGCTACAAGTGCTCTCCTCAGATTATCGAAGTGAAAAAGAGATACAGACTCCATCAAGAGAACTATCATTCTGTGCAGCTCACACATTCCTGTAGCATTTCAAATGGACCAAAAACTAGAAGTAGTAAAACTGTCTGGAAATAAAACAAAAGGGAAAAAAATTTACCATAAAATACAACTGGGAATTGAGAGCAGCTTAAATACACCTTAGTAGAGGAACCAAAATACACTTCAGTCCTCAGAGAAACCTGTGCTAATGGACAGTATTTCCAGTCCAAAACAGATAAAATAACAAACATCTTTAAAGAAAGAGGAAAAATAAAGTGTAATCAAGAAGAGATTATTTCAGATATTTATTAAGGAGAATACTGTATAAAGTGCACAACTAGCTTGGTTTTGCAATCAAAACAAGAATGTGGTGAGGTGTCATCAAGATTGCTCATTTTAATTTTCAATACAGCTTAGAATACGGGGATCAACCTGAGATGCAGCTCTTAAGCACTCCAGTTATTTTTGGACATTGAAGTTTTGAAAGTTCACCCTGCACCCGTGGCTTGGAAAAAAAAAAGGGGGGGGGGGAAAGTGCCTGTCCTCCAAAGTGCATGGTAGAGATAGGAAAAGTACACATTGGCATGCCAGAAAAATTAATAGGGCAGAGAGAGAATCAATAGGAAGACTGAAAAAGAGAGATCATCACAAAACTTCCCTGCCTGAGCAGCAGAAGAGGAGTCTAGGGAAGCATATGCAGTCTGACTGAGCTCAAGGACTACGCGACGCTTAGGCAAACCATGTTTCATTTGTATTGCAACGGTCTTTGCAGGAACTTAGGAGAGACTCACATAACAGTGTGCTGGATGCTTCCAACACTGAGAATAAAATAGTAGTTGCAAATTCAGAAGTGTGTAATGGAAGTGCAGTACGGGAGGTGTCACACCAGGAACAGCGATCCTGAGCACGCAGTGGTCATGGCATCGCATCTGCCAACGTGCAAACGTTTATAACGGTTAATGACGCAGCAGAGAAGTGGGTTGTGGAGGCATTTGCAAGACAGGAACGAATCTATACTGGTAAAGAGATGGTTGAGAAAAAGGGAACAACAGGAAAATGCAATAGAATTCAGTTTGAAATAACAAACCAGAAAAATAATTACTGCACCAATATTAAAAATGTGTTTCAGGTAAGACCTCTGTGTCTCAGTTTGTATTAGTAAAGGGGAATATTAATTCTCAATAATCTAATCACAGCACTTTGAGGCTGGTGAACAAAAACCTTGAATAGTAGTAGAACAAAAGAAGGATGCAATTTTGGTGCTGGGGAAAAAAGATGGTAACAATGAGATAACGTGGAGCATCACTGTGGATCAAATGAAATAGTATGGTTTGGGGAATTGTAGATAACAACATAATAAACACTGAGTAAAGGCCACAGTGGTGAGAATCAAGGTTTCTGCTGGATCTAAAGCAAGAATCTTAAGAATCTTGGCATTGTATGAAATGCTGAAAAATATATTAACAGCAACACTGAATAATCAATCAGAAATAACAGCAGGAGAAGAAAATTAATACCTTTTCAAAACCAGTCTCCAAACTACATAACACTATGTGCCAAGAGCAGCGTTGAATTTTTGGTAGTTTGTGGTAAGGGTAACAAAGGAAAAACCTAAAGGTAAGAATCTGATGGTGCAGAAGTGCTGGACGTCTACTTCTACATCTAATACAATCTAGCATCACAGATTCATGGCACCTTTGAAAATCAGGCTCTAAAAAGATAGAACTCACAATTTAGCTGGACAAACTTGGTAATTAAAGATACCTAAAGATTGTGATATTCACCTGAAGGAACCAACAAAGGGCAATTTAAACCTGGATCCCAAATAAAATGTTAGAGGACTGTCTTTAAGTAGATTCTGTGAGAAAACATCTGGCATAAGCAGGAAAGGTTTTGAACATCTCATTTATTCCTTGGTATATAACCTCTTTCTGTCATTGAGGGCACTCCGACAGCTAATGAGGTAGGTATAGCACAACCAAGTCTTTCCTGATAAATAACGGTGATGGTAACACTTTCAACCTTATTGATTGGCCTAGAACAGAAATCATGATGATAATGGGTTTATGTATCCCTGAGAGGGAGTATAAAACAGGAAGAACAGGAGTCTTCTCGATAGATTTTGGGAGAAGGGCCATCACTTCACTGCCATGGTGGGAAACTGTGTTATATGAAATAAATGTTATGCGCACAACATTGCTGCGAGATAGGCGTGTTTTACAGATGGGGGAGCCAGAAAAGTTAATTGACTTGCCTATGGCCATGAAAGCAGTCAGTGACAGACCTGGGATTCATGATCAGGACTTCCTTGCCTCCTGCATCATGTTCAAACAGTTATCGACTTGCTGGCCAGAGGCTCACTGCATGGTTGTTCTAACATACTGTATAAAGATAGTCATGCAAGGGATGTAGCACAAAGTCACTGAAGAACAGAGCTCTCTCTGTACCAGAAAGCAGATTTCTTCTGGAAGCTGCGTGCAATTGGGAACCTCTGGTGGGAAGCACACATCTGGTTTCTTCACCCTGGAATGTCTGGTGCTTAAGGCTTAGCACAATGAGGACCATTTTAATGACTAAATGTAACAGAGATAGCCTGTACAGGCATAAATTACAAGGTGTCTGGTAGTGGAACAACCTTTTCCCTACGCTCTTCTGACCCTTAGAAAACAAACATTAGCCTGGTTAATTCAGTGGACTCATCACATACATCTACAGATCAGTCTATATTTCCATGTCCACAGGTCGGATATCTCCAGTTTTGTGTTCTTTTACCCACAGTTCCCTGTCTTTGGCAGGATCCACTTTCCGAAGCAACTGATCCACGAGCTCTACTGTCTAAAACGAACAAAACAAGAATCAAAATGTCAAGGGCGCATTTCAAGCAGAAACAGTCATTGCTCTGAAGTGTAGAGCAGCTATGGGCACGCCTACGTTGCATTTGCACTGCACGTATGCAAGAGTCAGTGGACAACAGCCAGATCTGAATGTGAAGCCTCTTAGCGGGAAGCAGAGAAGAGGCAGACGTAACGTCAAGCAGAGACAGGCTTCCTATGCCAGACATTGGCCAGCCAGTCTCTGACTCCTGTCCTGCAGTCTGTACCTTACATCAAATACAACCATGCACTGAGGTCAGCATACATCCCCTGTATTTTAATATTTGAAAACTAGACAGTTTTTTAATAAGAAAAGTATGCTCCCTCCCCCAACAGTGAAACTACCATCTTCCTTGCAAGAGCAGATGACCTCAAAGAGTAGTGCATCATGCTGGGAGAACTAATAATGGCTCATGCTGGCCAAACGTAATTCAATTTATTGTGTCTCCCCCAGCAAAAAGCTGTGATCCAGCAGCATGAAATGTAACCAGGATCAGAGTGCCCTGGAGCAGCAGGACTGCAGGGTCACAGTACAGTACTGCTGCAAACTAACAAGCTGCCCACAGACACTTTACACATCTTCTTTTGGTACAGGGCAGTCAGATCAGGGTAGGGACTGTTCTGCTCAGCTGAAGTAAAGACCAAAGGGACCAAACAAAAAGCAGACTTACACTTTGGTTGAACATGTCTGTCTCATGCCGCAGCTGTGTATACTGGCAAAGGTGCTGCCGAATCATCTCCACCCTTTCAACTTCTAGTCTCTCAAGCTCCTGGACACAAAGAAAAACAAGTCCATATTTTTCTTGGAAGCTCAGCTTGAAGGCCCAGAGAAAGGATGACACACAAAAGGTTGCCAGTCAGTGCGATACTACCCCAGGGTCACACTTTGGAGCTGAACTCTGTGGTTGCACATCCCTCTGATTTGCAGAGAATCAGAGACGGCAAGCAATAGAAGTCACTTCAGCCTGAGCCTAACGACAGAAAAGAAGGTCGAAACCTTTCCGAAACAACCAAGGCAGAGAGAGGAACTACTCTCTTCAGGGACGCTTCAAACGAGGGAATCTGTTTCCTGCAAGAAGGTTTGCATGCTTTGCTGCTCGCTCCAGAAGTCACCGGGATTCCTTGGGGAAGCAGGAGACTGCGTTGGGGTGTACGGGTCAGAGGGCCCGCCTGCCCTCGGTCTGACCAGGCACCTGTAAGAGCAGTTTTATCTGTTCACCAGATGATGAGCTGGGACAAGTCTCCACCTCGCTCAGCTGGCAGTAAGCAGATCCCAGCAACGCTTTAGTTGAAAAGGCAGGTGATTTCTAACTTTCCTCCTGATTTTTTCTGCCTCCCTCTTGTCCTGGATTCTGATATTATACCTCAAAGTCTGCGTTTAGTCCCTCCTTGTCCATCTGAGTGGCAGCAGTGGAAGCAGCATGCTATGGAAGTCTGCCTTTAAAGACATATACTGCAATGGACTTTGCTGTTTCACTAGAAAGCTCTGTATTCACAGGGACATCAATGGGGCCAAATCTTACAAAAACTGCCTGCAGAGGGCATTTCTGGTGTCCGCTTACTGGGCACCATGGTGGAGTGCAAGCTGAGCATATACAAGCAGGCAGGCTGCTACGTTGCCTTCCCTGTGCTATTGCAATTTGTTAAACATCTTCTGGGAAACAGATCCTTCATTACAGCACAAAAATCTCAGGTGGCAGACTATCTGCCTGGGGAGGAAGAAGAGCAAAGGAGCTTACGGTATGGACAAGACTGAAATAGACTGAGCTCCTATGGCTGTTGCTGGTTGATGTACTGCCCTTATGGAAAAAACGGCCCACTTTGAACTCCGACCCCTTTACGTAGGGCACGGGTGTGCAGGGCCAGAACACAGAAGCCAGCGTGCTAGTGCTGGCAAGCACGCCGTGCACAGAATGTGCACTCTATCTGCACTAGAAACTTCAGGGAGGAAGGTATGCAAGGAAACACAAATCTTCAGACCTTGAGCCTCTCAAATTTGTATTGCATACGATCTAATCTGTATCTGAGCTGATCAGATGCAGACTGTTTTTCAATTTAGATTTTATATTCATGTATACCAAGACTTACCTTCAAATGCTTCTCAGTCTGAGTTTCACAAGTGACAAATCTGCTGTGCAGCCTGCAGGCTATGACTGCCCTCTTGAGCTATCTACTAGAGCACTTCTGAGTCGTACTTCTCCAGGAGCAAATATGCAGCTAACATAACCTGGCCGTATGGGGACACAGTGGCACTGATGGTCAGTGAGAGGAGAATCAAATCCCTTATGTATAGGAACAGCCAATTTTTTCTCTCTTGTTCTGCTTTTGGGAAGATATCTGCCTCCTGGTTTTCCACTCACCCATCTGCCTTTATTTATTTACTGTAGTTTAAATATTGCACTGACACACTTCCAAATGCTGAGCAATTTATTATCCTGCTTCTTATTAGGAGGAGTTTACAGTTTAGTGTTTGTCCAATGAGAAAAATAATTGCAAAAGACAGTTTTATTTCCCACTTTTGAAAGCAACTGGCTGTTGTCCAGAAGGGCTCTAAGGAATGACATGAGGGAGGAGCCCTAAAGCCAAAGTACAGGTATTTCAAGGAATACAGCACATCAAAGCTGTATCTTGGCATCTTGGTGACTAACCCCAAAGGTATACACCCTTAGGAGGAATACTGTGAGCTGTGTTATCTTCAGAGAAACAGAACAATAGGCAATTAAAGCATGCCTCTTCTGAGCTGGCAACACTCGTGAAGAAACTGTAAAACCATGGAATACAAAAATTCATTAATGTACAAACGGATTCGGTGATTTATCGCATGTTTTTCCATGTCGTCCTTGTGCATTACTTCATCCTTCCTACGGACAATTCCAGTGTTCTGGCCCCTAAGCAGCCCTGAACTGGTTTAATGCCTTCTGCAAAGAAACAATTATTTCTTCCTTCCACTAATAATATGAGTTTTTTCTTAGAACTGAGAATAGGAAATACAATGGGAGATTTATCACCCAGTTTTTCCCACTGCTTTGCACTGCAACTAGCTATGAGTGATGAATGCTGTACGCTATTACCATTTTGCAATGTTATACATGTAAGATGCTACCCAGTTACATACCAGAGTGGTGGTCACCATTTCCTCAAACCACTTGGACTGGGCTTGATTGTAAAGATCCACGCAGCGCATCAGGTCATCTCCTGAGAAGTTCAAGACAGCAACACATGAGTCTTCTCTAGGCAGTGTTAGGGAGCTTAGAAGGAAATTGCAGTTCAGGTTTTGTAGACAGACCCAAAGGGTTTGAAGGCCGGTCCTGGTTCCGTTACATGGCATTTGTTAGATGCAACATTTCAAAATGCATGCACTTGGTGTGTGGCAACAGATCGGGTGATTGGGGTGAGAAAGAATGAGGGGGAAAGACAAGATTTTCAAAGGAAAATATGAACATTAAGTAATATTTTACAAAATGCCCAGAACTATGGAAGGAAGTTACTTCAGTTTAAAAAAAAGGTCACAGACAGAAAGTTATATCTGAAAAATAAAATAATTAAAATGGGAAATCAATAGTAATGAGTTATTGAGCTGCAGGGTAGCACTCTGTAGGTGAGACTGCATTCTAAGAAGGGTCTGTTTAAAATGGGAGCGAAGCATCAGGCTCAAGCTGTCTGAGATCAGGGGACGCTTATTTGCAACCTCGACCCCATTGCACACTCATGCATTCTCCAGCCTCTGAAGATGCACGATTCCAGTCGAGCTCTGCCTTCCTCCCGCGTTCAGGGCAGTAACACAATAAGCTGCAATTATTTCATTTTTTCCTTTGTTGCAGGACTCTGCTCTGACAGAGAGGGAAAGGTGGGTGGAAAATCTGGAAGGCATGTCTCAGAGATTCTTGGTTTCCAGCCAGTAAATTCTCTTTCTTCTTTAAATGAGGCTCAGTTACGCTTTCCCTAATGGTTTGATGCCTAGGTCCAGGGCCCAAATTCATCCTGTTCTTTTTGGTGCAAAAAAGGTGTTTATACATAAATCAGGAACGAATCAAGCTTTAAGAACAGGACTCCATAGACCAAACAAGTGTCAAAGAAGTAAATGCACCTGGAAGTCTCTCATGGACTTAGAACTTAGGGTGGCAACCAAACTCTACAAAGAAACCAGGATTCAGGGTTTAAAGCTCAGCAATAAGCTTATCCACCCAGATGGGAGATGTCTAGTGACATGACAAGTCCAAACTAATGGCTCTCACACTCCAGGAGGCTCCTCGGGAGCTATCTGACTTGGGGTTCTCCTCCACCCACGCGAGTGAATCTGAGCCACTGTACAGCCAGGAACATGAAAGCCATGAAACACATAGAATCACAGAATCACAGAAGGTTGGAAAAGACCTTTAAGATCATCAAGTCCAACCGTTAACCCAGCACTGCCAAGCCCACCACTAAACCACATCCCTAAGCACCACATCTCCCCGGCTTTTAAATCCCTCCAGGGATGGGGACTCAATCACTTCCCTGGGCAGCCTGTTCCAATGCCTGACTACCCTTTCGGTGAAGAAGTTTTTCCTAATATCCAATCTAAACCTGCCCTGGCGCAGCTTGAGGCCGATCGTTGAACAACCCATAGGAGCAGAAAGCAACGCCACGTATCAGTAACCGGTGAGATTGTAGAAGGGCTCTGGTCTGGAGCTCTCTAGTCCTATCATCCACTTGCAGCAGGCCTCGTTTCAAAGCTAGATCACTACATGCTGTTGCTGTGCGCATTGCAAGCAGCCCAGCTGGGCTGCTGGGTAGCAGTACCTGCGGGGATGGGCAAGTCCTCCCCTGCCACGCACCGTAACAGTGGCACAAAGCGGGGGAGAGCGATGGGGAGACTCACACCAAACTCTGGGTTACTCCCATCTGATCTTCAGCTCTCCCTTGCTTGTTCAATAAGTATCTATTACGAACAACTTCTGAGGACCCAAGAAAACACAGAGAGGCTGTGAATTTGCAGACGGTTAAAGAGCATCTCTCATGGAGCCTCCTGTCGCTAATGCGTAACTTTTGTTTCTCCTCAAATAGCTGTCTATACACATGGTCACGCCGCGACTGACTCTTCTCAGTCTCCTCAAAACTCAGACAGGCCATCCTGAAGTTTTAAAAGCTTCAGAACTATGAAGGACCACTCTGCCAAGGAATGGACCTATGAAGGGATGAAACATGGAAGCCCTGGTTAAAACATATTTTCAGCCAAGGTACTAACAGAGCTGCACGTATCAGCTTTGCAGATCTCCAGAAAGACAGTTCCTGATGGATCCTGTAGAAGTGGTTTGGGCCTCTGTAAAACATGCACAGGTCACATCAAGTAGCTGTGTCCTCACTACAGTATAGAACACACTACTACAGCCTCAGTATCCCTCGAAAAGAAATCATTTTAATCACTGAGTAGCAGTGGAAAAAAGACAAAAAGTTCACTTTCAAGGAAAAAGATGGTAATAGGAAGCATAACAGGCACCCACATAGTTGTGGGTGACTGTGATTTAGGAAAGAACCAAGGAAGGAGCTATGATTTAAGGAAGAAACATCCTCAGCTGAGCTTCTTTGAATCTGACTTTGAAAGTTTCACAAACATTCAGTTATCTCAGCACACTTTCACAAAACAAAAGGACAATTCACCCTCCTTTTACTGTTCTCACCCCAATTATCAAAATCATCATTTTGTGACGTCTGACTTGGAAAAACTGGGCTTGTTTCTTCAGAGGATTTAATACCAAACAGATTTGTAGCACGGTTCACTTTGACTTTGTAGCTACAATACTGAAAAACAAGAAACACACAGGTGGATAGGCAGTTGCATCCCATCTTGTTCCTGCCGTCCGTGGGGCTGCACTCGCCTCCAGCCGCTGCCAGACACAGGTACTCACCCGCCTGAGTGGACTTCCGTCTCGCCTTCTTAATCTCCTCTTCTGTCTTGTTGCTGAGCTTCACCTCTAGCTGCTGCGTTTTCATTTCCAGATCCTTCTGTCTCTCTGTCAAGGCTTTCCGGGCCTTGGAGTAATGAAAGAAGAGTCACATGTTTTAGAGGAAAAGAGCTGCCAGCTGCTTTCAGCCACGTATGACTCCTTCACACAAGTATTTGCTAGTAAGAAGTCAGGGACTCTGCATAAAACTGGGTCCTAACTGGGATTCAAGTTCTTAGGACACCATGTGGTGTTCAAAGAAGTGTCCTACCACCACAGAGAAGTTGTCACCAGCAAATCACAAAAGCATCTGAACTCTTCATAGGTTCTTAGAAAGGCACAGTACAAAAGGCATCATCAGACTCTCATGTTTCTTAGTAACTTTCTCCCTATTTCTGGAAGAAAGGGGAGCTGGAGCTTCTTCTAAATGTCTTAACCAGCATCACCAAGACACTTCTTCCATTTGCTTTTCTTAGGACCTGAATTGTTGAAAGAATTTCAAGTATCTTACAAAATTTATTTTTATGTACCTTCTGGATTCAATATACACTGATCAGAAACTCTAACAATAGGAACTTTTAGACTTATTTCAGAAAAACTAATTCAGGTTCATGACAACATCAGCTCATACTGTAGAAATCAACAACCTGAGACCTGGTTACAACTGATTATTTAAATTACTTTAAAGTTCTCCAGGCTTTTAAAATCTGATTTATCAGTATCATTACTGAACATACACAGGCAAATTAGTAAAGTGTCTTAACAAATAAACATCATTACCACATAAGCACGTTGTTACCTCATTTGTTGAGATTGCCTAAATACATGAAATAAAAATAATTTGTTTTGCAAAGATTTGTTATAAAATAGGTCACATTTGTTCTTTATCCACTTATGGTGTTTAAAACTAAATTTGGATGATTATATCTTGTTAGCACCTTGCAGTTTTCTACAGTCACACCAGCCTGCAAGTTACAACGCTCTTGAGGCATTACTTGAATTTTTTCGATCTGCAGCTTTAAAGACCCTGTGCTTGGTTCGGCAGGACGCAAGAGGGAGCTGCAGGAAAGCAATCTGGTGGGAAGCTGGGTACTTCATCAGGCACACTGCAGACACGGCTTTTCCTTCTTCTCAAGGCTATTCTAATTCATTCTTTTCAATATCCCTACTGAGGACTGTGGTTTTTTGCAGATATGACTGTAAAGAACTTATTGTTTTGCAGAAAAATGCCTTCCCTGCACACATACAGTCTAATAACCTTGTGTATCCTGCAACAATTCTGTCCCCGGGTGAACTTTCTCACATGCAGTCTGATCTTTAATGAAAGCCCAACCAACCTTCTGGGTTGACTGAGCATGGCATTTTCCTTTCCAGCTTACACCCAAGAGCAAACCGCATGAGGATACCATTTGGCATAAGCGTCTTGGCAGCCAAGGCACGGGTATCCCATTTCGGGCCGGCTGCTGCTAAGAGAGCACTTTTTGTGGGTATAACCCTCCCTAAATCACAACCTCAGCTACCTACTGGATGTTGATGTTAAAACAGCCCCTGATACTAGGGTGCTGCTGCTGTTTGGGTTTTTCACGTGAGGATGTTTGCTGTGAGGCGCAGAAAATGGGAACTGGGAGAGGGTTTGTGACTTGCTGTGCCAGTGTCGAGCTGCCTCCTTGGTCATCTGCTGTTGGCCACTGCACAAGAGGACGCTGAGCCAGATGCGCCTTTGGCCTGACCCTGCTGCTATTCTAAGGCAAGGTTTTTTACATTTTGAGGGCAACAGATGTGACTTCCAGATGCACACAAGCAAGGAGTATTTTCATCAAATGTATTAGAAATATATTGTGCCAAATTGGGAAGGGGAAGATGAAACAAAAAGCCAGTTCAGCAGTAACGCATTAGCCCTGCCTGTAGCCCCGTTTCCCAAATCTCAGCTAAGCAGCATCAGGGGCCTGGCAAAGCATAACTAACAGCAGAAAGCACTCAGCAGAAACCTTTGTGGTTCTTTGTGGCAGAACAGAAACTTCACAGGCAGCTGCTTTTCTGCCCAAACCAGCAGTACCTCATAAACTCTCCAGTTTGGTCTCTGCTCCCACCTTTTCAACTGCTGCGTAGCGGCTGGCCAGATGCTTCCGTAAGTCTGCAATGTGGTGGTCACACTTCTTCATGTCTTTCTTAAAGTTCTCTCTGAAGTTGAGCAGGGGTTTCTCTACCTCGCTCTGAAGCTGGTAATGAAAACAAAGGAAGAAATGGCAATAATGAGGAGCCGGGCAGTAATTCCTGGCTCTTCTGCTGAGCAGAGCTCAGGACAGAGAGGAAACAATACACACACCGCAGCCAAAGGCAATGTCATACAGCAAGCTTCTCTTCCCCATGAGAGCTCTGAGTGAAGCTACTGCAAAACTCAGCTCTTCGCAGGACAGCTCTGTTAAGAGAATATTTACTGAAGGGAGCAAAAGGACAGAAATCTTGTCCTCCTCTCTCCCCATTAAATCATATCTCTCTTCTCAGACGCAAGATCCAACTGCAGGCAATATCCAGAGCACTACTTGAGGTGCTCTGATTCTGGGCTACCTGATGCAACTTGCTTAAAAAAAAAAGTACACAAACCAGAGCCATTAACCCTGACTGCAATAAGGTGAGTCAGTGGACTGCGGCGACACGTCTGTGTTTCTTGTATAGTGAAAAGAGATCCAATAAAGGCGCATTTTATTTATTTCTGTCAAGTATAAAGGAGCCTGAAGAGAACTCTGACTATTTAGTTGAAACTCTTAAGCAGTGGCAAGAAACCACTGAAGCGAACTCAGGAGAGATCCATCAAGACCGCACATGTGACTGATCTCTTACAAGCAGGACCTGACAGTCGGTAATACTCAACTCTAATAGAGTTTGTATCATATTGCTGTTTGGCCTTCTGATACAGTTTTGACATCTAGAAAATGTGCTCTGAAGGGATACAGATATTTCACCTCCCCAGAAGCAACCAAATACTTCTTTTTTATTGTCCCTCCTGCGGGGATGCTGGACTCATCGATGCAGGTGAGTTGGGTCTGTAATCACCTAACATGGCCCACGGTGGAGCAGTATCAAATACTCCCTGAAAGCAAGTATCTTCAGCCTTTCTCCGGTGTTATTTTAATGGAGAAGGAAACATCATTCAGCTTAGTGCAACCTTTTAATGGAGAGAGGCTACAAAGACAGCCACAGCCCTACAGTGCACATCCTAGAGAGGTTAAACAAGTCTAAAGCAGAGCTTGTTCAGGCAGATGAAGACTGGCACCATGGTGATCTAGTATGGCCTACAGCTATCTGAAGGTCAGCTGCAAGGGTAACAGAGCAAAATTCTTCTTAGTAGGGCCAGGCAATGTCACAACAGACAATTGAGCTTTGGGAGGTCCAGGTTGAATGTAATTAAAAAAAAAAATCACCAGAATGGTAGCTGGGCACTGGAACAGGTTGACCATGGAGGTCGTGAAATCTCTTGTCCTTAGAGATATTCAAGACTCTGCTAGACAAAGATGTAGCTGGCTTGATCCACTGTGGGCGATAGTCCTGCTCTGACTGGGGGGTTGGACTAGAAAATTCTGGAAAATGTTTTTATGACAGTCTCATCAGGATGGCCCCAGGCAAGCTGATAAAGACCTGTTCACAACTTTGTGGTTCAGCATGGTTACACAAACTCAAGAACAGAGGTACAAACCGATAGCTGTGCCAGGAGCATTGTCAGTGCTCAATGGAACAAGAACTGGAACAGAGAGAAGTTCAGGATGGCTTCAGTGAACACCAGAGGCAATATATTACAATTGATAGAGATGTCTGTGTCCAACTGAGTCTGAAGTAGCTAAACAGTCTGCATGCTCTTCAGACTGCTCCATTAACAAATGGATTAACCTGAGTAAACAACCCAACATGAGTCAGTCATGCTCAGTGGAAGAGGTGGCAACCTGACTCATCTCACGTAAGAGGCAGTGCTGTGAAAACCCTTATAAAAATCCCCAGGGCCAAGGACACACCAAACAGGAGGGCATTCCACTGGTAGTTCTACTTGCCTAATAGAAAGTAAAGATATTTGTTTATTTCACATGGTTCATAATGGGACAGGAAATTCTCAGATCCTCATAAAGATGGGAAATGCATTACCAGGAGGCTAAAAATGCAAACAAGGCAACTGCTTTCTTCAGTTTTGTGTTCTGGGAACCAAAGAAGCGGAATTCTCAGTGCAGGCAGTCATCCTTCCTCTAGCATCATTATCCTCCTTGAACTTCCATCTTGCAAGAGGTACCATAAGCTATTAAAATAGACTCACATGTGAATGACCCAGGCTTTTAAATGTTGCATTATAGTTGGCCATATTTATTCCTTTTTCTTTTTTTTTTGCTAGAAGATCTTGCTAAAAGACCTTCAAATGCATGCAATAGATGAAAAAAACATAAACCACTTTCCTAAGATGAAGAGGTTTAAAGCACCAGTGTACACAGACAACTCTGGTATTTACCCATCACTGAATGAGCGAGATGTGACAAAGGACTTGAAATCTCAAGAAGTTTGCTAAAAGAAGTTATCAGGTATAGGACGGAGACCCTGTATCTCTGTACCAGTATGGTAGAGACTTAGGCAGAAAGACAGAGGCATAGGCTTAATCATAGTATGAGATGCTGGAGAAACTACACAGCTGAGTTATCAGAAACCACACTTCAAAAATTCCTCTGATTTCACAAGTACTCATTTTTCCTTTGCTCCATCAGCACCATTTCCAGAATGGCTGGTAACACACCATCATATCCAGGCCAGCCCACCATGATTTCAACTAGTACAACACATGTGCATCTTCTCTTCCAGCAGAACTCACCTCCTGGAGCTCAGTGAGGGATAATGGAGAAGAGGTGAATGGAGAAGAGGGTTAATGCCATGACAGCCTTCTTGAAGGATTCCTCCTGTGCATGTATCTACAGCTACCATGCCAGTCTGTACAGGCATTAGTAGTATCATAATATTTTATGTTCCAAGTGCCACAAGAGTGCTGTCACCTTCTCCGATCTGTTCATGACCCCTAACGCAACAGCGCTGTGAAGGACTGTTACAGAAGTTTTTCAATGTCTTCATGGATGGTGTTGATGTTTGAATGTTCTTGGTGTGCTCTGCACTGTACCGACTGCTTGTGCTAGCACTGACTGGTTTCATTCGACTATCAACAAGAAATGTAAATACTTCTAAGAATTACTTCTCTGAAAGTAATAGCAATAATCAATACATTTGAAAACCTACTCTGTTAATAAAAGAAAGCCAGAACTAGGAACTCTCAAAGCAGGTACGGGAACAGTGGGGAGAGTTCAGAGGATGCTACAGGAATTTCTGTGCATGGTTTAAGGAAAAGTAAAATAATTAAAGAGCCCCTATAGGCACACACCACTCCAGGGTGCATTTCTTCCTCTTGGAAAACAATACAGGAGAACAACGGGGAGCAAAAAGTATTTCACTAATTACAGCCCTGAAGTAGAAGTTCGAAGCAGAGCAGCGGGTTACCAAGGCAGCAGCTGGTTGCCTGAGTAACCTCTGCATAATCGCTTACAAACAGTGCAGAGCTATAATTTTCCTCCAGAACATGGCTGTTGCGCTGAGATATCTGCCACTGTATTGAACTTGATCACCCACAGAGGTTAACATAATGTAACGGGACGCAAGAGTATGTCACGTGTGGTGGAAAAAAACAGATAAATACCATAATTTGTTCAAGAAATCTCCTTGGGCATCACTTGAGAGAAGATCCAAAAATAACATGAAGTAAGTTCCCAGTGCACTTTTCAGAAAGGCTAATGATACCAAGAAGTCAGAGTCCTGGTTCTCTTCCTTCCAGACAGACACATCAGATTCTTGTTGAGAAGCCAAATATTATTTTTCATTTCTTCCTCTACAGAAGTAATCTGTACAAGCTCTAGGTAAATTTACCTGAACAGGCTGGAACTTAGAGCCCTAGGTGAATAACCACTAGAATCAGTTTTCCTTCTTTTTTATGAAAAATTAAGGCTAGATGTGTTTTAACTTACTCATCAGGTAAATTAAATAAACTATGATTTTGGCAGGAAGAACGGACAGAATTTCTGTAAGTTTGTTCACCAACTTATTAATTCTTCTAAATTTGTACCATACACACATGTATTTTTCCCACTACCAAGCACTGAAGTGAGATCCACATCAATTACAGGGCAAAAATCTTTGCGAAAGGAAGAACTGTTTACCTTAGAAGAAAATTTGAGATGAACCTCTGCTTCATCAGCTAGACTCTTCTTCAGCTGAGCCCAAGCCTCTCCTAGTGTGCTGAAAGAACACAGAGCGACAATTATCAATGCCCTCTCTTCTGCACATCCTCCCAGCGAGATTTGTCAGATAGTGTCAGACAGATAAGGCACAATGCTTTGTACCACATCATGCTCAGCAAAATCATGGAAAAGTGCTAGCAGGAATCTGAGAAGATAACTGATCTCTGTGATCTCTGTGACCAAGGCAGAATTGTATTTGCATTGTATGTAGCAGATCTTTGAAAACACTGTTCATAACGATCTCCAGTTATAGAGATGTAGTCTCCATAAGCAAGATACTTCAGTTTCTTATCCTTACCATAACAATGTTTTCCTTTTCTAATCCTTAAAATAAATCTTCACCAATGCAGTTTTCCCATTGCCTCTTCTACTTTACCCCCTACCTTTGGTGAATAGATTATTCTACTTCTTCGCAGAGAAGCCTTTCAGTATTCGAAAATTACCAGGTCTTTTCTCCACCTTCTTTTTCCTTCAGACAAATTATTTTCCAGATGACGGCAGTTTAGGCACGCTCCTCCAGACCCTCTCCAACAGCCTAGATTCCTCTTAATGCGTCATAACCAGAACTACACCGTCTCCCAGCAGAGGTCTTCCAGTTGCTAAACTGGTAACAGATTATTTTGTATCAGACACTCTTTCTTCTACATATCTCAGGATGATTGCTTTTTTAGACAACAGCGTGAAGTTGTTGATGAATAAGCTTGTGATTCACTACAGCCAGATCCTTCTCCCACAAACTGTTATGTAACTGTATCTTTCACATCCTGTGAAAGTATAAAACCTGGTACTTTGTCCTCATTGAAATGCATCTTAATTTTTTTCAGTTCACTTCTCTAGTTTAAAAAAATAATTCTCAAGTGCAATCTTTTCTTCAAATCGCGCGCACCGTCCCTCCTAGCTTTGTCTCATCTCTGATTACAGTAAACCCATTATTTATTCTATCATAAGTTATTAACAAAAACATTGAAAAAATCCGGACTTGGGACAATCCTTATGGGATCTCACTCCATAGCTACTTTCTGCACTTTACTTTTTGTAAGTAGCGGGTATGATTTCTTACCTAGTTTTGCACCTTAGGTTTTATTTAGGCCACATTTCTCTTGCCTGCCTACAAGAATCTCCCATTGCAAAAAGCTATACTAAATTAAGAGCTATGTTGCCGACTTCTTCTGTTCTTCCATCACTGAAAGAATTTAGGTTGGTTTGACATTGTTCTGTATGCATCCACAATAATTCCTCATCACCTTAGTTTTCTGCTGAGTGCTTCTAGAAAGCTTGATGGCTTATTCTACCACTTTGCACAGGTTACATAAAACTGACTGATCTACAATTTCCCGTCTCCTTCTCTCCCTCCCTCACCCCCTTTTCAAAGATAGTCATATTTGTCCCTGCCTGGTAGCTTGAAAAATTGCTTGTCATCTGCAATTTCAAAATAATGATCTGTAATCTCTGACGTTGCTCCAATGAGTTGAGTCCTCAAGTATGGTGTTCATCACAGCTAAACAACCTGAGATTGTTTCACCTACCTAAGTGCTCCCAACTCTTCTCCTTCCCTAGTCCCACCCTGAGGTCCCCTCCCACTGTCTAGTTCTCACTGGTACTATTTTATCTGATCTATTTAAGTAAAGAAGGCATTTCAGCCTGCTAAGCATCTTCTGCATCTCTTATCCAACCACAATGACTTAAATGACCATGGATTGTATCACCGTCTGTGTACGTGCAGCAGCACTGTACTCACAGAAACTTGGACAGAACCATCCTGATACCACAAATCGGGCCCATCTCGTCACCCCCATGTCCCACTCACATACATGATGGTGGGTCTTCTTACCACCAGAGGAGGGCAGAGGACCCTGGAGGGACAGCCCATACTTTGCATCAATTCCAGAGACTGCTGGACAGCAAAGCTTAAAATGCTCTGTGGAGTATGAAACCAGCAGTGGTAACTGGTGTGTTCGCAGAGCAGTTCACGGGGTCCCCCGACTCACACCTTCTCAGAAACGAGAGGAAGATCCTGGTGAATGTTTACTGTGAGTGTGCGAGGCTGCAGTCCCACTTTTGGCTCCTTCAAATCCTCCTGTTGGCTGCTCTCCCTCCCTCACTTTTTTAAATGAAATTTTTCCCTTGCCTGGGCCTCACCAGTAACCAGGATCTTCTCACTAGTCTCTTCCTGGTCCTAGCCAATTTGGCCACCACGGCACCTTCCATTCCTTCTTCTTGCCACCTCTCCAGGCAGAGCACCACCAGGCAGTGTTCCTAGCTCTCTGCACTCTGCTCTGTCTCCCTTTCAGTTCCCTACTTCAACACTTTTTATGCTTTGGTCCTCATTCCCTCTCTTTTCCCTCTCCCCTAGTCTCCTTCCCCTTCATTTTTTCAGGCATTCCTCCCTTATCCTACTGGGGGCAGGAGAAAGTGAGAGAAGGGTGTGGAAGAAAGTGGTTTTAGCTCTGCTAGGAGCAGGTTAACAGCCACCCCTAAAGGGGAAAGAAGAACAGAACTCATCGTCATTGTAGGTGCTTAGAGAAGGCCTAGTTAGCCTCTTGCAATTTCTGTCCTTGCCTACTGGAAGCTGAGCAAACGCCTCGCGGAGCTTCGCTGCCAGTAGAAACACACTGTGTCAGAACTAGGGTGAGGACAGTCATTTCCAACCTTGGCTTTCAGTGCTTAGGGGGTTTGTGTTGGAACAGATAGAGCTAACAACTTCTTATCCTTCAGGAGTGGTGTCTTTTCATTATTGCTGAAGAATTACAATCTAGTCTGAAGTGCATTGCCTAATATCTTCTTAGTAACTTCCAAAGTGTGAACATGCTGTAACTAAGGAACAATCTGCTGCTTTTCTTGGAGGGCCAGACCCAAGATAAAAAGAGACTTCTTCCTCCCTCTGTCTGTGCTGCTCCAATTCTACTGGCCTGACCTTATAGATCCACTATCAGCAGTATATATATTCCATATTTCCTTCCATATTCACAGTAATTTAGCACTTATACATGCTGATCCCTAAAGGAACTAGTGCTGGCTAGAACAAGGACAGCATAAACACATTATTGCAAATGCAAGGCTTTATGCAGATATTCCTAAAAATTTACCATGAACATCTTCAAAAGAAAAATATTCCAAAGCAATTCTACCTTCCTCAACACACACAGGATGCCAAGCTAAATAAATCTCTACTCAATGGGAGAGCTCAGGAAAAATACATGTACCTGTGTGGGAGGAATGCTTTTTATGTTAAAATTCTTGTCTTCTGCAAAAGTCACAGAGACACACTTACCCTTCTTCCTGAGCAGCCAAGGAATTCTGAGACAGTTTGGACAGGTTCTTAGCATATTCCTCCTCAATCTTTATCCTACACTCACACACACACACACACACACAGAGAAAATAAAAAGACAGCAGTAAGTAAGCTTCAAGGCAGAAACCCACACACATAATTTAAAGAAATTCTCTGCATTTTAACAGATCTTGCCACAGGAATTTTCCTTTCAGTTTCCAGGGCTTGGCAGCACCAGTTTCAGGATCCATCTCTCCCCTCCATATGCTAAAAATGCAATGGCAAGAGCAGGGATATACGCAGGACAGCATGTGCGATAAAATTAGAAGAAAAAGCTACAGTTCTGGAGAGCAAATAACAAGGACAAAGTGTTTCTACTGTGCAACACGGACTGTCTGCAAAACTGGGCTCACTTGAGAAGCCTGTGTTTCAGTCTGCTGCTAAACGTGAGGTCGCACATCCCTGAAGTGAAGGAATGCAGCGATACAGGAGAAATCCAAATGAGGTTTGGGGTGCTGGACCGCACCTTTGCTAGGGACACTGAATGCTTCCTGCGCCCTGCTACGGACAACGAAGTTGGTGAAGATGTGGCAGGGGCTTCTGTCACCGCCCCGTGGTGGTGCAGCCCCTGCCCTTCACCCATCCCACCCACTGCCCTGTCCTTCTCTCCATTCACTCAGCAGCACCACACCAGGAACAGCATCCGAGCTCGCCAGCGGTGGGGGTGCAGAGGAGGGAAGCTGTTGGCACACAACCGCTATGGGAATGGCGCAAGAAGCACAAGTGGAGCTGTTGAGCGAGGGGACAAGGGTAAACGCTGATTGCACAGCAGGGAGGGAAGGAGCAGCTGCTGGTTCAGAGGTGATGTGCATCATGCCTGAAACCCATCTCCGGCTCCCCTGAGTTCTTCTCCTAGTGACACATTTGCAAGGTATACATGATCCCAACTAGGGCAAACAACTGGCTATTGCTGATTTTCAAACCAGCTTGCTCAATAGAGCATCGCCAACAGAGAGCTGAGTGGCACCCAGGTGGAGCAAGTCCTGATTCTCTGCTAACTACATACAAGCAGGGGAAAAACCTGGTTTGAAATCCATCTCCTTCCAGTGAGAAGACGGAAGGTGGGGTATTTTTGGCACACACATTTGCAGTAGCTAGTTGAGCAAGCGCTGTTATGCATGGTACATTCAAAACAAAAGGGGTCCCCTGAGCCAGCTAAAAGGGGTCTGATATTGTGGGCTGCTGAAAATACGATCTGGATGTCACTCCGTGGGATGCAGCTGGCTGAGGCCCAAGGTGATACCCAGCTCAGTGCAGCACAGTACAACTCCAGACCTCACCCAGCATGTGAGGGGAGGACCCCCCTCCCATGAGAACAGGACCAGCCAGCTCCCCACGCCTGCTGTAGCAAGACCAACAAATACAGTTGTCCAGCACCAAAGGCTACACTGTGGTTAGGACCTCACTATGAAAAGGGCTTTACCCAGGCATGTTTCACCTGACCTACTTTAAATACCTACTTTAGGATGAGACTAGTCTTGTCTTGGAAGCAACAATTCCTATGGATTGGAGAGGGAGTATAGGTCAACTATGAGGAAGATGCAGATGTCTAAATGTAGCTGAGATAAATACCTAAGTGTCCAGCACAAAGCCAGGGCTCGCTGCTTTTGCCTCAGTTACCAGGAGTTCCCAACCAAAGCTCTAGTCTATGTTCTTCACCATGCAACTTTATTCCTGCTCAATTTTGGCTTAAGGATGCCTTGAAGTGATTTACTTGTGGATGGGAGGCGTGCAGAGGTGCTAGCTGGTCTGCTGACTCTTCTAAGCTGCCCATACAGACAGACTCACACCAAATCTGTGTCTTGGCCCTTCGTCTCACGAACAGAGGAATAACCGTCTTCCATCATAAAGGCTTGCTGTCAAAATAAGGACCTGAAAACTCTGTGAAGTTCTTCCTTGATACTGCTGTAGCTGGGGAAGTATTAGACACAACAAGACAACAGGAAACTTTGTGATTTTCACAATCACACGTAAGACACACTATGTCTGCTGCCATCAGTGGCTGTCCTAAGCACGGCACCCTAAATGCAAAGTCACTGGCTTCAATGGAAGTGGTCCTCACTGGTCCCAGCTTCAGCCCAGGCTCTGGGATTTCAAGTGTTACTTGTACTGCAGGTGGATGGCACTACTAACAGGGCAGACTGCCTCAGCAAGGAGGAATAACAATAAAAAATAACATTAAAAAGGTGAATTGGTTATTGCTTAAGAGCCCCAATTATAAGACATAAATTGTTCCACCCCAGCCTACCGTCCTGTCATCATCTGTGGCCAAAACACCTTGAACACCTCAAAAGCAGCTAAAAAACAAGATGAAGATATACCTCAAAAAGGGAAAAAAATATGCCTCCTGGCCCTGGTCAATATAAACACCTTGCTTGTGCTGACTGAGAAACACCAACACACCAGTACATATGGACTCCTTAGCCCTGTGAGCCTACCTCCAGAATTACAGATTATAAGTGCATTTTGACCCCTACTGTCTTGCCTTTATTAGTTCTAGTTGCTCTTTGGATGTTTATGCCCTGCTCTGTTACGCCTTTTTTTTTAAATAAAGTACTTTGTGTGCCCACACTCAAATAGTTTCAGTCATGCCATGTTAAAATGGATGAAGAAAAATTAGAGAGCTACAAAGGGAGGCAAAGATGATCTGATGTGACTGCCGTGGAAGAAGAAACTAAATAGATTAAGACAACACGGGGAACATGGAGAAAAGGTGATAGAGGATATCTGACAGATATCTACACAACTGTCACTGTGTCAAGACAGTGACTATGAGTCTTTTTCCGCTACTTCTCCAGATTAGGAGGCAACAATGAAATTATCAGACACCAGAAGCATGATTACTGCATAAATTGCAGAAGTGTGCTACAAAATGTTGCAGTGGTCGAAAATATAAAAGACTCAAAAGCATTAGACAAACAGTGGAAGGTGTTTACAAGTATCTGCTGGACATGGCAGACCTAAGGCAAACTCTGGCTCTGGAAATCCCCAAACTTCTGGTTATCAGAAGCTGGGAGGACAGAGACTCTCATGCACTTTTCCTCTTACGCACCCAGTATTGCCATTGAAGTCAGCGGGCTAGACAGACCTTCATCAGACTCGCTACAGCCTTTCTCCTGCTTGTGTTTCTTTTCATGTAGTTAAATAATCTGCTATTTATTTAAATGTTCTAAGCATAGCCCATCTCAATTAAAAAGTGAGTGGCCAAAAGCCTAAGACTGTGCCTTTGCTAATAAAAACACTACTTCTTATACTTGGAGAGACTGATGCTATTCAGGGCAGTCTGCAGATTTTCTTGGTTGTTTTGGAGTGCTTCCTTGAATGCAAATGCTGGACCATATTTTCACTTTTGACTTAAAGTAATTCTTTCCTTCTTTCACACCCACATCCTTGATCTTTCAGTTCAGTCAATTTACTAATTATTTTCCTCTCTTTCTTGAGGTCTGTCTTATTAAAATTCAAAGTCTGTCTTATAATCCTACCTTTGTCAACAAGAACTGAACGAACACATAATTGCTCACTCTAAGGTTGCTATTTACAGGTAGCTCCTCTAAAAGCATCTACTTAATAAACTAAATTTCAGTTAGTTGTTGGTCATTTGATGAAGAAGTCTGGTTATCGTGTCTCATCCCAGCTTCCTATTTAAAGCCATTTTTATTAGCTGCCTGAACCTCACCTCCAGAAGGCTGGTTGTACAGATGAAGAGAATTTTTCTGGACATGAAACCCCCTAGTTAAATGTGGTCTTGTATTCCCCGAGCCACCTGATGGTCATCAAGAAAATCTTATCAGTACTTCTTCCCTCTTAGCTGGGAACGTAAAGGTTCCCCTGATGGCCTCAGCTGTCATTTCCGTGAGTAACCTCTCCAGCTCAACACCGTCCTCCTTTTCCACACAGAGCAATCCTGAATCTTTTGTTCCAAACAGAAGAAAAATAGATTCATCTTTTTATAACTCCCATCTAGATCCTCTTCACACTCAACTCCAAACCTTCTTTGTTTCCAGCACACAGTGAATCGTCTCTGTCTTTTCTTCTGTAACATGCCTATTTCTTCCTCTACTGGGGACACGAACATGCCTCTTCCCACTGTCAGAGCTGCTCCCTCCTTGCTCGCTCTCATTTCACGCCAACTCTCCCTTCCTCTTGAATGCTGATTTCTTTTGTTTCTGCCAAATTTCATTATATATTACTTTCTTTGGAGTGGCTTTCCTCCTCTTTTCCCTGGCCACAGCTATCACAATCCTGCGTGCCTTCTCCTCATCTTCTAGCTTAGCAAGACTACTTCTCAGTGGTATTCCTCCTTTGCCAGCTGGTCCTTTCTTCTACCTGCATCCTCTGGTCACATTTTTTCATGGATCATAGAGGCAACTGTCTCTTGGACTGTCTTACGTCAAAGGCATTAGGAACCACAAGTGGATGCTGGGCACTCTGCACCTCCTCTATCAGACCATCTTTATTGCCTGTGCTATACTTTGCATTTGTCCACTGCTGCCATGTCCCTAATACTAAAAAAAAAGACAAGAGGGAGAAAGAAAACAAACCACAAATGAAAGCAACTATCTGCAAGTTCTGCCCAATCGAACTGCCCCCCAAACGCCAATACAGGGGCCTCTCTGCTGCCCCGTTCATTGCTTCCACCGCTATTGATTTACATCAGCACAGCCACGCTGTGTCCACAGCAGCGGAGCAGGAAGGCAGTACCAACTCAGCAGCAAGCACCAACACAGAGACAATAACAGAGGACAGCAGCTCCTTCAACTGGTGCAATTGCCTTCAGGAAAGAACATCCATCAGTGTGCTTTGCCTTCCTCCTGGGAGTAAACACTGCTTGTTCCCTATGGGCTGTTCTCAAGTTTTGAGAGTCATCCTCAAGATGATTTACACTGGCTTGGACACATGACAAGCGATTTCAAATAACAGTGACACTACTTATGAGTAATGATGTCACATCATCTCCTGTACAGGGCTGAACTGAGCATCTATCAACTGCTTCTCTGGTGCTCAGTGCACGTCCCATGTCAGCAGAGCAACAGACCATTAACAGCATTCTGGCATTTTCTGGTAGCAACATCTGCCTTTACTCTAAATATCTGTATGTGTAATTTAGCTCCATTACCAGCTTAAGTCCCAAGTGATGTCTTTTTACATAGCACAGGAAGCTGTGCCTATGCTCCATGTCAGCAAATTGCTTCTCTATTTTTCAGACAAAAGATTTCCTTTCTAAATATCATCTCTACTCTGTTTTTTCCATGTCCATGTTTTTTCCTTGAATCTGCAGCTTAAAACCTTCTTGGCTCCCTCTATCTAAACGGACAGCCTATGTACAACGCAACTGAGACAGGCACAGCAGGAGAGGGGAGTGAGAGCTGGGGAAGACTGGAGAGTGTCAATGGACATTAAAGAAATATTAAATGTTCTTTAAGAATTGGTAGCATATCTTTTACGCCGCTTATGCTACACCATTAATATACCGAAGGAGTATCTAAATCAGGAAAAAAAATATCACCATAAATAGTTAATATCATAGCAAAGTGCTAATTACCTTTCTCGAACGAACTCTGCCATTTCTTTCTGCATTTGTTTCCCTTTAAGTTGCTTTTGAAGAAGAATTTCAAATCCCGACACTGTATTGTTCCCTTGCGAATCCTTCTTATCAGCCTGGAAGGAAAAAGGACGTTCAAGAAAAAGATATGGGTATCAAAACCACAGACACACAGTTCCCAGTGGCAACTGCCCAAGCAGTCCGAGCAACAGGCAGCGATGGTGTCCGAAGAGCTCTCCTCTGATAAACAACCTCAGCCCCTCTCAGAGGAATAGTCCAACACTTTGTCTTTCCCTCTCCTCTTATTCCTTTTTTTAATTTAAAAAAAAGACGTTTTACAGTTATCTTTAGCTAGCATAAGACTGTGTTGGGGCCAAAGCAGCAGTCTTGCCTTCCCTTCTGCCCATGGCCTTTCATACCTGATAACAGCCCTGGGCTGGCTCCAGCAAGCGTGAGCCCCAATGGCTCAGCCCTGCAACGAGAAGGGATCCTGGAACCAGCACAAGGGAACTGCTGGGGGAGAGGGGAAGACACTGCTGCTCTTTCCAAGGGTAACACAGCCCTAAACAACCTTTAACAGACTGTAAAGTTCAACCCTGATTTGCACTCAGAGAAATACAGCCAACCTGCACAGATCTGCAGGGTAAAACAACAACTTGTTCAACAGATTACCGCCGCACATCCCATCTTTCACTGTTTGTCTCCTACACAGCCCTTTTCACCCCTTGCTCCACTGACTTCAGGGTTGCTACAAGGACCAACACAGTCCTCTCTCTGCTCTCTCTTTTCTCCTCTCTCTGCTTTCCCTGATTCCAGATTTTCATTTCCCACCCCCTTCCAACAAACAGGCCTGGAGAACGCTTCCCTAAGGACTACAGGTTTTGCTCCAGTACCCCGGGGGTGCTGCACATTTGCACAGAGAAAAATGCCACATTAATCAAAGCAGGAGACTTGTGGGACACCATGCCAGGCACCGGGCAGCTGGGCACTACCAGCCTGAGAGAACGGGAGGAGTGGGGCTGATCGAAGGAGGAGGTGAGCCACGGGCAGACCATGGATTACAAGGCTGAACAAGAGGAAAGTCCTGGCAGCAGAGCTATGGGAGGATAAAAGTTTGCAGAAGAAAGGCAGCTTTAAGTGGAGTTTCACTGTGAGTGAGATGTGACCAAACCCAAGCAGCCAAGCCGTGGCCGAGCCTAAATGGAAAGAACCAAGCAGGGCAGCAACTTCTGTAAGACACATGCAAAAAATAAGCCTATATACCATTTCCAATTTACTGCTCATTGGGATCAGAAGACTGGAAGAAACTGAAGAAACTTTGATGGTTTGGTAACATGACCATTTGGAAGTACGTCAGGGTATTTTAGCAAGTTACTGCCATTAGTACTCACACCAACACTGAGCACGCACGAGGGGAAGTGCTGCTGTGCCTCCAACAGTTACATTTCTTTGTAAGGAAACTTTTTTTTTTTTAAAAAATGGAAACGCTTCAATAACTGATAACTGAAAACACATGTGAAATTCATAAAATCTTCATTGCTGAGGTAGTATTCCCCCACCCCCCAAAAACAGTTTTCCAGTGGAAGATTTTTTCTATCATCAGCTCCACACTTGAAGGACTACTGTATCATTTTAATCTGATTCAGGATCCTGAAAGCAGAGCACAAGAGGGCACACACAGAAACACAGCCACTGGAGACTTCTCATGCTGAAGGCTACATTAAAACTACTCAATTTAAGAGCTACTAATGGGCCCGTCCTTCACAAACCTCATCCTTTAAAAAAGTAATTTATCATGCATCCTTCAGAATATCCCGTGGGAGTGAGCTTTACAATTTAACACAAAGTTTGCGACTATCTGCTTGTTTTAAATGTGATACCCCCAGCTTCCTTGTGCATCCCTACCTCTCATGCTCTGGGAAACACGGAAATAATATTCCCTGTCAGCCACCTCGCTATCCCTCCTCCGGCCGCACAGTTCTTTTGGCTGAGGTATTTTGAGATGTGTAGTTTGTCCTACATCCTCCCCATTTCCTGACCAAAACCATCTCCTGACAGCTGACCACGCCGTTCTGGACACTCTTCTGATGATTGCCCACATCAGAGACTGGTTACGTGGCTTCCACCTGATCTTCACTGGCATCCTCAGTCTCCCTGGTGCTGCCCTAATGCACTGAATTTCAGCCCAAATTCTCCTTTACTTTGTACCACAAATCAAGCTGTTTGTTCCACTTTTTCGGAAGCTCAGGAGCTGCAATATGGCATGTGGCTGGCTGCCTACTTACCCAGAAATAATCACAGTAGCTCCACTCCGAAGGTTTCAGCAACTGCTGCTCTGGCATTACGTCAGGGTGGGGGAAAGTCACACAGTTTATCTGTAAAAAAAAAGCAAAAGAGAGTTAGAAGGTAATGAAATTTAGCTGTTGATGCAAATGAAAGGTTATATACATGCACCTCCAATCAGAAAATCCACAGTGAATGGATGTCAGTGAAGAAAAATTGGTTGTTGCATGGAAACAGCAGCTAAGTATTCCCAGAAAGCTCCTCTGAGCAAGCACGAGTGTCGGCTCAGAGGAAAATAAACTACCCATTCCACATGAGGAAAATCTGCTTGATTTGGAAAGCGCCATACAGGGAGTTCTCCTAGGTCCCTAACAAACTGTGGTAAAAATCCTGACGTGAAACACCCTGAGCATGCCCTGAACGCAGAAATACCGTGAGCAGCAGAGAGCACTGAAGGGCGTATCTCATGAGAAAATCTTGGCTATGTTAGTCTCTCACAGGATTACAAAAAAAGGTGTTATTTTTTTCAGGGCACAGCCCTTCCATCTATCCCAGAGACCTCTTCAGATAACAGTGATGCTCCCTGCAAAAAGGAACAGGGGTTCCCTAAAGACAGCTAGCCTTCAGTGTGCAAAAACCACAGCAATTTGTGAGACAGGATTCATCACAGTCATTAAAGAAAAGCATAAAAAAGTACAAGTGCTCATTAAGTTATCACAGTAGAAAATGTGGCCTGATAAAAGCAGAGTGTGACAGCTACTGCAGAACGTGCTGCAGAATAACTCTGGGTGCAGTTAAGCCCTACAGGGGAAGCATCAGCGAGGGTCAGAGCTCACTGCCAGTACATAACACTTGCCTAAAATTTCTGCTGGGCAGGTACACTAAAGGCAGTCCCTCTTATTGCACCCGCAGGCTCACTGGACACTGAGAGTATTTGTGTATTAATCAAGGAACCAACAGAAGCTGGGGATGGAAGACTAACAAATGTAACTGTATGGGTTTGGGGTTTTTTGGATCAGTTAACGTTGACAGGAAATCCCAAACCAAAGCTGTGGGCAGGGTCAGCACAGCTGCACGGGCAGACCTAAAGGCAGCGCTTACACGGGGTCAATCTGCCTTTGGGCTATTCAGAGAGGATCAAAAAGGACACAGCAACATGCTGCAAAGTGCTGACCCAGTGTAAACCCCCCATGCCAGAGCAACACAGACAAAGCCTTCAGCTGATACAACGCTGTTCCTACAAACCCACACTGGCTCTGCTGCTGTCTGCCCATGCTAGGTTCAGTGGCTGTCCCGTATGTAATGCAAGAGCTTTCTCCACCCCTCTTCTCCACAAAAATCACCCTGCCCAGAGCTTGCCAAGTCCATTTCAAACCAGGCTGAGGACCCTGTACCTACAGTGTCTTTGGCTGTCACCTCACCTAGATCCTAAACCATGCGTCTTCCCTTCCAGCTTCCTTCCAGCTCCCATCAGGCTTCAACCTGATCTGCAGGAGGTCAGAGACCAGGTCTCTCACATCACCATCACTTTGCAGGCAGCAGCCATGCACTGGTGAGCCTGCATCTCCAGCCAGAGCCAGCCTCCATCGGCCACACGGTCCCAACAACACACAACAGGAGCTGCCGAAAACACCTCCCCATTCCTTCACATTCTCCATCAGAAGTGCCACGCATTAGGAGTTATAACATCAGCTCAGGTCAGAGCAGAACGGCCGTGTGACAAAGGTGCGGGTGCTCGCCCTCGCCCGGGCACCCCGCACCCCTGCGGTGTCAGGGGACATGCCAGGGACATGCCAGTGTAGTCACGCTCAGCTGGGCTTGCCCATGCTGCAGCGATGGGCCCCTGTGTTATTCCCGGCTGACCTCTGTCACCACCATGGCCTCCAGCACAAAGCCCCTCCATGAGGGATGTTTCACTGAGGACACCTTCTGTCTCTCCTAAAGTTTTCCTCTCCTGCCTCTTCCCTGTCAGCTCAGTTATCTCAGGACAGCACCACAAGCCCATCTTGCCCTGTTTTTTTGGTTAGAATCATAGAATCGTTAAGGTTGGAAAAGACCCTTAAGATCATCAAGTCCAACCATTAACCCAGCACTGCCAAGCCCACCACTAAACCATGTCCTCAAGCACCATGTGTCCCCGGCTTTTAAATCCCCCCAGGGATGGGGACTCAGCCCCTGCCCTGGGCAGCCTGTGCCAGGCCCTGACAGCCCTTTGGGGAAGGAGTTTTTCCCAATCCCCAACCTAACCCTGCCCTGGCGCAGCTTGAGGCCGTTCCCTCTCGTCCCATCGCTTGTTCCTGGGGAGAAGAGACCGACCCCCCCGGCTCCAGCCTCCTTTCAGGCAGTTGCAGAGAGCGATGAGGGCTCCCCTCAGCCTCCTCTTCTCCAGGCTGAGCACCCCCAGCTCCCTCAGCCGCTCCTCATAAGACTTGTGATCCAGACCCTTCACCAGCTTCATTGCCCTTCTCTGGCCACGCTCCAGCACCTCGATGTCCTTCTTGTAGTGAGGGGCCCAAAACTGGACACAGGATTCGAGGTGCAGCCTCACCAGTGCCGAATACAGGGGCACCATCACCTCCCTGGTCCTGCTGGCCACACTGTTCCTGATACAGGTCCTGATCCCTTCTCCATTCAGGGATCACCAGATCGAAAAGCCTGCAAGCAGATCCCATCACCCACTGGAAGCAGCCCCAGCCTCTCCTCACAGCCAGCAGGGGTGAGCCGAGCTGTTTGCGGGCAGTGCAAAGCTCCAGCGCGAGGGGCTGCCAGCGTGCGCTGGCTCAGCACCCTGTGAGGAGACCCCTCTCACCCCTGCCAGGAAGCTTCACAACTGATCAGCCCAAATGTCTTAAAAATACCAGCTAGAAACCTTAAGCCAAACTGCTACTTTCAGACAGCATCCAGCAAGCACCAACCTGGACCAGTGCTGGACCGGAGCACAAGGGCAGACAGAGAAAAGGCTCCGCTTTGCTTCACTGATCACCAAATCCCATGCCACTGCTGATCACGGGCTGCGCTGGTACCTGGGCACGTCTCTGCACAGTCACAGCCACGCACTATTTCTCAAATAACACAATGTATTGTAGTTTCGCCTTAAAAATAGGAGATGGCCTCAGAACCCGCGCACAATTGCTCTGCCACGTACCATAGCAGGCCGACTGCTTCCCGCGCGTGAGCAGCGCTGCAGCTCATCCTCCCAGAGCAGGGGAGATATGGGAAACAAAGTATTGTCAGCAACGACAGTGTTACAGGCAACCACCTGAAGGTATGCAGTGTCGAGACAGGGTTAAACAGCTTCTGGCTTTGAGGATTTCTCACTTTGATGCTGCATTTCACACTCACTGAATAAAAATTTGGATGACAGCCACAGGTCACTTGGACCCCAGCCCCTCCAGCCTCCCCAGCCCCTCCAGCCTCTACAGCATCTCCAACCCCCCCAGCAGCTCCAACCCCTCCAGCACCTCCATCCCCAGAAGCCCCTCCAGCCTCTCCACCCTGGCAGCCTGCACGAAACACGGCCCTGTGCCCAGCTACGGTGCGTGCTTGCACGACACACCTCCCGGGCGTCCAGGGCAAGGTGCTGCCTCTCGAGAGCACGCTGCCAAGCTACAGGAACCCGGGATTTAGCTCAAGTTAAAAATAGTTAGCAGCAGAAGGCAAAAGAGGTAAAGAGACTGCATGGAAGTTTTAGGGACGCTGGAAACAATTCACATCTCCACATCAGGAGCACCAATATTGCAGTGGTGAAAGGTGAAGCTATTCTGGTTTCCACCTATCCTCTTCCTCTTACTGGTGGTCTTGCAGAGAATGGCTAGGAGGTCCCTGTTTTGCATTGCCCAGCACAACTGATTTCAATGGAGAAAGGACCAAATGCTTGCCATGAAGACAGCAGTGTTTTCCAGGCAGATTTCTAGGGCCCAACACTGTCACGCTGGATAATGAGAAGGGGGGAAATAGGCACCTCCTAAGTGTGTTTTGCAGCCTTTACGAGAAGACGGGGCATCACCGCGCTGCCCACCAGGACGCAGCGGTGACGTGCAGCAGGGAGCACGTACAGTGGCACACCAGTTGTTCCCTGCAGCTTAAAAATCTGCAAAGGGAGGCTGCAAGGGAAACTCATATTCCCCGCTAAAAACGGCACCTGTTTCACAAAAACTACATCTGTGACAGTTGGAAGCTGCTTATTAACTTTAAGACTCTCCGTTAATTAACTAATATCCTGAAGAAATGCACACAGAGTCACTGGAAATGCCCACGCTTGGACTGGTGAAGGTGTCCCGCTGCGACGGACCGAACACACCGCACCACGTCCACGCGTGCAGCAGGAACAGGAGCAGTGAGTACACACGGCAACAGGCGATGAGAGCGGGGTTAATTCACGTGTTCCTCAACGAGTATCATCAGACTCAAAGTTTTATCAATAAATCAAATATTCTTCCCTTCTCAGAAGCTTATACTTAATTGTCTAGAAATGATGCTGAGTTGTCTGGAAAAAGTCATGAAGTCATTTGGGCCTAGTATCACATTTAAAAGGAAACTGGTGTCAGAATTAAAAAAATAAAATGCAGAAACTTTTGCAGTAAAAAAAATAAAAAAGGATTATTTGTGTGGCAAACAGAACTTAACAGAATTTACAGTTTTCTACACAAAGTCCTGGAGGGGGCATGAAAATTTTCAAAACTCTAGAAATATTACTAAAAATTATATACAACTGCTTAGGAAATCCTGTGACTCATTCTTTCCTTTCATCACCACAGGTTTCTTATACTTAAACAAGAGCTCTTGGATCTGTATTTCTGAACATTTCTAAAACCTCTCAGGGTTTCCCAGCAGGGAGGGGAACACCGCGCTGGCACCGAGCAGGACATGGCCACATGCCATCGCGCTCCCCCCACAATCCTCCCTCTGAAATGCTCCTTTTCTTGTTTCTGAAATCAAAGACAGCTGAAAAAAGGCACTCTGGTTCACCAGCTTAGTCCCACTGGTGAGCTTTTTGACTAAAGAGAGACAGGGCATCTCGTGACGACGTCCTGACGTTTAACAGCATTCAGCAGCTCCATCGGTCCCGCAGACAGCGACGCCCTTCCCGCGCGAGGGACTCACTAATTGCGAAGGACCGCTGCTCTCACTAATTGCGAAGGACCACTGCTCTCACTAATCTCATCCCCGACAGCCGGTCAGGCTACGTGCAAGGTCCAAATTCAAACAGGATAGACCATGGCAGCGCTAATCGCATTCAACAACGCTGACTAGCCAACAAGGCCTGAATAAAAGCGTGCAGAAGCTGACGATTACAGCTGTTATTGCCAGTAAGAAACAAAACAATTAAAACACATATCTCAGCTAATGATGGAGTCACAGAACTTGAAGAGAAAACAAGGCATTATGACCCGCATTACATTCACACAGGCTCCACTGGGACAGCCGAGGCGATAATCAGCCTCACCATGATATTAAGTCCTCATCCAGCCTCTTCACTAATAAAAATAATGGCTGTTGTGAGCTTGCAACAAAGCCAGGTTAATGACAAGACACCAGCAAGGCGTACTCCAAGCATCAGCTACGCAAACATGCCAGCGGACGGCAGCCTGTCCGTCCAGCTGCCACCGGACACGAGTGGCACCGCAAAACCTGTGTGAGGGAGCCAGGGGATGGCCAAGGCTGGCGGCACAGTCAGAGGAGACACGCTGTGAAAAACAGGGTGACAACAAAGCTCGGCGGGGGGAGAGAAAAACCAGGCAAGCAACAAATATTGATGCATTTCTCTTGACAAGCCTGCTGTGTACCAAACTCAATAAATAGATTAAAACACTTTTGCCTGTATACTGATCATGAGCAAAAGCAATTATACTCTTAGCAGCTCAATACTCCAGCTCATATCTCACACGAGTACATCGGCAGCGATGGCAAAATGAGCTGTTTACGTTGTAGGTGACTCTTGATTACGTCTGAGATGCAACAAGGTGACAGAAGAAATGATTCTTGATTATGTCTGAGATGCAAAAGGGTGACAGAAGAAGAAAAGTCACAGGGAGGCAGGTGAGCGCGCAGGATTTCTACAATAGCAGCGTGCACCAGCACAAGCAACTTCGTTGCGTTGGACATGCACATTCATTTCATGGATTTCAAAGTCCTCTGGAGGCTTTGAAGTCGGTACCAGCACTCACCAGTAAATGAGACATTGCCAAGCAACATGAATAAAACAAGAATAATTTGATCAAGGCTTAGATAATCAACTACATGTTTATTACATAAGAGGCTATATAAATAAACGAGCGGACAGTGGGTGAGCTTACTGTGCCGTGCTAAAGGGACTAAAGCGCGGCAACGTTCTTGCTCATTTGTTTAACTTAAAAATGCCGATTATTTTTTCTGATTTCTGCACATTCACAGCACCTTAAACACAGCACAGCTGTGCCAGATTGCCTGACTTCAGTTTCTGCTTTACAATTTCAGCTGAGAACCGAAAAGTACAACAGCCAACTCCACTAGATGTAATGAGTTCACCTGCCAAATGGGACTCTTCGGGCAAAACAGCCAAATGCAAAGGCTGGAGGAGATCTCAGAAGAGCTTAGGCACAGACAGTTTGGACAGTTTTAACTCTACCCAGACAGGGAAGCTCAGGAACGCCTAGACTGTGTCTAGGTAGCTTCAACATCATGAGTTTGCAGGTGGTTTTAGCGCTGGCAGGGGGATGCTGCAGCTACGGTAAGACAGAAGGGGAGAGCAGGCAACGCAAGTCCTGAACATTAACAAAGTCAATTGATACGCGTCCCTTTCAAAGGGAAGATTCTGCCAAAAGCGTGTAGGAGCCCTCTTTATTTGGTCTGTCTGTAGAAAGGTCCGGAGATGATTCGGTCAGTGCATGCCGAAGCAGGGGATTTCTGACAGTTTCTGCCATGCAGTCAGCCCCAGGGCAGACGGGAGGACGGTGCTGAACGTGCAGCCTCATACTGTGTTCATCGCATTGTGTCAGACGCGGGGCACAGCAGCAGAAAATACCAAGTTACTGCACGTACGCTGCCCCTCTTCACATCCGCAGCACGTGTTCATGTATGCGTCCGACGTACGCAGTACAAATGCCAGCATTTTCGAAGTCGTGCAGTATCCTGACAAGGCACTAGAGCATTCTTCAGGAAGAAACCCACACTCAGAAATACCGTATCATCAGATAGGTTGCTTGCTCTTCAAGTGAGACATAGCTCTGTCCCTGAGTCGCTATCCCCCTGTACCTTCTCCATTTAATTCTCCCTCACCTATGGTAAAGGAGCTTCAGCTTCCACAGGAACTCACGGCCAGAGAGACAGCTCTTCAGGAATCAGACAGCAAACCATCCAGCCTAAAACTAATGAGTGCACCTTGAAACTCACTGCAAAATCAAAGCAGACCACAGACCTGCACTGCTGCTTCCTAAGTGAGCATCAATAATTTGTGCAAGCAGCAGTTTCATAACAGCCTCTGATATAACCCAGCAGGGGTTTCCCTTCCGAAGAAAACAGACAACGCAGTGTTGGTAACATTCGTTTACTGAAAACACCACGCTCTTCTTCTTGTTGGGTGCATAGAGATGAGAAATGCTCCAGCTCCCACCTGCCTTCAGGATTTCCAGAAGCCATGCTTCTAAATGGCTCTTTGGATGTAGAGGAGGCAGATGCATTCCTAGGAAGATGGGAACGAACTCCCACCCTGTTTGCTGCTGAAAGCCGTGAAACAGGGACAGCTAGGCTGCAGCCGCCGGCCAGGCTGGACATCACCTGATGTCGGCAGCTTGGGTATCACAGGATTCCAGTCTGGGGGGAGGTTTGCTGGATTGAGAGCCCCAAAGTTAATCACAAAATTCCCCTCTGCAAGAAGAGGTTCTGCCTGAGCACTGCTACAGACTGAGACAAACCATCAGCAAGCTAAGGACGTGCCCTGCAGCTCTGTTACCCAGAACATCCCAACGTCGGCTTGAGCGGCGCTGAATAAATATAACCTCCCAGGAGACAAGGGGAAAATGTACATTGCTTTACAGTTTACACTCCGTACGAGAATGTTGCTTGGCACAATGCTTCCTTGATGCAGGCAATGGCTTGGAGCGAACAGCTGTTAAAATTAGCTTGGTTTTGTCTGCCTGATGCATCTTACTTGAAAGCTTCGGACTTCTGCTGGAGAAATGCACACCCAGTGACCCTGACATAACACACAACACTTTCTTGCTTTGCAGATGCTACCAGACAGCACGTGGGCTAGCAAATATGGCAGTGAAAACCATCCTCAGCAAACAGCCTGGGTCCTCACCCCTTGTAAGCAGCAAGTACTTCAGAAACACAAGCGCTGTCTGTCACTCTTGTGCTGCACCCTGCACCCCAGCGCAGGCCACCCCGGGACCATGCCTAGCCCCTCCGGACACGATGTTCAGCCCGTGGTTTGCTCCTGCCCCTCCGACCCGACGGGCAGGGGGCCGCATCAGGTGGCTCAGACACATTTGCAGCCCCAGCCACCGCGGCCCCTGGAGGTCCTGCAGCTGATTCCCTAGGACATTTGCAAATCTGCCCAAACCAACACATTTATACTTACTTCATGACATACCACTTTCTCAATACCCCATTTTTTCATTCATAACGACTGATTTTGATAACCAAGTAAAATGTTGAAGATACACATTTTTTCCCCCCTGTACCTACGTGGCAATGACTGACCTGCGCTGCAGTCGGAGGCACCTGTACCTGCTCCTTTCGAACCCTCGTCCCCGTCACCAGAAACCCAGGGAATCGCGCCCACCGACGGATAAATCAACAGGCTGCATGTGATAATGTAGACAGCAACCTCCTCCTCGTAGTAACAGTTAACTATGATGTATAACATTCAATTATTCCTTTTGTTCTCATGGATTTTATACCCTGCCAGTGCTTGCAGCTGTAAGCATGTTTATTGCCTCTCCTTTATCACTGCAATTCATTTATCTGCTCATTTATCTTCTTTATTATTTCCTTTTAAATAAACCTTTCTATTCCCAGCCACTTTCATTAATCTGTTTTGATTTCCTTCCTGTTTTTAAACATCTGTCCTGCACTAAGGAGTCCAGAAGTGCAAACTGTGTTCCAGATGAGATCACCAGGCATACAAAAGATATTAAACTCTGTAAACATGATACTGAGAACATCATAATTGAGTCAGCTATATTTAATTACTAATATTAAAAGCAAATGCAAGATTAACTTCATACTGAAACCTAAAATGTTTGCCTATGCGAAACCTAAAGTCTTTGCCTACGCTTGCCATCGGAAATCTCCACTTGGGCCCTCTGGCACAGAAAAATACCTTCCGACACCTCTTGGCGAAAAAAATGAAGATTCTGCCCCGGCAGGGCAATGGCCCAGCTCCTCAGTTTGTGTTGCTCCAACCTGCTCCAAATACAGAGGCTTTGGGGGAGACGGTTACCAGACGAGGAAGTTTTTCCAGGACACCTGGTTCACAGCCAGCATCTCTGGAGCAGGCGTGTTCCCTTCCCTCGGTCTGTCCTGACCTCCTGCTCATCCCACCACCACCAGAATCAACGGGAAAACGATCCTGGAATTCTGCCCCGGACGGAGACCGCAAAGCCTCCCCGGGCCGCTGAGTGGGGAGCGTCTGAACCCCGAAATCAGCGCGGTGGGGCTCTGCCCGCCCGCTCCCGCGGCCCCGCCGGACTCACCGTCAGGCTGCTCTCCTTGCTCTGCCGCCGCGGCGCCGCCGGGGACCCCGGGCTCTGTGGAGAGAAGCGGGGCGCATCGTCACGGCCGCTCTCGGAGCCCAGCATGGCGGGCGCGGGGCGGGCGCTAGGCGGACCCCATGGCCCGGCGGCGCGGCTCGGCGCGGCTCGGCTCGGCGCGGCTCGGCTCGGCTCGGCTCGGCTCAGCGCGGCTGGGCTCGGCGCGGCTGGGCTCGGCGCGGCTCGGGGAGCGGGAGGCGGCGCCACCGCCCGGCAGGGCCGCCTCCCCTCGCCGCCGCCAGCCGGCGCGGCCAATGGCGGGCAGGGCCGGGCCGGGCCGGGCCGGGCGGCGGAGCCCGCTCCCAGCCGGGCGAGGCGGGCCGCCGGCCCCACCGCCCGCCGGCCGAGCCCTCGGGGCGGCCCCGGCCCGCCGCCCCGCCTCTCCCCTCCGCCGCGCCGGGCTGCGGGGGGCGGCCGGGGCCGAGCCGCGGCGCCGGGGGGGTGCGGTCCTGCCCCGGCCGCCCGCGGGCTGCCGGCTCGGAGGCAGCGGGAGCTGACCCGCAGCGTGCGAGTCCGCTGCCGGACGCGGTGGCTGAGCCGTGCCGCGGACCCCGGCCCCGCGTCCCCCCGCCCTGGCACCGCCTCCCCAGCGGCCGCCGCGGGGACGGGCAGGGCCGGGGGTGCGGGGCGGGGAGCGCTCCCGGCCGGGCGGCGCCGTGCAGCGCCCGGAGCAGCGCCCGGAGCAGCGCCCTGCCCCCGGGTGCAGCCCCGGCCCGGCCGCCCCAAGCCCGGCGGCAGCGGCCGCACGCGTGGGGCTTCGCACGGGCCCTTGTGCAGCGGTGACAACCTGGACGGGCAGCGCTGAGCTGCTTTCTAGGAAGCCGTAAACAAGGCCTGGCCCTGCGCCCAGCACAGTACAGCTCCGTGGTGTTCTCAGTTGTGGCTTTTTCCCCCTTGACCTGTTTCCAAGAAATATGGCTGAGCTTGCCTGAGGGCTCTTGCCAGCGTTTGTTTGCATGATGGCTGCTACCCAGGTCTAAGAAAGCATCCTGGAGAATGCCTGGAAGCTGCTCTGCAGCAGGAGGCTGCCTGTGCCAAGAACAGACAAGGAGGCAGTCACGGCAAAGCAGCCTGGGATAGCCCAAGACAGGAGGACTGGCCAAAGTGAGAGTTTGAGAGTGCAGAGAACAGCTTCTGGCAACCAACAGTTTATGGTCAGATGTTTTCCTTACTTAGGACTCCCCTGCAAAAGCAGCCACAGCTCCCAGGAAAAGCAGGCTCCCAAGCGGGTGTGGACACAAGCTGCTCTCAGAATTAATGGCACCAGCAGCTAGTTATAGATTCAAATTAGCTATAGGTTCAAAGCAGGAATGAAGCCAGGACTTCCAGTTTGGAAAAACCTGTAATAAAGGAGCAATGGAAAGAAAGTATCATGGAGGCTGTTGAACTGAATGAGACAAGGCGTGAAAGGGATTTTAGTCAGTCTGATGGTTGAGTCAGCTGAGCAAACCAGTGCACGGCAATGGACTCCCCGTGTATCTCAGATATGAATTTGACCAAAAAGGTGGCTATAAACTTGAGTCAGACCTGGCACCGTAAAAATGGGAAGTGCCAAATGTTGTTACAAAGGAAGTTCTGGGGGAGTCAGTTAATCTGACTTGTGTACCAAGCCAACTGCAAAAATATTGTGAATCAGATACCTTGAGAAATTGAGATTTGTTGCACAAGCATTAACATAGCTTTTTTTAAACAAAGTCACAGCCTGCAAGTTTATTCCGGACGGACTCACAGCAGACGTGTGGACAGGGGTGGCTCATAATGCACTACATCAGTTTCTAAGATGCTTTTGACCTCGTTTAGGTGCCCGTATGCTCTGCCTCCAGCCTGTGCAAACAGCTCAAAGAAGCAGCGCGGGACAGTTACGTGCAAGATGTTTGATGCGGATGTGGAAGGAACAGGGAGTCCAAAGCGCTGGACTGTATCATGGGAGATGCCATGAATCCACTGGTGGGGAAGCAAAGCCAGAAATGCTGACTTAGTTTAAACAGCACACGTGAGGGCAAGGCTGAAGGCCACTACCTAGGAGGCAGCGGGCGAGAAAGTGTGTTGAGGCAGAGAGAGACAGTCGGCAGTCAACACAAAATTTAGACCGAGAAATAGGGAACATCAGAGGGACGCTGAGAGCAACAGGCAACCCAGGTCAGCAGGGTAGCAGCACACAAATCAAACTTGCATTTCGCTGGGAGCATTTAAGTAGTTGCACTGCAGTAGAACCTACCAGTTAATATAGAAATGAAATAGAGAACTCGGGTCCGGTGCCACCGGGAAAAACGCCCGCGGGCAGGGAAGCACAACCCAAGGGCAGTGCAACCCACCTGCTGTTCAACTGGTGCTGTTTCGGCAGGGAGCGACGAGTTTCAGCGGAGGAGCTGGAAGAGGGCCCTGTGCTGCATCTGCAGGCTGCGGGGAAGACTCTCCCAGGGCCACGAAGTGGTGCAAGGAAAAGTGCAGGGATAGCTATTGAAAATTTGGACAAACAGGCAGGGGAGAATGGCTGGCCACGAGTCAGCGTCTTGAACGCTAGCCCGGGGTGATGAGATGGGTGAGGCACGGGCTATGTAAGGCACAGAGGAGGGTCTGTAAAAGGACATGCAGGAATGGATGAAGTAATTGAGAAAAAAGCTTCGGACGCATTCTTTGTGAATACTGTCTTTGGGAGGGAAGGCTGGAGTTGCAAAAAAATACAATGAGCTACAGACATGGGCAGATGTGCAAGTCTAGAGAGAGGACTGTGCTGGAGACAGGCCCAGGCTTCAGGCTGGAATGGCAGGAAAATCTGTAGGGTTGTTAACAGTGACTAAAGTGGCCTGGTGGATTTTTCAGAAAGGAGTGACAGGACAAAAAAATCCAAAGTATCTTCACGTTTTGTCCTGTTTTACCAGTTGGACACAAAGACTAACTATTTGTGCTGGTTTTGGCTGGGACAGAGTTAATTTTCTTTATAGTAGCCAGTATGGGGCTATGTTTTGGATTTGTGCTGGAAACTGTTGATAGCACAGGGATGGTTTCGTTCCTGCTGAGCAGCGCTTACACAGAGCCAAGGCCTTTTCTGCCTCTCACCCCACCAGCGAGCAGCTGGGGGCACAAGGAGCTGGGAGGGGACACGGCCGGGACAGCTGACCCCAGCTGCCCACAGGGACATCCCACACCGTATGGCGTCCTGCTCAGCATAGAAAGCTGGGGGAAGCAGAAAGAAGGGGGGACATTTGGAGTGATGGCGTTTGTCTTCTCAAGTCACCGTTACAGGTGACAGAGCCCTGCTTCCCTGGGGATGGCTGAGCACCTCCCTGCCGATGGGAAGGAGTGAATGAATTCCTTGTTTTGCTTTGCTTGCGTGCGTGGCTTTTGCTTTACCTATTAAACTGTCTTTATCTCAACCCACGAGTTTTGTCACTCTTCCAATTCTCCCCCCCATCCCACCGCGGCAGAGTGAGCGAGCGGCTGGGTGGGGCTTAGCTGCCGGCTGGGGTTAAACCACGACAGTATTCTAGATGCAACAAATCTGTCTGATCTGACAGTTTCTAAAAGAAAATGTCTCTTGATCTCCTGTTCTGGGCAGATTCCTAAACTACTTAAGTGGAGACCCATTTATTCTTGGATACCACTGTTTGGCTTTTCCCCCAAAACTTACCTGGGGGTCCCCACTGGCTTTCCGGAGGCTGATATGACCAGAGTCGAGCTGGTGTACCGGGGTCCCAGAGATGTGGTAGCCATTCACTGTAAGAACAGATGGAGAGTTAGGAGGCTTGCTGCCGGTAGCAAATGAATAATTGCATATTTTAAAAACTAATCACATAATTGAATATACAGATATAAATCACGGTGCCTTTTTTGAGTCATCAGTGTTCACTGCCTCTGGCCTAAAAAACTCCAGATGCTTTTCCCCATCCTACCAGGCTGGCAATGGGATGTCTTAGCTCCAACCCAGAGAGACCCCAGACCCCGACTCTGCAGAAGCTCAGCCCATGGGCCCACTCCACCCTCAGGATCCTGCAGCAGGCTCCTATCAGGAGTTACGACAGGAGTTACGGAGCTGCAGAGAGCCAAGAAAAAGAGACCCCCGAACTCAAAACAGTTCCCATAGCACTGTTTGGTAAAATGATGTGTTTGAAGAAGTAGGGTATGTAAAAAGCACTGGTTTAATGGGGATGGGCTTTTCGTGTTAAGAAAGCAAGCCTTCTAAGATGTTTATGGTTCATGTATACAGCTGTAGGGTGCTTTATTTTTGAAATACACTGAGCAAAGAATGATGCTCAAAGTAGGGTTAAAACAAGATACACAACTACATCACAAATCCTTTGGTCACAACAAAATGTGCAATCTTCAAGCATACTTCCCACTCAGCTGTGCCGATAGCGGGGCATCGCTTCAAAAAAATTCTACGAAAAACATCCTCTAGACTGCATTATTTACAGTCAGCTGGCAGCAATGGCCTTTACATTTAACACTTTATTCTCGAGTAATTTTTGCTTTGCTTTGTCTTTCTGCAGTACCCGAAGCTTTTCAGTAGTTATGCAGCTGATTCTCTGTTACTTGATTCCCTGCAACTTCAAGTCAGGACAGAGGTGAAGTCGTCAACCCTGTAGCTCCCACTTGCTAAAACACCTCATTGTGCACATGGGCTCTGTGTGCAAAAGCTACAGCCAGCCCACGTTCCTCTGCAGCTTTTGCTTGCCCTGCCCCGGCAGAAAGCAGGACCGGGAAAGGCAGCCCGTCCTTCCCTCCCAGAGCCGGCAGCCCCGCTGACTCGCTGGGCCACCATCCGCCTCCGTGCCCCAGGGAAGGAGCCATCCCAGCTCTGAGCAGCACTTCAGACAACCCGCCAGAAGATGCATCAGTAGGAAACAGCAGGCAAGAAGATGTATGTATCAGAAGGGAAAGCCCCGCCACGTTTACTCTGCCACACTCACGTGACCGTGTACATTAAATACACATCCCATGTCAGAACAGCATTTTTCTTTGCTCTGCTGAGGGGTAGAGAAGCAGATTCACCCAGTGCAGTGGTCAGGCACAGCATCAAACAGTACCTGCAGAACTCTTCTGTGACACAGGGCTCTTTGGTGTCCCAGGCACACTGCTCGGCCGCTCCCAGGTCGTTTCTGTTGAAAGAAACATCAGTGTAAGGCTGATGGAGGCCTTGCACACACACCAGTTGTGTCTATCACACACATACAAAGGGGTCTGGCCCTCAGTGTTCTCTGAACCAGGTCCTCACCCTGTGAGGAAGGTGCCTGCCCCTCCCTGCACTCCCCATCTCCTCCCATCTCTTTCTGCTGCCGCTTCCCAGCCCCTGCTCCTTGGCAGCAAGCTGGGATGGGTGGAACAGAGCAGAGAGGAGCTGCATCACTGGTTCTGCCAGTGCCGGTCTGCCCCAGGGCCGTGCCGAGAAAGCAGGGACACAGCTGTACGCACAGAGCGCTGCCTGTAATCTGCACAGACAGCATGTCCAGGGGTAGTTAACTCAAGCCCAGCGTGGGTCCTGCCTGCAGCCCACGGTGGACACGGAGCTGCAGCACAGCCCGTCGTGGCCCTTACCCTGGGAACGAGGACCGAGCGCTGGCAGTGCCTTTGCTGCTGCTCTCCGATGAAAGGCAGCTGTGAATGACTCAAAGATGTGGGTTTAGTGACATATGCACAGACCACAGCATTTTTTTCCCCTCAAAAAAACTATTTCCCTGGCAAATTTCCTTTTTTCCACTCGGGCCCTTTAGCAGCTGGGATATGCACATGTATGTCACACCAGTTTTGATACTCAGAAGACTGCTGCTGCTTTTCCCCTCTCAGTTTCCTCTGTAGTTGAACCATTCTCCTCATTTTCTCGGCAAATGGAAAATTATTTTTGACCACATGCTAAATACAGAAGATTTAATTGCAAAACTTTGTAAAAGTTGCAAACAGCAGAGAGTGGAGTTAGAACAGCAACTTCTGGAGAAGTCTAGCTAGAAAGCCCAAGCCACCATTCCTTTTAAATAAACATATTGGTACCAAACCAAATAAATAATACTGACCGCCTGCCAATATCAAATAAGAAAATAAGCAAGTTAGTGTAATCAAGTCAAAGGACTACTTTGGCCACTTCATTTGAAACTCTCATTCCCAAAATCCCAACCAACAGCCATCTAAGCCTGCCAAAGCCTGAAATCCTGCATCGCTCTCTATTCGGGATGAACATGGCCAAGTGGTAACGGGGCAGGAGAGGCTGCGAGCTCCTGGGTGGAACAGCTGAGGGGCGGGCAGTCAGCAGGGGCACATGAGGCCTCCTGTCCTGGATGAGTGCTTATTTGAGCAACAAACAGAATGCTAACATGCTTCAAGAAGCATAAAAGACCTATTGGGTAATGAAGGGAATAGTGTTTTATTTGTCTTTTTATTCACGCACATATCTACACATACAGATGTCCTCAAGGGTTGCGTTCGGTTCCTTATTTCAGGAAAGGACTGAGGATTACAGATCCCAAACGGGGGAGGTGCCATCCCCTACACCTGCGATGCCCAAACCCTCGAGACACACGCCCCGGTTCCTGCTGGCCCCTCTCTCCCCTTCTCCCCAGGCCACAGCACGCTTTTGCTTGCAAAGAAAAATACTTTGAGCTTTTTTTTTTCCTTGCAAGTGCAAAACCTGGTGGACTAGAAGCTTTGATGAATCATGGGGGAATATTTAAATTTTACTCAGCTTTTTGTGAATTGGGTAGTACGTTAATAAATTCCATGCTAGGTCAATAAGGAAGAATTGCAATGTGTTTTAACTAAACAGAAGGAAAATCAAATGCTAAGAGTTGTCTTTTATGAGTCAGCTTGTCTTGCCTTAAAATACACAAGTGCATGGTTAAATAAAGACAAATTCTTATTTACATTTATTGTAATGCAGAGGTAAACAATAGAATATGCTACCCACGTTTCTGGTAGCTTTTTTTTCTAATGTAAATTGTTGATTAATGAATAATATAAGTGAGTTGACTTGAAGACAAGCGTTTTAAAGAATGGCTTTTGGAGATCTGTGTGGAGGGGCTGTGATGTCCACTCTTGCTATGCCCAAGCGCAATCCGTGGGGTACCGTGGGTTTGTCAGAACTTTGACATGAGCAGTAAAAACAGCTACCTTCATATTTGGCTTGGGTTTTTTTATACAAGCATATCTGTCTGCAATATTTTTGCATTTGTGGGACCGTACAGAGGAATGTACCTAAAAAGCTAACAAATATATTCGAAATGTAATTACTTGGGTAAAATTACCAGCTGCTTCTTGTAACCGATCTCTGGTTTGCCTGCTGCTGTGGTGCTGGTGCGAGGTACCTAATTCTTTCCCTCTGCCATACAGAAAGCCCAGATGCATAACTTGAGGGCAGAAATTTTATACATGGAAGAGCAGTGCCCAGTGGTTAGCATATTTGTGAATACAATCCAAAGCATTCAGTGTCTTGACAAATTTTCTGAAATAAAGTGATTGTGGAGTTAGGCACACTGAAAAATAAAGCAAGAAATGCTATAAAGATGCATAGGATAGAAATAACATCTTTTATTGGATAGGAAATGAAAAGAACAAGAATGTTTTTAACCCCATTTATTTTGAGTGCTAGGAGAAAAAAACCACTTCTGTGTGCAGAGTAGCAGAGGGCAGCCCAAGCAGGGACAGGAGCTCACCTCCATCAGGGCTGCACTGCTGTAATGCCATCTGCTGGAAGCAACTAAATTTACTGAGTGTAACATTACAATTTCTCTGCAGCTTAGTCATGGTTAGAAGTGAACGGGGGGGGTTGATTTCTTCCACAACTAGAAAAAACTAGAAAAGGCTTGGTGAGAGATAACACCCTGTTTGATATAGCCAAGACAGAGCCGCGTGTTGGAGTACCAAATGCAGCCTTTGATGCTGGTACTTGGAAAATCTGAAGGCTAGTTGTAACCCTGTGGTAAACCAATGCTCACTGCTATTTGGAACAGATTCAATATCGGACAAGATTTTATATACCACCCAATTGTCCAGAGAGGATGCTGGAGACACGCTAAAACCTCTCACTCTGTGAGAGTGTAATTTAGCACTGGCAGACCAACACTGACAAGTTCTGTCCTCCCTTAGCAGCCACAGGTTAATTATTCTATTTAGCCAATGAGGGGAAGGAATCATCAGTAGTGTCCTTGTCACTCTCTGGACTGCGAAGGTCTCTGAACAGAAAGAAGTCCTGCAGCCCTGGGAGATAACTGGAAATTCGCTACTAAACAGCAAGGCAGTAGAAAGCCACTTGTTCAAACCGAAATGATGTAATGCGAGGAAAAATAGTTACAAGTCCCAAGTGATACGTGCCAACAGAACCAAAGAGGGTTTTCACAGATGTGGTTAAACATTTCCTCCCAAAGGAAAGCGGAAACCTGTGGGGTTTGGGGCAAGAAAGTTCACTTTGCATCTGTTTGGCAGAATGAGAAATGACATGATGTGCCAGGCCTTTGGAGAGCCACACACTCGGGGACCTCATGTTAGTCAAGAAACACAGCTTCTGAGCAGCTCCCAATGCAGACAGTTTTTGTGATCACAGTGTAGCAGCTGAAGAAGGAATTTTGTGTCCCTTCTCCATGAATCCAGTAGCGCTCTGAGGTCAAAGCAGCTGCTTTCCAGTCTGAACATACAACATCAGCCAAACATCAGGGCTTTAAGGTCTAGCATGATCCCTCCTGAGTGTGCTTATGTTGCTTTCAGGAATGGATTTAGTACCTCTGCGTGGTGTCATGTGTAGTGCTATTTTAGGAGCTAAATGCTCCATAGATTCATTGGCCAAACTACGAGAACAGGGCAGAGCAAGCCAAAGGACTTCTGGGTCTGCTTACTGTGCAGAAACTTTCCCTGGTCTCAAGGATCTGTAGCAGCTACAATGTGTCACCCAACTTCTGGTGCTATCTCACGTCTTTATAAATAGGTTTGGAGTTTGTTTTGGTTTTAATAGCAATAAATCTGTAATGCTGAGCAGCTCCAAACTGAGTCTCTGTCCTGAATAACGTGAAGCTGTGCAGGCTGCACAGGTCACTCTGACATGGATGAAGAACAGCAACGGAACAGGTCGCCCCTCCTCAATGACACAAGAAGAAACCCTTCAAGCTTCTCCCAAACTGTTCCTGAAAACATGCAGAATTAGAAGTGATATTCACAGTAGCGTAGAACAGGCCCCACAGTCTTACCTCATCTTTTTTGGATTCATTTTGCTCTAGCCAATGGCATGTAGTAATCACCCGTATGTGCAGACAGTTTGTGAACCTCCTAGCCTTCCTTTGCTGCTCCACTGCATCTCCATAGGCTTTCAGCAAGGTTTGCTGCCTGTCCGTGGCTCCCCAAAGTGCAAAGATTGGTTGGACCTGTCAGTCGAAGGGAGCGCAAACAGCCCCGCTTTGGAAACAGGTTTCCTTTAACAGCCCAGTGCTGCACTCCCCAGTCCAAACCTCGGGGCTGCCTGAAGCCACCACGCTCCAGCTGGCTCTGCTGGAAGCAAACCTCACCTCGCCAGCCGAAAACAAAGTGCCGTCAGTGCTCTCGCACCTCATCTCCCATTTCTTAATAAGATCTTCCCCATATTTGTGATGAATCAGAAAGGGTTTCATGGCACTTCATTTCTTGATATCGTGTGGGGGAGAAAACAGCCCAAAGGGAAGGCAGGGGGAGTGTGTGGGTTTGTGCACGTAAGGAAACCACTTGCAATGCCTTGAGACTGGAGTAAAGCATTCAAAACTTTAGAAGCAGGAGTGGGTGAATGAGAGTACAATTAAAATGTTTTCCTCCTGTTCCGTAGAGGACATGTAGCACAAGGAGATTTTGTTTCACTGGAATGAGGAGGTCTCACCTCTGCGTCAGTTCACAGAACTGACTCCAGGCCAGGAGGAACCATCCTGGCTCTCCCCTCCTGACCTCCTGCAGACCAGAGTCTGAGGACTCTCCTGGTTCAGCACAGCAGCTCTTTTATCTTTGTGCTCCAACGTTTTGGTCCAGTGAGCCCTGCAGTACTGAAACCGCGTCACCTATAGCCACATCAGCTCCAAAGGCCCAAACAATCAGCCTACGCACGAGCCTCTGAACTGCAACATGGTCCTCTACACAGTGTCTTCTCATTGCATTGCGAGGTCACGCTCCTCCGTGGGCCTCCCAGGGCCCTGACCTTTACTTCCATCCTCATGCCTAATGAAAAGAGACACAAAAAGCAGGCAGAAGTGACAGATGCAAGTCTCTCTGCACCTGCATGAACCATGAGATTCAATCTCGCAAGTGCTGAAAGCAGAGCATCATGTAGTGCATGAACTAGTTCAGCAGGAGTTGCAGTGTCAGAACTGAAATCCAGCTCCATCCCACAGGCAGTTCAATAAAAAAGAGACTGAGGCTGCCACACAGCTTTTATCCTCGGTCCCGAAACAGCACCATGGAGACAGGCACCACCCAAGAGTTTTTGAAATCTCCTGTCCATGTGTTGAGGGTAGAGGGGCTTGTCGCTACCTCAACAGCATGAGAAAAGCTGCTGACAATAGTCCTTACTGGATCTTTCAAAATGAGCACTGGGACCTGTGCCATGCCCCTCCTTTTGCAAACACTATGCGACAAAAGCGAGCCCTTCATTGCGGGCTTATTAGTGATAATAATGCTATTTCCAGCATTTTCTGAGACACACTTTATTTTTCTAGGTTTTAGGCCACTTTACCAGGGCAGGTTTCTATACCACCCTTTCACTAAGGCATCCTGTATCAGAGAGAAACTGCCACTAAAAAGTTTTATCTGTACGAGAAAAAACATGTAATAAAAATGCTTGACATCTCCTAGGTGTCTCCACAGATGACTTACTATTTCAGCTGCAGTTCATAAGTTTAGTTGGAGTAGGTGTTGACCATAGCTGGTGAGATATGAAAGAAAAACCTCAACCCACAGACTAAATCCTTCCAAGCTCCTTAAGTGACTCAGAGAAATGGAAAAATATTAGGCAGAGGAAGAACTAGAGTAGGTCGTGGTTATATTCCTTCTGTCCACTGATCTCTTGCTCTGAGTCTAGCAAGCACTTCAGAAGAGGCAAGAATTGCCTGCAAGTGGTGAACTTCCTCACTGCTTTCCAGCATTGCAGTACTGGTTGTCTTCAAGGAGAGAGCCCCTTTAATACATCTGGCGTCGCTGAGCCCCGGGCTGACACACACCCCCTGGCTCTCAGGGACACGACAAGGTGTGCTGGGCAGGAGCTCCAGGAACATACCAGTCTATCCAATCTACTGCGTCATCTCTCTCAAAGAAATGGCATCCTATCAGCTCACTTAAAGGTTGCTTTCTAACCAAACAAAGATAAAATAAGTCTTGTTTATTCTCTGAAAATAAAGAATTCAAGATTTGGTAAAGGTTGGAGGTGAAGTTACAAAATGACCAACTGTTATTAACAGGCTTAGTGCCAGCCTTAGCCAGATTCATTCCCAGCTGTGCTTGGGCTGCCAGGATGGATCTCGTATGCGTTTCCTCTGGAGAACTGGCCACTCTCTGTATTCACCCAGATCCCTTCCCCACTCACAACAGCATCAGTGAAAATGCAAATATCACTGTGTGATCGCAGGGTAGAAAGTTCTCCTACGTAGTCTGTTGTCATCCTCCAATTACCAAGTGAAATGCAGCATTATTAAAATTGCTTTCATATTCTTGATTAAGGTCTAGCTTACAATGGTGCAGTAGGGAGGTTTCCTTTGCACCTGGTGCTTCTTAATTTAATCCTTTTTATGAGCTTACAATGCTTAAAAATTATGTGTCTTAGGAAAGAATAGTCGAGCTTGCAACGTACTGATGTTACAGTGCCTTCAGCTCTGGCATTGCATAGAAGCTATGAGACATAAATGTAGTGAATGATGTATTTTAGGATGGAGAACCCCAAAACATGCAAAAGTCCCTCTGAGTTTCCGTGGGCATGCTCTGACCCAGTGAGTGTCCTAATGACAAAGGTGCTGCATCCAGGATGACCACAACCACTGCTACCATCTCTTATCTGCCCATGGTGTGCCAGGCACCGTTCATGACAGCAGCCTACGGACAAGGCACAAGGAGGACGAAGATTAACCGAGTTTCCAGCTGTGGATTCCAATGGGGCTTAGACATATCAGCACTTAATCACTCAGACTGGGATGTTTTAGCACATACTGGTTTGGTGCCCTGGGAAATTTACTTGCAAGACAAAGACAGCACCATGCTGGATGGTGCTCACTAGCCATAGGATGTCTAAGGGCCCTAAGCACTGGGTTTGCGAGGGAAATGCAATGTGTTTATGGCCCTGAGTTTTCAGCTATTATTTGGGCACTGGCTAGAAAAGCACAATCTGTTGTTTCTGCTCTTCCTGGGGTCCGTACACAGGCTGCAGGTTGCAGTGGTTGCACAGCTGATCGGAGACTTGCTTGGACTTAGGAGCTTCAGAGGAAGAAAGATAAGCAGGAAAGGGTACCCAGGAGGACAGAAAGAGAAAAGCTGGCTGGGGGTACCAGGAGGGTACTAAGTAATATGTATTTTTTCAGGCACATCAAGAAAAATTTCCTAAACTCTGAAGTGCTGGACTTGAGATTCCTTTCAATGAAACAACCGCTGAAAGTCCATGCTCCAGAACTTGCTGTTGCAGGTGGCATTTTACTAATGATGTTTGTGGCAATGAGAATGTATGGACCTTAATTAGGATCAAGATAACGTGAAAGCAGAATTCCTGCTTTCCAGGAGACAGAAAGCTGTTTAGTAAACGGGAAGGACATAACACCACAGACAAGAAAAGCCTGGAAATAAGGACACACCATCTAAGGCTGACCTCAGCTGAGAATGCAAGATGGCAGCAAGCCACACGCACACTTGTGTCATAAGTATATAAGTAATCTTTAATGTGATGGACAAGGTAGCTGGAGTGCTATTGTTTGACTAATGCAAGAGGTATTACAGCTGCAGCACATCAGAGAATTACTTCAGCACAATCAAATATTTTCCTGCTGAATCTACCACCCACGCACAGTTGTAAACCACTCCCAAAGACACTGAGCAACCGTATGGTTAACCACATAGTAGCTGTACATTCTGGGCACATGGTACTCTCGAACTCAGCATGGCAGTGTGATCCTAGGGCTCCCCTTTCAGAAAACACACCAAGGCCACCTCTGCCGAGCAGCATGGAAACTCTTCCGCGTTCTCTTACAGTCCAGGTTATGCGCAGTATCATCTGCTCTGCCAGCACCATTCAGTCAATGGCTTACAACAGTCTCACAGCTGAAAAGAGGATTAATGGGATGTCAAAGCAGAGGAGATTGCTCAGCCCAGTCTTCTTAAAGATCATAGAATGACAGAATGCTTTGGGATGGAAGGGACCTTTAAAGGTCATCTAGTCCATCCCCCCTGCAATGGGCAGGGACATCTACAACCAGATCAGGTTGCTCAGAGCCCCATCCAGCCTGACTTAAAGATGGGTAAGCATTGTCCATGCACAGAAGATGGTTCTGAAGCACACAATTCTTTACATCTTTCAAAGACTGGATAGCATCTCCACCCCCCCACCCTGACTGCTTCTCACCTTCTCTGCCCCTTCATTTACCCATCCTACCCTACGTCTTTTTGTCCTTCCCCATCACTTGTGCTCGGACTCATGTCTCCTCTCATTTGCAGTCACGACACAGAACTACAATTATTATTGATAAGAAAATGTCATACTAGGGATTACTTCAGAAATATACATTTGTTTCAGATGATGCCGGGGAATCTCCTGGGAAAGGGGAGAGACTCAGCCCTAGTAAGCTGCATTAAGTCGCCAGCAGTCCTGACGCTGCCTGAACCGAACACGAAGCATTGTAAAGAAGTTCAGGCAGGGGAGAGCAGTGCTATTTTCCATGCTTTGGGCTCTGAAAATGCCAGCTAGAAGCCTGCTGCCAACCCCCCAAAACAGCAGCAAGTAAACAAACATAGTTATTTCACAGGGACTGTCAGGTAGGAGATATCCAGGGCAGAAATGATTTCACCTTGCCTGCACCTGCCTTCAAATGACCCACAGGTTGTCCGGATGTGCTCAGGGTTGAATATAAATGTCAGCACTCTGTCTCTTTGCCCTCTCTCCCAGACAGGGTTTCTTCCTATTCACAGTCTTCCCATCAGCTCATATACATGAAAAGTTTTGAAAGCTTCACACACAGCGATTTTGCAACCCAGACCAGCCTGGGGACATTTACTTCTTGAAATTCCAGCAGAACAACAGAGGTTCTCACTGACTTGCTGCAATGGTACCTGTCTTGGGAAGGGAATGGACAGGGACACCCCAGGACACAGCCAGGTACAGGCGATCTCGGCTGATTGATGAAATGGTCACAGGCCGTGAGGGGCCAACAAGAGGTCTACAGCACTTCACATAAACACTTACTGGCTTTTCTTCAGTACAACCACAGACAACAACCCCTCACCTGAGTCACAGGCAGAGATGGAGGAGCATGCATAAAGCACTGGGAGATATATCAAGCTGGGACTTGAGCCAGCTCATTTGAAATATGAAGGCCACAAGATAACTGGTGGTTTCTGGAGGCCTCATTTCATGCTTCTGCAAACAGGTCAACACTGGAACTGACCTGTGAGCCCAAGGAGAGTGCAGATGGACAGCTGGTCTCAAGGGATGGAGCCCACCACTGTTTGCTGAGGTAAAACCAACAAAAAGGCCAGCACAGTTCTGGTGAGGAAGAAATAACAAAAAACTTGCGTTCATCTTTTTTCTGAAGCAATAAGGGAAGTCAGTGGGCAGCCAGGTTGGTTCACAAGAAGCACGGAAGCTGTGCACGAGGGTGTTTTACACTCTTTCCAGTCCCGCTAGAATTTTGTCTCCCCTTGCCTGCAAACAGGACCCCTAAATCCCTCCATCTTGGGATGTACAGACCCCTTCTCCCTTAGTCCATCAGCTGTCATCACCCCCAGCTGCCAACACCCTTCCCCATCCCCAGGAAGCAGAAGCAGCCATCCCTACAAACCCCTCTTGGGCACTGGGAAGGATCAGGCCAGAGACGGGTGGGTTGCGCACCATGCCCTCCCCATCCGGAGTCACGAGCACCACTGCTACAGCCCAGACATCCTCTGCGTGGCAGCAGGAGCTTCAGGAGATGGGGAAAAGGGGTTGCTGCTTACACACTTCAAACAGCCAATTCCTCTTCCCTTGGCACACGCAGTGGGCGTGGGACAGCGTGGACGGAGCACACGTCCTAGAGGGCTTGTGGTAGTGCTAGGGGCTGTGTGCCTGTGGGTAGCAATGCTGAGGCTGGAGAAACTGGGGAAGCATGGGTGTGGAGATAGCCAAACTGTCTAGGAGGAGATTTTAGCATCTAAAACTTGATGGATAAAAAATCCAAGGCAGAATAGTATTGATCAAGGGCACAGGGACAGACTGCTGAGGAACAGCCAATACTGCAGGTCCGGGAAGGACCTTCTCACCCGTAGGGAGTTACTTCTCAGAGTAACCACTGGTCTCCCATTCATTGCTCCAACAGCAGAAAAGTATTTCCCCTCCATCTGCTGAATCAAACCTATGAGTACTGCACACATAAATGCAGGTTTTTTCAGCTCAGACCTAGTAGCTTCTAGGACGTAGAAAAGCTTTCCGTGAGGCTTACAGCTCTGTAACGCTGCGCTGCAGCTCTGGCCAGCTCTAAGCCATATGCTGTGGCTACCTTGAATGAGGCCAAGTGCGCTACGGGGAAGGTGGTCTCCACGCCTGAAGCTGTACTTGCAGAGCCTGCCTTTCCTTTCCACTGCCTTCCTGCCAGCCCCCGTGTGGCCTCCCAGGTTCTTCTTAGTACTTGTGCAATGAAGGTATCTAAAGACTTATTTCTCTCCTCAAACATTGCCATGCCAACAGGTCATATTTCTGATATTTCTGATATTTCCTAAACCTGCCGAGGCTTCCTGCCCCTTGATAAGTATTTTTGCCCTGGTTTGATTTGCAGAGCTGTTGGCCTGGCCTCCCAGCTCCTGTTCTTCAAGTAACCCGCAGGAATACTGCAGCTTTTCGGCCACTGAATCTCCCCCGGAGTGCTGGCCCTCTGATGTGTGAGTACACGTGCAGGCGTGTGTCTGTGTGCACGTGTGACCACGCCTGGGTATTTGCAACAGCTGTAGGAACTAAGCATAGAAATGGGGTGCAGCATTTTACAGACGTCCTATGCATCCTACGCACTGTTGGGGAAGAAAGCCAGGGTGGGTATTTCGGGTGTGAATGGAGGTGTGCTCACTGTATGACCCGACAGGCAGAGACTGTTTCACTGCGCAGCCCTCTCTGTGCCTGCTGACACCACCATGGCTGCATTCTGCTATGCGCGTAGTAAGGGGCAGTAATCCCACGCAAGGAAACTGAGGGCATTTTTTAAGTTCCCCTTCAGTTCTAGGCTGTAAGCTCAGGTCCCTGCTGAGATGCACTACAGCCAGCTTTACCTGTCTGCGGAGTCGGTATTGTCACTGAAGCTCTCCTTAGAGTCAATGAAGAGAGCCTGGCACTTACGGGGTGTAGCTCACATTAGCTATTTTAGACACCTACATCAGGACGACAACTGAGAGGTACAGGTAATTATTTCTTTTCATGGATGAATGGTGAGACTGGAAGATCCCATTCAAATACAGTTGTCCACCCTGCAGATGGTACCTTGTCAGACAAATCAAACTCTGCCCTGCTCAGACGGCGATAGGGATGGTGAATCCTATCTAAGGGCACAGGAGTGAGCATCCTAGAGGCCATTCAGTGCTGTGGACTCTGATGAGCAGCAGCCTGACAGTTATGAGCTCCTTTGCACACACTTCTTTCCAGTTTATCATCCTTGCTTGCTGGTGTCCTGATTCTAAACAGAGAGCACGAACATGCCCTTAACCCTCCAAATCCCAGGAGAGGTATCCTAACTGTCCCTCCAGACAGCACAGGACTCCCTGCAGAGCTAACGATGCAAAATAAGGACCATGACTGCTACAGAGAAGGGTCTTCAGGCATCTTAGAGTGGCTTGCATCTCTCTCCTCTTTCTTATGTTTTGACCTGACAAGCTTGGATGTCTCTAGATGTTGTACAAGAGAGATGCCAGGCATCCTGACTGTAATGTAATTGATGCAGACTCAACCTTCCTACAGCAGGCCATACTGTGAAAATAAATTTTAGGTATATTGAAATTCTCTTGTGCTTCATTCTGCAGACCTTTTACAGGTCAGAGGCCTTTAAAATGGTTTCAGGATTGAGTCCAACCAGTTTCAAAGGATGATAAATGTGGAGTCTTTATGTGTTTGGGCCACCAAGTGGAGATAGCCAGGAATGTGCTGTCTTTGTCGGCTGGCTCATTTACCTGTGCAAATCTGTTTGTTCCATACAGAGTCACCCCAATTCTTTCATTACAGATTTTTATAACATCTTTTTTCCACATAAGAACACCATCTCATAAATTCTATTTCTTTCCAGTTAAGAACCAGTTTCCTTGTGTTTTTCACGTAAAGACAGTGAAAATCAGACCACACAGCTGCACGCATGGTGGAAATACTATTATGGTCAGATAAGATGTATGGATAGCACAGGCAGATAAGCACAATGTGGAAGGACACTAACCACTGGAAACAGCTGTCAGTTATATTAATGCCTCACAATGGGGGAAGGTTCTGTTGTATTTTGAAGGCTCGGAAGAATCAAGATGTTACTTACCCCTAAAATCCCATTTCCCCTCCCCAGGAATGGGAATGCATACTTCAGTTCCCATCTCTGAATAGCTCAAGCACCAAGAGCAAAAAACATATTTAATTCAAAAAAAGCCTTCTGCACCATGTGAGGAAGAAGGTAAATGGTGCCGGTCGCTTGCTGAAGCAGAGATGGTGCAGTGCCAGGCATGTTCAGAAAGGCAATTTGTTAGATGGACCGGTTACCCAACACCTGTTTTCAGGAGAAGGGAGCAGAACTACACAAAGGGTTCAGCTGGCAGAGCCCCACCGCACCAAAACTTGTATGGCTTTTGCTTGCTGACCTTCTGCAAAGGCCGTGCCCCCTCCCTGCTCCCAGCTGTGCACCCATCCCAGCAGAGCGACTGCCCGGTGCAGAGCCCACCAGCTGCTGCTGCCCTGCACGCCGCAGGCTAAACCTGCCGTCCCTGGGGAGCAGGAGGGCAGGACTGTCCAGGGAGGAGCGGGATCTGTCCCAAAGCACGGTGGGAATATTCAGCACAGATGCATGGGGGTAAACATGAAATGAAGCACAGTAAATATTCCTCTGAACTTATATTAAGATTCTTTGACTTAGACAACCAGAAAAAGCAAACCAGCAGTTGAGTGACAACAGCCTATTTAGATGTGACGTATGTAAAAACTGGGGAAACACAAAGATACCAAATAAAGAACAACTCCCATGTGAGTCCCAGGCATTTGTCATCCTCTACATTGATAAATATTTTTCATACAGGTTAGGCTTTACAGTCTGAAAAAACAGGCCTGACAGGGATTTCAGGAAGTCATTTTGTCCCTGCTGTGCCCCAAAGCAAGGCCAACATGATTTTTCACGGTTTTGCGTAACCTGCTCTGAGAGACCTCCAGTGACACAGACTCCCAGGCGACTCCCTACTCCCACGCTTTACTGTCTTAGAGAGCTAGGAAGAGTTAAGAGTTGTCCTCATTGCAACTGAAGTGTGTTACTGGGTCTTACTGTTAGTCACGACAGGCATTGCAAACAGTCTTCTCCGCAACAGCATTTTATGCGCTTGAAGCCTGCACTCATGTTCCCATCCACCTCTTTGCTTTCTTAGGGCAGGCAGCCCCAATCTCTTAACGTTTGCCCACAGGCCATGTTATCCACATCTCCCATCATTCTTGCTACTCTCTTCTGGGCTTTATCCAACTGGCTCATATCTTTCCTGAAGTGTAGAGCCCAAACAAGATAAAATATTCCAGCTGAGGCTTTATAATTTCCTTGTAAAGTTGGAGGCTTACAGGCTTACTTCATGCCTCACAGACAACATTCCTATTTATACAACGGAAAATGCTGGCTGTTTTTGTACGAACACAACACTGCTGGCTCACACTCCGTTTTAGATCCTCCAGAGCCCCTACATCTTTGTCTGTAAACTGCTCCATTGCCTGTCTTTGTCACTTAATTATTTCTGATGAAATCTCCAATCTTAAGTGCATCTTTACCGAACAGCATCCTACTCTTCCCGCGTGTGCCCTCAGCTGCAGGATGATTGTGAATTCTGAGCCTGTTCTGTGCAGCACACCATGTTCTCTCCCAGCTTCAGTTAAAGTTAACATTTGAATAAGTCCTCTCAATGTCAACATGCCATTCATTACTGGAAATACTGACTAGAATGAAGCCTTGGGCAGATCCCTCCAGGATTTCCTTCGGTGCAAACCTCCCTTTGACAAGGGACCATTGATTACCAGCTTTGAGTATGATGTGCCAAACAGTTTTGCACCATCTTATTGTAATTTAACTATGGTCCCCTTTCCCTTCAGTTTGCTTTCCCTCTAGCCAGCTTTCAAACGGCCTTTGCTGCCGTTAAGACCTGTCTTCCTGCAAATGATCTGCCTTTCCTGCAGGAGGGGTCTCTGCCCACAGACCTGCCCTGCCCGGAGGCTGCAGAGAAGTTTAGCCACAATCCTACCACATGAGAGGGCACGAACCTTGTCTGACCACTGCTTGTCAATGATGGAAGTGCTAAAACTGCCGTGTACCCGCCAAGAAAGCCTGCCCTTGCTAGCACCCACCTTCAGCAAAGCGGTGCTTCGCCCTGCAGCCCCAGAGTGGGGCGGGGGGATGTTCTGCTGTGCCGTTACCCAAGCCAGGGCTCAGCCACGGCCGGAGCTTGGTGAATACCCCCGCCCCGCTCCGGGATATGCCTCCCACTGACTCAGAGGGCAACTGGCTGGGCACGCAGGACAGCTGGAGTCCTGCAGGAGAAGGACATGCCACTCAGAGGATGTCCAAATACGACATTTAAAAGAACAGACAGTGAACCCAGTGCCTGGAGCTTCCACATATGCTTAGCATACGGCTGAGATAAGTGACTGTCTTCTACCTCATGCATGAGAGACATAAGGTGGAAGGGACAACCAAAGGGAGGATGCATGATAGCAATGCCTAAGGGATGTGTTACACGTAGAAAAAGAAAGCAAGAGCATGGATTTGTGGGCTTCAGGCTACAGGAGACCTTGCAGAGAGGTGTTCAACCAAAACCGCCGGGCTACATTTGCTACCTAACATCAGCCCTGAAGGAAAAAACACAATGTAGCACTCTAGCAATTAGCTGAGCTTAGTGGCAGGCCAAGTCTGGGTACCACTGGCCTCTGGAAAAGGTGGGAGCATCAGAGACAGCTCCTGCAGCAGTACGCTGTTGGCAGAGGCTCAGCAGCTGCATCCTTGGATGGAAGCGGCTGGACAGGGTCCCCAGGGTGCGTACAGCACACGGGCACGGCAGAGCTCGAAGGAACGGCTAGCAGGGCTCCAGCTGAGGAGAGCTGAGGATACTCCTGGATGCTCTGTGTCACAGAGAGGAGCCCTTCCTTCCACTCACTTTCTGGCTACTTTTTCCCCCAGATCACTCCCTATGAAAGAGCAGTAGCATCTCCCACTCTGTCCACTGAACAGCTTTGTGCTTCTTCTAGCTATTATTAGTTTCTCCTCTCAAATTTCTGCAGGCTTGAGTAGAAGTAGATAGCCTCTTGCCTCTACTTCAGCTCCACTGCCTGGCTCAGCCTCAGTGGGTAGGAGAAGAACAGAGCAAATAATACAGAAAAGCTTCAATAGGAGGGATATTCTAAGTTATTTAAAATAAGAGAAAAAAAAAACACACATAAAAACCAGTCTCCACAGCAGCCAGACGGACCTGCTGTAAGCTAGAAGAATAACCAGTGATATTTTTTCTCTCTGAAACCATTTGTTCTCTCAGCAAGTAGAGCTCAGATCATGGTTGAGATATAGAAATCCCTTCTTGGATTCAAAAATTTCAAGGGGAAAAAAAAAAAGGCTACATAAAGTACAAGCCACTATAACAAAGCTGAAGTCGTACAGTCCCTTTAGACAATTTGGTGCTTCAGCACCTGGAGAAGACACCCGTGATTTGGCTTGGTGATTCTGATCCAGGTCTAGATTCTACACCTGGAAACAGAAGGAAACACCACAGAGCACTTCAGAGGAGCCTGGGAGGGAACCTGTCTTTGGTTGATGACAGATAGTAACCACCAAGCCTTTCCAGGACAATTTCATGTTTCTTCCTGTTAAATAGGAAGCTTTGTAGATCCTGATAACAGGAGACATGAGACATACACAGGGACACGCCTAAACTGCTCTGGAGTCAGAGCTTCTTTCCACTTTGGCACTGAAAACTAAAGTTCCCTCTGACAGAAGGCTCCAAATGGAGGAGAAGAAAAGCTCGTTTTTCAGTGCAGCCCAGTGTAACAAGGTCCCTGGAAACCCTTACAGTCCAAGGATGTGCCCCAGTGTTTTGCTGCATGTCAGAGGGTCCACCCCTCTGGTGCCCGCTCTCTACCCGCTCCATGCAGCAGAAGGTCCTGGGAGCAGGCAGTGTACTGGCTGAGGTCCCCATCTGAAACATCTACCATAACCTTCGGTGAACACTACCTTGCTGTTATCCAAGTTGCCTTAAACTCACCTTCCAGTGCAGCTATGTCAATGTACAATTCTAATAACATACTTTATTCACAGTATCTAGTTTCAGCAAAGTACTTGTGAAAGACGGAAGTGAAAAAAAAAAAAAAAGAAAACCTCAATTAAACCACTTAGACTAAAAATAACCAGAAAGTTCTTTCTCTTTCCCTTATCGCTCCCAAGTGCTATCCTGTCCTGGCAAGGTGCTACACAGGGCTTCCTTCTCCGAGCATACCTTATGCCTTGTTGCATCTGTTAAGGAGAGCCCTCCATGAGAAAGTCTGCATCACAGTGTCCGCTCGTGGACAGCTCTGGGAAGCTCCTTGGCTTGGGGAAGGCTCCTTCCCAAGCCCTTTAAAGGGGGTTCAGACAGATTTAATCTTTCACTCTGAATCTTAACAGTACTTATTCCTTATCCAGGAGATAGGTTGGCCTTCATTAAAATAAGGACTGCTTCACTCCCTTGGAGATGCAAATATTTCTTCCCCAGATGGGTGGGAACTACTCTCTTTGACTGACTAGTTAACACTTTGTTGCGTCGAGAAGTTCCCTTTCTTCCCTAGTGACCACTGGCATGTTTAACTATGAAATGTATCTTACACAGAATCTTGTACTTTGTAATAGTCTGTATATTAACAAGTATACTTGTTGCACCCATCTACATGGGATTAATACATGTAGAAAATCGCTGGCATTTGGCTGAGACCAGACACAACAGCAGCTGGGTGGGTAATCTCTACCATTTTTCTCTCGTAGGCAGACGAGAGACGAGAGGCATCCAGATTCTGCTGGGCCGCGTGGACAGAACCCAGAGCTGTTCCCATGCTACGCTATATTCTAAAAGAGTCTACATTTCATCAGCCCCACTGAAGCTGGGCCTCTGTCCAGCAAGGAGATGCTCTCAATATGGTTCGTCAGGATGTGCAGTGTCCTAGCAAGAGAAGTGCTCGTGCCCTTCCTGGGAGGCACTATTGCCATCGGCACCCAAAGCAGTGCTCCCTGACCCCTCGCAGTCTCCTGCGGTGTGTGTGGGGCATGAGACAAAGCATCATTTCAGACTGTCTCAGCTGTGGAATCAGAGGGGAAAGACCATGGGAGAGCAATGTGCACAGGGTCTACAGTGATTCCTGATGGGTTAGCAATGTCCCTTCTCTTTCAGCTGAGACCAGATGTACATTCTAGCAATGGCTGTTACCTCTACAGTGGTTTTGCAGCGAGTCAACGTGCAGTCAGCCAGCCACTTTGTGACTCATGGTGTGAAAGCTGCTGAACACTCAGACTTCCCCGTGATAGAAAAAAAAAAAGAGAATTTGTGGAGTGTGGAGGAGGTCTTGAAACACTTTCTGATTATCCATCTCAGTAAAGAGATGACTGGTCCCTGGGAGATCTAAGAAATGTTTATGACCTTACAAACCAAGAGTTTTGCATCAACCGCTGTTGGTGGGTAATGGTGAGCACAAGATCTTTAACTACATGGATCAGACTGAAGGCCAACCAGCTAGCTTCCACTGACCTCTGTTACCATGCTTCTGCACTGAACAGTGATATCTCTCTCAAACGCTCCAGCGTACTTTCATCATCTGGCGATAGCTATGATAAAAAGAAAGCACCCTAGGAGTACATCTACACAAATAAGACCTTGGTGGAAAAGAGACCTGGCTCCTGGTGCTGAAACAATGGTGCTACAGAGGCAAAGCAGGAAGGAAGCCCCTGAAACCCTGTGACAGAGAGGTATGCTGGCACCATGACCCCGTGACAAACGCTGCCACTGTTTATCTTGATTCTCCCAGCAGCAGCTGCAGCAATGACAGGACAAATATGAAGTTAAGACAAGTCATTGGGTGCAGTCAGTGAGCTGTCCAGTCTATGAGACTTGCAATAAACATTACCCACGCCAATGCAGCTCTGTCACAGGAAAGATGGGGACTGCAGTTCTATAGCATATTGTCTTTGACTTATCATATGGCTCAAAGCCAAAGAATACTTGTGTCAAGGTGCAATCCCATTGTTAGACGGCAAGCCTTGCATGCCAAATGTGACTTTATGGTGACTGCATGGCTCAGCAGGTCCAACTTTGCGGCACAGTCAAGGAAGAAAGTGCATATCCAACGTGAGACTGGACAATCTGCCTCTGGATGGTCCTGCACTACCAGTTTTGCAGGGACAAAGGTCAGAGCCAATTAGTCAGATTAAATCAAAACAGTGTCCAGACAGATGCTTATGCCAGAGCTGAATGAGGCTTCATCACACACTTCAGCAGAAAGGTTTGAAGGTGGCATTCAGCTTCTGCTTTGTCTGAGGCCTCGATGACACCACAGGTGACATTTCTTTGGCACATAATCCACGTTGAGGAAGCATAGGCATTTGGGATGTCAATCTGATAATGCAATATAGTGCAGCTAGAGCAAAAATACTCCCAAGCAATATCATCAAACCGATAAACTAGCAAAAAGCAGTATCTAGACAGCTAAGAGACTTTCAGGCAGCAGCATATTCTAACTGAGCAGGCTGAGAGAAACTGAGCTTGCCAGGAACACCAGCTAAGCTGGAGGAGTGGAGGGGCCAGAGCGGCCCTGTACACGCTGCAAGAGAATCCTGTTGTCTCACAAAAGGCTACAGACCTCATGGAAGGTGTGGGAGGCTTAGAAATGCATGATTCTTGAGTCCAGCACAAGAAACAAAAGCATCCTAACTTCAAAGCCAGTTGGGTTTAGGACTACTCTGGTGAGGACCTTTCTCATCTCAACAGAACTTGAATAAGTGCTCCCTAAGGCAAGGACCAGAACACAGAAATCACACTTCTACTCTGTCTTTTATTAGCTGTTATTCTGAGAACGATATTTTTTGCTGCATAGCAATCCCATTGCAGTAGCTGAGAGCACAACTATAGGTGGCTTGGGCATTCTCCCAAAAAGGACTGGTTGGAAGTGGCCTCTGGAAGTCTCCAGCCCAGCTACTCGCTCCAAGCAGGATCACTGCTAACAACAGATCAGGTCAGCCACAGCTTTGTCTAGCCAGGTTCTGAGATCTCCCAAGGATGGAAATTCCACCACCTCCCTGGTCAGCCTGTGCCAGGGCTATCCTGCCTTCCTGGAGAAAACCATTTTCCTGATTTCTGACCGGGGCCTACCAAGCAGGATGTGGCTATTGGCCCTTGCCTATAACTTTTGTGAGGAAAAGTAAAAAGCTGCCTGACATTATGGAGAAACTGAGTCCAGGCCATCTACCTTCCTGGGTTAGGGTTCCTGTGACAAGAGCTTTTGTCACATAAAAACCAGGCTCTGCCTTCTACTGGTTTTATCTGATCTCAACCCAGTGCATGTGAGTAAGGGTCCATCACCATGATGGCTCGGGACTGAGTTTAATCACCTCCTCACCCACCTCTGAATTGCAGTGGGGACGAGGTATCTAACTCCTGCTGATGTCCTTAGGCATGCAGAGGATGCTGCCCATGAGCCAGAGCAGACTATGCTTGAAAATGAAGGCAGTGTTCAATGGTAATGTGCCTTCTGGAGGGTCTTATGAGATGTCAGTGCGTAAAACTCACGTAAATATTGACTTGGCCAAGTTCTGGACCAAAGGCTTCTGAAATAAAGCACATCACTCCCTGAATGGACCGTGAGGTGCGTTGTGACAGCCCATGGCTCTCCTTGCAGTCACAGGGAGTCAGAAAGAGGAACGGCAGTGGTCGTTCCTGATGGCTTAGTGAACAAGGTGAACTCCTGCTGTGCTTTCCTCCCCTGTCGTTCTGTCATTCTTTCTTCTAAAGAAATCTGGTTTTGCGGGTCACAAGTCTCTGTTTTGCAACATTTTCTGAGCTCATGACAAGAAAAGCAGGTAGACACAGTCTTAGGTAAGCCAGAGGTGGTACAAGTTTGACAGGTCTTCAGCAGCTGATAAGATCGTGAGTTAAGTCTGCTTCTCCACTAGCATGACAGTGAATAAATCACACAAATACAGACTGAAAATTCTGTCTTTGATGTCCCATTACATGTGTTTTTCTTCCCTTGTCTCCACAGGCAAGCTGACTCTGACTTGAGCAACTTCTCAATCAACTATTTCTGTTTTCCCCTAATGGTGCTTTAGTGATACGTGACATTCTATCATCAAACCACTTTACATATACGTATATTTACATATAGACATAAATATCTCCAGCTAAAGGGAAAGGAAATAAGGAATGTGGTAAAAATTATATCCTTAACAGTGTTTTATATTCTAAAACATTTACGGCAGGGGTGTTTCTACTTTACATTCCCTGTCTTTTGTAAAAGCTTCAGATGTCTTCTAATGGTCAGAAGTAAGATGACAGAGGATCAGAAGACTAAATCTTCTTATAATTATTTTCTTTCATATGGTGTCAGGGCCATATTAATTCCTTGGACTCTGGGCCTACTTTATCATCAAAACCAACTTGAGAGACAATTTCCTGCACCAGATCTCTACTGCTAGGGTGACACACTTACTGGAGCCCCCATCCCCACTTACCATTCGTGAAGGTGTTCACGTAGTACCTTCGGCCCTGGGGAGACATGTAGCTCTGCCAGCCAGGGGGAAGATGGCCGTTCAAGGTATCTTCTCCTGTCTGAGGAGTTGACTTTCTGGGTTTCTGCTGAGAAAAGGAAAAAAACACAACCTATTAAGTCAATGTATAGATAATGTAAAGTCTAACCAGACACACGTCTGGAAAGGGACCATGTGGTTTGGCATTCTAGAGCTTGCAATACACCCAAAGACTTTCCATCCATTTCTCCTCTCATCTGCCCTAGCTTCACTGAGAACGTGAAGCAACCTTCCCTTGGAGCACTGGCTACACAGAACATCCTTTGGGAGAGAAATGAAGCTCCTCTGTATTTGATGTCCCATGAGCACCTGGACCTGTCCAAGAAAATGACTCTCGTTAAGCAGTAAAATGCGAAGCATAAAATAATCAAGTGTCTGAGAAAGAAAGGCATGCATCTGGCACTCATTTACTTTTATGTGGATAGATTGGTGGGTCAAAGCACTGCTCATGGAAGTGCTGCCCCAATTTAATTTCCAGGGGAACCATCACCTTCAGACATTTTCAGGAAGAAACACTGGAGAGCCATGTTGCCTATAGGAGTAGTGTGCTGAAGTAAATGTATCAATATGCTGATTATATACTAATAATGCATGTAATTAGCAATGCATACATTACTGATCTAGATGTAATCTGGATCCATATCATCCAGATACAGGATCATTAGGATCCAGATTACTAGGAGTGATCCAGATCATTAGGAACAGCAGGCGATGGGCATCATGCTGTCACCTGCTCTCCAGGCACACACAGCACTGCTATCAGGGTCCAAGGGCCACCTCAGCTGTACATCTCTTCACCAACTCAGTTGCAAGCCTCAGTGCAGGTTCAGGGTGCACAGAAAAGAAAGAGGCGAAGCTGAAGTGCAAGTAATTGTCTGCACTACACTGCATCCCCTGGACTATTTCCCCCTTCCAGGTAGCTCTGATGGTTCCTTGGTAGCTTGGGATTTACAGCAGCTGCTTGACGTGAGACTGGCAAAGAGTGCTTCATCCCAAAGGAGGCACGAACCCCACCTTTAACCGGGAACACTGAATAAGGCAAAGGTAGAGAGATAAGATGCATGGACAAAGAGTGCCAGCTGCAGCCCTACAGGGCTGTGGCTATGAAGGAACAGCCTCCTCCTGGCTCACATCCAGAGAGCTCCGCTTCGCCTTTCCACATTCCCTAAGGCAAACCAGGCATGCAATGTACTCATTTTTTGTTTGTTTGTTTGCATTGCCTTCAAAGGAAGAAATACAAAAGAACAAGGAAAAATGTGTGAAATGGAATTATTTATCCCATGGAAGCTAATCTCTACCCGGGAAATGCCTTCCAGCACGGTGGGGACAGGTCTGAAGTGACTGCACTCGATTCACAAGCAGCCACATCCAGGGGACAGGCAGAGTTTCAGCATCTGGCTGCATGTAATGTTCAAACATTGACAGACATATGAACAGTACCGTCAGAAGGAAACCTGTGATGTGTCCTTCTCCTACACACTCAGTCTCTGAGTGAAATTCCAGCTCTGTTCCAACCCAGAATAAAAGCGACATTTAATGATTTTGGAGCCAAAAGTCTATTTTATGTTTCTTTTCAGTTTCAGAAAACTCTGATTACAATGACTCTCAAGAGGCACTGAACTCAAGAATGATCTTGTGTTCGTGCTTCATCAAGCGTACTTGCACAGACAGGTCACAGGCTGCAAGGCGGCCATATGGACCCAAGGCCCGTGTGAGATGAACACTGTCTCACCACTGCAGCACAGATGGAGCCTATGCTCCTTCAGACTTCAGCTGCTCTCCTTGAGCAGAGATACAGCCTGGGAGACTCAGCTGGCCCAACGTGAATTTAACAAGTTAGCTTGGGAGATACTAAGGGACTCTACTGGGTTTATGACTCAAATCCCATGTTCTGCATGCCTATGGCTAGCAGAGTGGTATGCAGAATTAATCAGTAGGATCTCTGCCATCTCTTCCTATCCCCTGTGTTTTTGCTCTCTAAGGTTTAATCAAATCAATTTACAGTTCCACTCACCCTGCTGTACATGTGAGACAGCAGAAGCTTTCACAGTTTATGTTACTATTTCTTTTTTTTTTTTTTTGCTGATCTCAGCTTAGGATGCCAGTGAAAACTTCTCTTACACATTAGCCTGCCCAAAGGAACATGTTCTCATTATTGTTAGTGTTATACTATTGCCTAGAAATGCACTAAATGCAATTCTTGTCTTAGTGAAGCCATGCCTGTTCTGTGATCACAGGGGCAGGACCCCTCCATACATGCCACTCAAACACCTCTCTGTTTCATACAGCTTTCCCTGAAAGCTCTGAATCCTACTAATGAAAACATTAAACCTCATGAATATGACAGAAAAATTAAGCTATCCCAGTTTTACCTCTGGGTTATCTGAGTTCTTTTCCAACATGATATGTGTGTTTATGGAAGGGCCTTGTTTCACTACGCAATGCCACTGCTAACATGGCTCCAACAACCACGTATTTATTTCCAGTTCTTTACAGCCATGTACTGGCACCAGCAGAAACTTGCTCACGAGCCCTGACACCTGCAGTATGTCCCTACTATCCAGCATCAACCTTTGGTTTGGTTTTACTTTCACTCAAGACTGAAAATAACTCACTGCAGGCTTCCCAGGCGTGACGTCCTTGGAAGCATCGCGTTGCTTGCGCAGGTGATGCAGACCAGTGGGGAAGTGTATGGGACTGACGCGTACTTTTATCTCATGGACCTTACAAAGAGCTGGTTTGTGCAAGCTTCCTTTTGGTCCTGCTCAGCTCCTGTGACCTGCCATGCAGGGGAGCTTTTCCATCTCACATCTCTCAGACACCCCTCTCACCTAATGAAACACTGGGAAGAAAAAAGAACTCTTGGAAAGAGTCTGTCTGACCAGCGCAGTCACCCCAGTAATTGCAATAAGAGCTAAGGCGGTGGCCAGTTGATTTCTGTCTCCAGGACTAGCTCCTGCGGGGCTGTCCTTGCACCCTACCCATACACCGTCCTTGTCCAAAACACAGGTAGCTCTGGTGAGAAAGCCAGGGCTAAAAGGCATTGAAACGTTCAGGATCAAGTAACATGCAGAGAAGGACAGAACAGAGGGAAAAGCGTGATAGCCCCAAGCTATTTTATGAACCACAAAACCAGCCTCTCTCCCAGCATATTCCAAGGGATAGCAGAGTGCTGGGACAAATCCTGGGACAGCTCCTAAACTCTCCATCACAGGGTTAACGGCCCCTCTTTGTTGTTTGCAAAAGCACACTGAAGAAACACGAAATTCCACAGTGTAGGACCCTACCAGCTCGTGAAGAATTTGGCAGCAGGCTGGGTCCCTCAGATTCACTGCACAGATCTCTGGCCTTGAAGATAACAAAGTTACACCAGGCTCCCTCTGCTGTGCATGATCACATAAAGAGGAATTTGGGGTAATCCAACCCTGGGTTCTGTTCCAGAATCTAGAATCACAGAATCATTTAGGCTGGAAAGGACCTTTAAGATCATCGAGTCCAACCGTTCAGGAAGGTACAGAATTTCACACCTCTGTACTGCACACTCACCATTTCTGTCCTTAACACCTTCTGTCACAGAGGCACACTAAAACTAACCGAAACGAAGGACAAAGTCAAACACCTTTATTGCACAAAACAACCCAAACTACACAACAGAAACCAATGAGGAACAGGGGTAAACCAAAATCAGTCAACACTCCAATGACATTTAACACATAACAGGTTCGAGGTGCCAGTCGGGCGGGTGTCGTTACTGCATGGCCACACACACGGCAAGGATGACCCACAGTGGGTGTTAAACTCACCGACACTACGACCCCTTTTAACTTCGGAGGCAAGAGGTGCCTGTACCACCACTCCAAAGAAACTGGTTGGATCATGACTGTGGTCATGGGGTGGATTGTGTGACAGGTACACTTCACCACCGCCACCACCACCCCTGCCCCTGAAGACTGGGGCTTTTAACATGGCGACCACCGGCTTCTGGCACCTCACTTTCACGCCTTTTGTGCCGTGCCGTGCCCGCCAGCACGTGCACCCTCGGCAGGGGGAGCAGGGGGAGCGGGGCCTCTCGGCCGCCAGGCAGGGCCCGCAGCCAGTGAGGCGCCTGGGCTCGGAGAAGCTTCTGGATCATGGCCAGTGGTGGCCACAGCTCAGATCCGACCCAGGGCATAAACAGGGCACCGCCGGAGGCCCCGCGGAGCAGTCCTCTCAGAGCAGCGGGTCTGCGTGCGAAACCTCTCCCCTCGGCGTGCGATGCTGCCGGAGGAAACCTCCCGGGACTGAGTGTCCTCACCTCCTTCGGGTGAGTGGCTTCTTCTGGGTGTCCTTGAGTGAGCCCTCACCCCCGTGGGTGAGCGACTGCACCCTCCGGGTACTCACGGGAGGGAGAGTTTCCCCCTTTGTGAGTGAGTGTGTGCGCACTTTGGGCCATCCTTGCCGTGCGTATGGCCGTGCAGTAACAACACCCACCCGACTGACACCGCGAACCTGTTATGTGTTAAGTGTTATTGGAGTATTGATTTCGGTTTTCCTCATTGGTTTCTGTTGTGTAGTTTGGGTTGTTTTGTGCAATAAAGTTGTTTTGAGTTTGTCCTTCATTTTGGTTAGTTTTAGTGTACCTCCGTGACACTGCTTTCCCTTCTGGAGCTGAAGTCCTGTCCATTCCCACTACCTGTCTACCTTCCCATTCCTCTACCTTTCTACCTCTTTCTTAATATGGTCCTATAGCGATCCCATGTACCACGTAGGTCAAGACTAGGTTCAGCCCACTTTAGGGCCCCATGGTATTACTTCATTTCACACGGTCAGCACCAGTACCCTGCAAGGACAGATGCTCCTGGCTTGCTTAAGGGAAGCTCTGCAATTGCCCCAACATCCTTTGAGTCACTTTTTCACTGTTGCTTCAGCTCTCCCTGACGGACTGCAGGAAAAGCAGAGGTCTCTTACAGATAGGTGCCAAGGTTGTACTCTTAAACAAAGGCTATGCCAAGAGATGGATGTGGACAGTATAGAGTGGACACCAGCAAATGTTGGCTGGAAGTAGTATAAAGACCAAGTTAAGCCAATGTTTTAGCTCTAGTCCCTGCCAAAATGTGTATCACTTCAAAAAAGCACACAAGCATTAGATTTTGCAGTTGCTAATTCTATTTTTGAGTTACTAATATTTCTACCTTTGCTTCTGATTTTGCCAATAAAGAAGTGTTGCAAGCGCAGTAGTCCCTATCAATGATAGTCAAGAGGACTGAATATAAGGGGATCCCCAGCACTGCCAAATGCAGATGTTCTTGTAAACAACGGGGCAATGGTTTGCTTGGATGTGCAGGGAGTATGGATGTGTGGATCCTTTTGTTTTAGAGAGGAATGTGATCCTAAAGAGCAGCTCACTGTTGGGCAGGACTTGACCTCCGCATGAGGACTGCAGAGGAAGATCCTCTGGATGCTGGACACTTCTGTGTTAGAGCCCCTAACTGGTCCCAGTGCAATCCCCTCCCATACACACTTGAACTCCCGCTCATAGCAGCTCTGCTCCAAACTGATACTCTGTGGGGGAAAGAGGAACTGAAAATGGCATAGAGGAGGAATCGAAGAAGAAAGGAAACTTGGCTTCATCCTCTACTGCTCACCATTCTACATCCACTGAAGCAGAGATACCAGGAGGCTCTGGGATAGATGGTGTGGGGCAGTAGCATATGCGGCTGGGCTCTATAATGCATCACAGATTAAGTACCCCATAGTTTTGGCACACTCAGCAGTGTATCCTTTCAGAAATGAGCGTGCCAGGGAGGCCACGGTGGCAGCACATCGTCCCTTCTCTGCCAAAACAGGAGATCTGAGTAACAGGAGAGACTTTCTCGCTCTGTTTTTCTTAGCAGACCCTTTGCAGTGCCACCTTCGAGCATCAGCATGGTTAAACTGGAAACATGTTTGCACACCCATACGGGAGAAGTTCAGGCTAACCTGGCATGTAATGATAGCCAATCCTGCTGCCAGTACACTGAGACAAGACAGAGACAGGGGCCAGGAGACAGCATGGAGATGGGAAGCGACCAGCAGATGGTGTTGAAGAGCCCAGCTCCACAGCTGGCACAGCACCCCCAGACCAGGCTTCAAAGCTCTCCCGAAACTCAGCTCTTACCAGGACACACCCTGTGCCCAGACACATGTCACAAGGAAAGTGAGGCACTTCTGCTTGCACACCTCTTCCTTAGGCGGCTTAGACTGCAAGACTGTGCGATTACTTTGATGTCTTGTTCCTATTTTTAGGAGAATTATTGCCAGGATAATTTATGAGAACGGTAAATCACAACAGAGGACTGTGTACATGGAGAGGAGGTCTCAATATCAGCAGAGAGCATTACAAACCACCAAAAACAGAACAGCAGACAGTGACTGAAGTTGAAACTAGACAGGCTCAGATTGAAAAGAATCTGCCAGTCATCAGGATAAGTATCGACTGGAATGGCTTACCAGGGGGCTGTGCAGTTCTTCTAGTTCCTCCATCGAGATTAAGTGCCTCTTTCTAGAAGATCTGCTCTATTCCAATCAGAGAAAAAGATGAGACCCCGAAGCCCCGACCCAGCTGTGCAGCAGCTCAGGCTGGGTGGGCTAGCAATCCCTTCTGCCTTCCAACTCTTGCAGCTCCCGCAGTGCCTTTGAGCTGAGAGAAACACTTACGCCACTCCCCTCCCTGTCACTTCTGGGAGTGTCACCAGCCGCTGCATGGTGGTGGACAGGCAGATCTGGACCTGAAAAGGATGTCTGCAACACACCGTTGAGGAAACAGGAAATTTGAACAATGTGAGCAGAGCAGAGAATGTGTGACCCCAGTGAAATCCTCCTGCATCTGTATTTGCTGCCTGGAAAAGGGACCAAAGTATCTCTCAAAACATTCGAAACCAAGACCACAAGCACTTCCCTCCTGCGAGATTTCCTAGGATAAGAAATCCATATAGCAGGGATACGTGCAGGGGTAGACAGGAGCCAGCCACCGGACAGGCCTCGTTCTCCTTGGCAAGCAATGGTTTTCATTTGCTGTCTGCAGAAACACAGGGACAGGATTCTCCTGATACATGCACAGCAGAAAGGAACCAGAAATGGGCAGCAAATGCAAAAGGCATCTCAAAGCAGAGAAGGCACTGGAGCTCTTCAGCAGCAGACCATGCGCCAGAGAGCTAGCAAAGGCAAGCATATGAAATAAGAGCCGATCTATGGGGTTTACCCACCTCGTCCAGGACACTAGTGCTGACAAGAAGCAGAAGGATGTGCTTTTTAGGGCGGAGCACATAAACCCGATCATTACCTGTGGCCCATCCCCCTGCATCCACAGGCATTGGGTTAGGGATGTCAGAGAGAGGAGGACAACCAGTGCAGGCAGGCCAGCCACCCCACAGCATCACAACCTACCCAGAGGCCACACTCTTGACCAGCCAACAGCGTTTCATCTGTGTGCTGTTAAGCACAGGTTGTCTAGAAGCGTGTCTGAAGAGAATGACAATGGGTCAGATGTCCTGGATGCTCCATGCAAAAAAGAGCACCAGCTATGGCCTGCATGTTGAAGCCCTGGCACTTGCTGTCCAGCTAAGCCAGCTCAGAACAGGGCAGCACATCCAGCAGGGAGGCAGTGGGGATGCCTCTCCCACTCCACCTCTTCTGACTTTCTGACTATTTTGTTTTTCTTTTCTTCCTCGCTCTTCATGATCAAGTTAGCAGCAGCCCAACTCAGCCTGTTCCTTTGGAAGACCATCTGGCAATGTGATCCCCTCCCAATGGTGGAAAAAAAGACAGCCAAAAGGGGTTTTACGCAGCAAAGTGAGGCAACAGGGAGTGAAGGGCCCGCACACGTCAGTCTGGCCCGTGCCAACTGACCCCCTGAGGCCAGTTCAGCCTTGCTCAATAAAGGAAAATCACTTCCCATTTTCAAACTGCAGGAAATCCCCATTCCCCTTCAAAGAGGGATCCTAGGGAGGAAACATCTGTGCACTTAAAAGCCTGAGCTCCCTGAAGATGTGTTAGCTCGCATTGCGCTCCAGCAGAGTGCAGCCCGGAGGCTGGCCTGAACACACAGCCCAAGGTAAAGCAAAACAATCCCAAAACCACAAATGCAGGCCCTGAGCAACCTGATCTAACTCTGAACAGGGGGTTGGACCAGAGACCTCCAAAAGTCCCTTCCAATTCAAATTCTTCCATGATTTTATGATCCTGTTTCAACAGAGCATCCAGCCTTGGAGCAAACGCAGAGTATGCCTCTAGCTGTGGGAAAGGTTTGAATTAAACGCAGTGTCAAGACACTTATCTGCTGTTGGCACTTGCTCAGAGTGACACTGCACTTCTGCTGAGACCTAAGAGCACAAAGAAAGGCTACAGAGTCCAGCTAAGCAGCTCCCCTGCAGCGTCCTGCCCAGTGCTGGTGGATCACTGGGGACAGAAAGCTGGACAAGACGTGCAGCGGAAACTCCCTACAAGAAGCAACGCAAGGACATAGGAGGGAAAAACTGCCACAACATGTACCTGCACCAGAACAGCCCTCTGTTCTGCGGGGAAAAGCTTGCTCCGGACTGACATTACTGAGCTGATGTTTCTGTCTAACTGCAGTTTTCATGAATACCTAACTTGGCAAAGGTGTGTGTCAGCCCAAGGGTATGAAGCAGAAATAAGGCAGACGTGGTGCCGCCAAAGAAGTGGGGTCTGTGTTTGAACGCAGCTGATGCTGCAAACAGGATTTGCTAGTGAGAGAAGCCCACAGAAGACCCTTGGTGGCAGGGATGCCTACACCAACATTCGTGTCCATCCCAAGTTTGGCATGAAGATCCCGGCACTGAGAAGTGCCCCCCCGGACCCTCCCCAGGCTGGGCCCGGGCATGCCCACGCTAACGTGTGCCCTGGCAAAGGGGAATGCCTGGGGCAGCTCTGAACCCCTCCGGCAATGCCCACGGTCTCTCTCTGTAGTACTTTGAGTCATTCTGTATTTTGTTCATTTTTATGCAATCTTTCTTGCTCAACATTTGGTTTCCATGGAGTCACATACACTGTGTGAAACAGATTTATATTTAGAAAGTGGAGCGGGTCATATGACCTGTCCCAGTTGTCATGACAACCAGCACAGCTCCCGTTCAGCTGAATCTGGTGGCACATGGCTGCTGGGGACAAGTTGCCCTCCCTGGGTGGCCTTGTGGGCACTGCTTCTGTAGCAAAAGCACAGCAAGACACTGCCCCTCCAGTCCTCACAGCCCGGCCACGGCATTCCTCTTCCTTGGGCACTGTGCCTCATCTTTGGCCACCTTCTGTAACACCAGCCCTCTTCCTCGAAGAAAAAAAGTCGCTTTGCCTGTGCCAAGTGTTAGGGCGTCTCACAGCGCTGCTTGCGATGCCAGGCTGGAGCCGTGGGCTGAGCCCAGTACATACCCCACATGCCAGTCTAGCAGGACAGCTCTTATTTTTCCCAGTCTTAAAAATCTCCCTGCCCTAGTAAGTCTCCTCTGTGCCACGCCAAAGTCTTCTTCACCCCTTCTTCCTCCTAAATAACTTCAGCATCTCCTTGCAGCAGCCGTTTCCTTGGATGCAATCTCTGCCGCCTTCCTACCAACCCGCCAGAGCCGTGACCAGGAGGAGGACCAGGTGGCCCTTGTGCATGGGTCTCTGCTCTGCGGCCAACTCTCCTGTACCTCCGCACTCCTCTCTTTCCCATTTGGCTCTGAAATGCAGACTCCATGCTTCCCACCCAGCTCTGCCTTCCCCGCTGAGGGCCCGCTCTCCCAGCCAGATCCGCCGCTGCCAAAATCCTCCCTGCTCTCCCACCCAGGTCCCTGGCTGCTGTGCAGGCATGTGCCCAGGACTTTGCTTTAAGGTAATATCCATGAATAGCATCATGTTTGCAGAGAATTAGCCTTCTGGGACTGGTGTACTTTTCTCTGCCAGTACCCTGAACTAGGGAAAAACAAACTGGTTTTGAATGATGCATGACCCAGGGAGACAGACTGGGTGATGTTTTCTGGCTCAGTGCTGTGTGAGAGACCACAATGGGTGGGAAGAGACCCCTTCAAAACAGGGGCTGTCGAGCCAAAGGTGAAAAATCCGAGTAACCCCAGTGCAGTCAGTCCTCTCCCTTCCTTCTCACTGCGTGCCTGGTGCACGAAGCCACGCAACGGGCCCGACTGGGAGAAGCCACAGCATTGAGCTGAAGCCGAGCCTGCCCCCTGCGGTGGGTCTCATGGGACCCGTGGCACCGGGTCTGGTCCAGATCCTGCCGCAGATGATGTTCGCTGCCCGGTAAAGCAGCAATTCAGGTGCCAAAGTGTTTGGCAACAGCTATAGACTTTTTTGGCTGAGGAGAGGGAAGCTGGGCAGGTGTAAGAAGTAGGAAGGATAAGAAAGATGGGGGGGGAGATTCAGTGTGGGGAAAGAGCATGGGAGTGGGGCCCTGATTTGGGGAGGGTGGTTAGCAAGACAGAGAATAAAAAGCCTGTGCCGGCTCCTGATCTGGGGAGAGACAGGTGCGGCAGGAGGGTGAGCGCAGTTTGCAGAGGAGGACAGCCCGGCTGCTGGCTTTCTCACTTCTTGCTCTGCCTGAGCTCTCGGCACGCTCCCAAGCAAGTTCATCGCTTTCCTATGCTCCCTTTTCAGTGTGCTCACAGCCGGTGCGAGTGCTACCCTGTGACAGTATTTAGCACTATCTGACAAGAGCATAGAGTCCTGGCACTGAATTAGCATCCAAGAAAGGGGAAACGAAGTACCACCCTCACAGCAGGCACTGAAGACCCTGAACAGCCAGATGGGAGAGGTGTCTGCTCTGAGTAAGAAAGCCTGTCTAGAACATGGTGACCATGGCTACACCCTGCAAGTATAATGCCTATATACCCACAGGGAGCTCAAGAATCACCCCCTAGGAGAATACACCGTTGTTTTTTCTTTCTGTGCTAATGGACAAAAAGTCATTTAATGGACAAATCTGTTCCATTCCCTTTGAGCAGCTCCTCCTGGCTAGTGTTACCCAGCCGAGCTATCTGTGGAGAGGCGATGGCCAGAGTGAGACTGGGTGGGAAAGAAGCTGCGGGCGGCCACACTGGGCAGCAGCAAGGAGCTGGCGCTGCTAGGTGGAGCTTCTCCAGCGTGGCCTGGGGGAGCCCAATGTGCACTTGGCCAAGGAGGGGTCAACCAGGTAGACTGCTGTGATGAAGGGCTCAGCTCCACACACAATGGAGCACAGAGGAACATTAACAGCAGCACAGAG